>CM041781.1:71208909-71501690 GCA_023374045.1 Limonium bicolor
CACTCACTCATTCAGAAGCTCCAACCTCGAAGAGCTAACACTCCAGTTTACTGGTTCGACTTACTGACAGAAGAGGCGGAACAAAAGATCGATAACTCTCAGCCCAAACACAGGAACTCTCTAGAATGTCCTTACCCAAAGGACCAAGCACACTCAAAAGCTCACACCAGAACAACAATATAGAACACACAAGCCAAGCACATAAACCAAGCCCACAACTGAAGCACACATCACTGGCAAACCAGAACTCACCTTCGGTCATCCTTTTCCAAAGGACCCGACTCCCTCAGACCCAGACTCAGACACAAACACAGCTAATACACTGACAGACACTACGCTTCCGCTGTGCTACTCTGATAGTGGACAGCCACAAAGCAGACACACTCAACAGACTCCGGGCAGCAATCAAGTCACATAACAGATAGCAGACAATTCACGCAGCAGGTAACACATAGCAGTTAGCAGGCAAGACACGGAAGCGTAGTCATGCAGACGACCACAAATCCCAACGAAAACCAAACCTAGCTCTGATACCACTAAATGTAACGACCCCAAAACCACCCTGGTTGAGAGACCGTTACACGTCGCGCCCTTATTACCTAAGACACGCAAGGCTACACTATCGAAACCCCAAAACAGAACTGATGCTCATATATTACCAAATAAACGATTACAACATGTCTTTACAATACACAGGCGGAAGCCAAACCGAAATACAAAGCATAATCTAAATACAACTGGGCCCTAAGGCCAAACAAACTAAATACAAAACTCAAATGCCAAAACGAAAAGTATGAGCTGAATCTCCAAGCACGAACTAAAACCTGCAAATCAGACGGAGATAGGGGTGAGCAAAACTATTGCTCAGCAGGTGATAAACTTCATCAGCTGAGCATGCTCAAAACGTAATCTGAACATACATACTTATACATATACAGAAGCGCTTAGCCAGAGCGAAACCAGAGTCAAAGCGGAAGACTTTCAAATAGGCAGAAGTCTAAAACAGAAGAGGCAAAGCAGTGGTCAAAACATACACTTAATAGCAGAAGGTAAACTGAAGCTGAAAGCTTGACGAAATCAGAAGCTTAAGAAACTCAGAAGCTTAAACACAATCAGAAGCTTAGCAAAATCAGAAGCTTAGCAAAATCTGGAACTTATCAGAAGGCGGTAAGCACACAGCAGACCGTCTCAAATCAAATACAGATAGAGAGCAGACGAAGCAGAGCGCTTATAAAGCAGAAATACCCAGCAGACAGAAAGCACACAGCAGTTCGTCGACGTTTGAAAACAGACAGAGCAGACAGAAACAGATCACTTAGTAAACCAGAGGCTTTCAGAAGACAGAAAGCACATAGCAGTCTGTCAGAAATCAGAAACAGTTAGAGCTAACAGAAAACAGAACTCTTAACAATCAGAAGTGGGACACTAGCACCAAGAATAACACTCAGAAAGGGTCGAAGACCCA
Source organism: Limonium bicolor (assembly GCA_023374045.1). Classification (NCBI taxonomy): domain Eukaryota; kingdom Viridiplantae; phylum Streptophyta; class Magnoliopsida; order Caryophyllales; family Plumbaginaceae; genus Limonium; species Limonium bicolor. The sequence continues at coordinate 71,210,375 of CM041781.1, forward strand.
TGGATCTAACAGATCCCTCGACAACGCAGAAATGACCCGAAGGCCAAAGGGTTCGTCAACCCCATAGAACAGATTGGGCATGACCCACACTCAGAATGACGTCTACATGGTATACCACGGAATAGCTCGACCCAGCCATTCACGGCTCAGAAACAAAGTAACTAGGTCCCAAAACAGAGGCTTAATCCAAGCAGATCGAAGCTTAATACAGAGCAGAGCGGAAGTCTTAACCAGATCATAACAGAAGGCGAGAGCTTAGAAAAATCAGAGAAGGAGCTTACCAACGGAAAGCCTTAGCAAAACAGAAGTCGAACCCGATTAGTAAATACGAAAGCAAACTGAAGTCAAAGATTGGATCACATTTTCAGAGCAAATAAGGAATCAAAGGCTTATCAGAGACCCTAAAATCAGTAAACACTTAAACACATGCCAAAACACATGAAAACAGATAGTACTCGGAAAGAGGAAACCAACACCGCAAACGGCACTCAAAACGGAGCTCAAACGAAGAAGTTATGGTGAAAACAGAGGGGTGTCCGAACTTGTGTCTGGACGTCGAAGTTCGGACACAGGTCGAACTCAAATCCGCAGAAAATTTCAAGGTGTCCGAACATCCAAGTTCGGACGGATGTTCGGACGTCCTTCGGAAAACAACTCGTGTGAAGTCCGAACATGTGTCCGAGCTTAAAGGTTCGGACACATGTCGAAGAGAAAATCAGAGGGCGCAAAACGGGGTGTGTCCGAACTTCCAAGTTCGGACGGAAGTTCGGACACGGTGAAACTCTCAGAAAAATCCAGACGCAACAGAGCGTGTCCGAACTTCCAAGTTTGGACGGAAGTTCGGACGCGCCGAAAAGCTCAATTTCTAGAACGAAATCAGATGCGAACAGAGTCCTCAAAACAATGTCAAAAATGCAGTATGAAACCAAAGTCTTTAAACCATAACCATGGCAGTTTTAGAAGGTCAAAACCAAGACAAATCAGACAGAGATTGATCACCAAACATAGGGCAATCAAACAATCCGAACTCTCAAATCAGAAGCACTCAAAGTTCACAAAACAGAAGGGAACCATAGAGGTAGATTCACCATTGTCGAAGTAATACTTACATAACCAAAATACGCGAATCAAAACACTACCCACGGGGTTTTAACGCATCAAACGCACATCAAAATCAACCCAAAACATCACCAATCAGAGATTCAAAGAATTCACATACAGAAACCGAAACAAAACCCCCGTGGGTGAACATACACAACCGAATCCATCTACCACCTACCTCACATCCGAAGCAAAGCTATCTCTGCGGACTCTACGAACTGCCTCCTCGAATCTCCATTCGAACGACCATCCCTCGAATCGAACCATTCCCAAAATACAAAATCGAAATTAGAAAAGAGAGAAGGGAGACTCAACGAAGAAGAGAATCAGATCTACAACCCAAACCTGACTGACGACTGACAGACGAACAGAATTCCACTGGCGGATCTCCAGCGATTACAATTGAAAGAAATTGAAGAAGAGGATGAGCAAAGGGATGAGGGTTTTGAGAGCGATGAAACTGTCGTGAATAGACATCAGGGAAGTGGAAGGAGAAAAAATAACGTGAATAGAAGTTTTAGAAAGGAAGAGAATAAATTAAAGAATTAAGAAGTCCCTTCCCTAACAATAAATAATTAAATAAAAGAAGCATGCTATTTCTAATTCTCCTTCCTCAAGCTATGACAATAATATTTAAGGAATGTCATAAACACTCTAGTATAAGGTACAAATTAATCCGAACTCCCTTTGCGAATCAGAAGGAATATGATAAAATAAAAAAAAATTCTGGGGCATAACAGAAATGCTCTCTTTTTCTTCCTTTTTGAATAGCTCCCAATGAGTAAGCATAGTTCAATGTGAGTCTTCTTGATCTCGTCATTTCCTTCATGGGTAACTTCAACAGTTTCCCAGATTTCATTGGCTATTTTAGCTGAGGCTACTTAGAGTACTGCTCAAGTAGTAATGCACAATGTAGGATTCTTACAGCGCGTGCATTGAAGATCAGCTTCTTAATTTGATCATCAGTCATGTTGTCGACTGATATGTTGTCATTGAGCATCTTGGAAGATGTATTCATCACGTGATACAACCCTCCACATCCTTGGATCATCAGACTTGATACGAAACTCCATCTTGTTCTTCCAGTGAGTGTAGTTATTGTAACACCCCAACCGCTAAACTCGTCATTACCTCTTAAACTGTCACAATTTACCATTATCTCACAGCGGAACTCTAAGCACAACGGAGGGTGATACAATGCCGTTAGCCACCCATGTGGCTAACCAGGCCTAACTCAAATACAGTAACTGGCTGATGGACCAGAATAACCGAGTACTCCATACAATACAATACTTATCCATTTCTAACCGAGTCACGTAATACATCCTCAAATCAATTCTTTACTATGCCGAGTCTACAACATATGGATGCCAATAACACTTTCAGTCTTAGACCTCATTCGAATACATGAGTAAACTAAAATCCTAACTACCCATGCTAAACCACTGTCCCCGTCCTACACTCGAACGGTATCGTCTCCGCTATACCTGCAAGTAAAAACGGTGCCCCAAGGGGCTCAGCATATTGCTACATATGAAATTTGCATGCCTCGTGTGCTAACCGAGGTACACCGACTACTTGGTCGAGTGCATGAGATTCATTTTTTATTCAATCAACATTCAACATAGCAATACATTATATATGTATACTACACAAGGAATCAACATTCAATCATGGAATACAATCCCTAACTAACATATCAAAGTTGTTAGTTCGTAATAACTTACTCATAGGCCTTGAGGGTTTCTACCTCACTAGGCCTTAGTTACTTATTCAATATCTCACCCACTCTCTTGGGTTACTTATTCATTATCTCACCCGTTCTCTTGGGTTACGTATCTCTCTCAGACTTCTCACATTCCCAACACTCCTCTCTCGGAGTTATAATATAAATATGTATATTAGTCTAGAAGCATCACTCTCGATGATTCTAATGATTTGGGAATATTTCTTAAGTTCAGGTATTCTTAGGTTTAAGGGTTGCTCCAACCTGTCGAGTACTTATATTTTCGGTTATTTTCTCATACCGGGTTGAATCCTCGTATAGGAGGTCGACCGTACAACTTTGAACTATCTTAAATCCCCTAAATGGAGGTTCATTTATCTTTCCACTTTTATATTATTATGTGGATTGTTTCAATTTGGTTTTCTAACCGTTATCGGGTGTTTACTCAACCCGTACAACTTCCTCACATTCTAGTGAGTTCATATGTTTACATTATCGTTCTTGGTTTGATAGTTTTCATATGTTTGCACGTTTCATTAAATTACGAAATGACTCATCCTACGAGTCACTAACCAAACGGTACTCAACTAGGAGTCGGTTTATACACTAAGTTAGACCACATAGACATACAAGGTTGGTTAGTACACACCGCATACATCAAGATACATAATCAAGCAATGGGTCATTTTCATGCTTTACTCTTGATCAAGCCGGCACACAAACACACAACACACAAATCAACGTAGCACAGTTAGCATACGGGGCATGAGAAAATCATACCTTACACCTTGGTTTCACTTTTACCGTGTCACCTGACAATGCTCGGTTCGCACTTCGTCCACTGATTACAATCCAAGTGTTTCTATTAACATTAGGGTATTACGGTATGTAAATAAATACTACTCCCGTACTTACCCCATTATCCCGTTAAACTCATCTTTACTCTTATTAACTTAAGTTCTTACTTCTCACTCACTTCTAACACTTGTTTGCACTTTTTAGGACCTTTACTAGTCACCAAACAAGGCCTAAACATCACCTAAAACCATTACCAATCGATCGCCCATCATTTACAACCTTTAAAGCACTCTCGGTTACATTTTGGGCATGGTCCGGGACATGGTCCGGGTCTAAAGTCCCAGACCATTGCTCTGCATAAGTCTCGGTCGTTTTTCTTGCTTGGTCCGGGTCCTGGTCCTTGACTAGGGTCCCAGACTACCTGCTACATCAACTCTTGGGGCATTTTTATGCTTGGTCCGGGACTTGGTCCGGCCCCTAAGTCCCGGACCCTACTAAAAAGCTACTAAAACTTCAATTTTCAGCCCCTAATCCATTCTTAATCCACCCCTAATCATTCCCTAATCTTTCCACAAGTTTTACTACATGTTTAATCACTTTAAAACATGCTCTAAAACTCTTCAAATCCTTGGTTTAATCCTTGCTCAACTTCTTGCTCAATTTCAACAAATTTTCATTCTTACTTTCACATTTTGCACACTTGTGCATTTCTAACTTCTTCTTGATAGTCTCTACCTTCTACCAACCTTACCACATTACTTATTGACCATCTCAATTCATTCCTAGACCAGTGCACTCCTAAAACCCAAGTTCACTCCTTGTTTCACAAGTTAAGCACTCTTGTTCATCTCAAGCCCATCCAAGGCTTTCTCACACAATTTGTGCCACAGATTTTGCACTACTTAATGTACTCCCATATTTAACACTCTAGGGTGATTAGCCAACCAATCAACCCCTAACAATACCTAGTTATCACTAGGTTACTCTTCGCTCAATACATCACTTAAATCACCTAGATTTCTACCGGAATTTCGCCATAACCCGGCTACTTTTCTAACATTGTCTAAAGCTCATATTATCACTTAATTCAACCTAAAACTAACCAAACCCGCAAGGGTTCTACCAGCACACATAAATCCATGCAAAATCTCATCAAATTCTCCAAATACAACATAATGCATAAGTCATAAAATGCATGGCTCTTAGGCCCTTAATTCAAGCATTAATTCACAATTCTTCCAACTACCACCAAGTACATATTTAACACAAATTTTGGGTTCATTCAATTACTTCCCATCCCAAAATTCTAAAATCATTAAGTTTGGCTCCAAGGTAGATTATTTACCTTATATTCACAAGCCTTCTCTCTTTTCACTCCTCTTCTTTCTTTTCTCCTTTCTCTTGATTGAAAATCGGACAAGGGCCATGGAGTTGCCCAACGTCAAATCGATACCTATGAGACAATGAGACCAAGTAAAAGGGCACTTAGCATCATTAACTACTTTAAATTGCAAAGGGGGTGTTTAAAGCTTAAATTTAGGGATTTACCTTTCAACCCTAGAATCTCTTTTGGCCATGAATTAAAAAGGAGCTCCAATCCACCATTGGAGACTTGAAATGTAGCTCAAACAAAGAAAGAAAGCTAGTCATTAAAAGAGCCAAAATCGGCCAAGGCAAAGGAGTGGAGAAAATGAGTTTTTCCTGGATCTTTTTACCTTGGATGAATGGGGAGACTCCAAGCTCCAAGAAGATGTAGTTTTCTGTTCAAATTGCCAAAACCCATGGAGATTAACTTCTTCCTTTTTGAATTTTGAAAAGAGAGGGAGATAGGTCTTGGTGAGAGGAGCAAGAATCTATGCTCGGTTTTTAATTCAGAGCTTTATTGTGGCTTAGAGAATTGGAGGAAGATGGCTGCCATTGAAGGAGCTCAAAATCTCTCAAGAGGAATAAGAAGGGGAGCAATACGGCAGAGAGAAGTGGGGAAGTTCATATGGGAAGGAAGGAAGTGAGGAAAGAGAAGAAAGAAAAGTTTTCACTATTCCTCTTTTTGACTTTTCAACTTTTTTTCTTTTCTTTACAAGACTAAGAGGGGAGAGTGATTCAGCACTCACACTAGAAAAACCGGCCCCATGTAATAAAGAGAGAGGGGCGTTTTCGTCTTTTTACAAGAAACGCGTTTAAATTCCCGGTTTTGGCACTATTCATTAACCGAACCCGTTTTTCAGATTTTTCTTGTTTCTTTGATTTTAATGGTTCGTAAGCTTCCATTAATACTTACTTATAGTTATATAGTCAACCATAATTTTTACGGGTCCGTTTGACCACTCAAGGTCATGTTTTCGGGTTTTCTCGAAAAATGTGCGCTAAAGCTTTATTAGCTTTTCAAATCCGTTTTATGGATCCGTTTTCTTCGGGAATTATTCCCACATATCAATTAGGCATAAATAAGCATTAGGAATCCATCTCGGACCCTAACGAGATCATATATCTCCTATAATTGATTAATGCGCATTTTTGCGTTTTTCGTGTTTTACGTATTTTCTCTTTTCTTTTGATTTTATTCTCTTTACCAATACTCTCTAGGCATCATTAGGCCTCTAAAAATCATATTAGAATAATTTAATCACCATTTTTAATTCCAGGGTATTAAAACCTACCCCCCTTAAAGAACTTTGCCCTCAAAGTTGGTGAATCTAATATTGTTACTCACATAGGTACTCTATGCTATGGTTATAATTTCTATATAACCTTACAGACTCATAGTTCTCTCTGTACATGCTACACATACACACCAATACACAGCATGTATAGCAATCAAAAATACTCTTTTGTATTCTCTCCATGGAATCGGTCCGAAGACAAGAAGACACTACAGTCCTCGAATCCATATTGAGTAATACACTGCCGATCCCTCAGGTACCAGTCATGTTGGACACTTATGCTCTCTGGTCCACGGCCATTTCATGACTAATGGGCACTTACTCTCTCTGGCCCACGGTCCCTTCGGTTCTGATCAAAACGTTGCACATATAGATATCTGCAGGCACTCTGGTTAACTTCTCAACACAGGACATTCTCAGGGTACTCTCCTCGTCCCGCTGCCTTTGGAAAAAAATCACACACTACCACCGCCCCAACCGGTCACTTAGGACCGCCGCACGTATGGTGCAATGGTTTCAAAACTAATACACGCCCACCGTTCTACCGGTCATCAAGACTTAAGGCAGCAGACCTCGCGGGTGATAGCGGTTTCAAAACTGGTTTTCACCTTCATACTTGAAGAAAAATTCTTTTTGCAAATTCCGTTTGAAAACTCTTTTATAAAACATCATACTACTCCATGTCTGATTTGTGACAACTGCATTTATCTTAGCGTGATTACTTCTGACCACTTATAGGGAGCTTCAAGAATCATCCAACCCTGATGTGATCAGCATCAGTGTTGAACTTTCCTTCCACCCCAATTTGTGTTCGGTTTCCCTTGATCGCTAGCAAATCAAGTTTCACCTCCCACGTCATTTTCAAACAATCAGATAGTCAAACATTTTCATTTTATATCTTTTACTCTTTCTAGTCATATTCACAAATAATCCATTTTAATTTATCTCTTTATCATAGAACTTAAGTCATCCATCATTCTCCATTTGCTTCACTACTTTTCATAGGCATTCAATACTTATGGCCTCATTTCCCTCAAATTGTTATTCATTTAAAACATACATCACACAACTCCAAAGGGTGGAACTCACTCCATCAATCGTTCTGAAATCAATTTGCCTAGGGAACTCACTTCCTACTAGGTTACACATCGGTTTCATACCGATTCACACTCTTCATATCTCATGTCTAATCTCATTAGACATATACTATAGGGATTCTCATTCCCCATGAGTTTCTCTACTCCTCTTTTCATAAATATTATATACGCGTTACTCGCATCTCTCATGCGCAATAACCATAATTACACAATGAATGGGTACACATGTTTATGTAACATGAGTTCCAATCATCAAAACAATTTCCTCTGTGCTATGCACATTGTAGTTTACACACCTATACCTTAAACATACTCTTAGCGGTTTTTCGTCCTACCCCCCTTAAAAAGGGATTACGCCCGTGTAATCGACCATATGTTATCACTAAACATTGGTTCACTAATTCGGGCATCATGAAGTGTTTAACTTCAATGTGGTTATTATACAATGTATTCCGGCCAGAGATAATGACGGTTTAGTCCCTGCACCAGGAATTCTCATTGGAGTTTGCTTACTCCTAACCTTCTTCGATTCTAGCCTCTCAGGCTTCAAGGCATCGATAATCAGCCATTTACTCGTATTGACTAGGTATATTAACCATAGAATTATGGGCCCAGTAGCTTCTACTGCGCGACCCTGATTACTTAGCTTGGTTCGCCTTTTCATCGTTCTAGGTGTATTATGCGTCACCCTTTTATCCTTTTTGTCATGAGAATAAAGGTTTCTCAATCATCACGTGGTATCTCTTACCGTATGCGAATTCGATGAATTATAGATTTTCTATCCAATTCTCTGGAAATCTATTTTGTAAACCGCAGTATACCTCCGTGATTATTCACTTACTTTTTCCGACTCACTATCGGTTGAGGACAAGCTACTACTTAGCAAGTAGTGCTTCCTCCATTGTTAATGGCTTCTGACTTATGCCCATTCATCTGTTTCTATACAAGAATTCTTTCGTTCATACGACCTTGTGTTTATTATGCATCGATCCTTGGACCTGTGGGTTATGGCCCACGTTCTTCGTGCATCTTTGGCCAACGGCCACACGGTTTGTTTCTAGCTTTTCGCTTAACAGGCCTGCGCCATGTTCGTTGGTATTTTTGTAAATCTTCCGTATGTAGTACAGTTGATTATTAACCAAGGGGTACCCTTGACCCAAAGTTTATTACTTCTGTTATCAACTGATCCTCTAAGGATAACCTCCAGTTTCTTATGCAGTTGCAATAGGAATGAGCACTACCTTCTCTGTGAGTTCTTTTGTCACAAGGCATGGGATACAGGCTTTACTGCCCCATTATCTAGCATCACTTTGCTTTTCATGTCCGCTAAGTTGATTCATAATCCTGCTTGTTCTCTATATCATTATCTGACTATACTCTTACAATGGTCGCTTGCTGCGCACCATGTTCTTACTCGTTAAACAACGCTTGTTTACATGGCAACTGCTACTACTTTAGCTTCCGCTCATGTATTCCCGCCATTTATACTATTGAGCCTACAATAGAATATACTAATCTTTTAGATTCTTCTGCGCTCCTCGCGCACTATTCATTCTCCTATTTACCTAGTACACGTACTGTGTTTACTACTCAACCGATTACTTTTTCGGTTTCCAATCATTGCTATTAAAGTTCCTTCTTCATACTATTTCTGTTCAATCGCTCCTTGGAATAAACACATGCTCAAGTTTCATTACATCGCTTTAGCGGTTTCACATTATATTCTTAGGTGGTAGCCTTTCTCTGGAGGGTCCACAATTGCCGCTCCATAGGCCCCACAATAACGAGGGGCATTCCCACTCTAAGGTAGTGATTTATTCTCTGCAATTCCTCTTATGCCTTTATGCATAGGTTTTCAACATTTGGATCTACGAGTTGTAGCTAGTTTTCCGGTCTATAAGCCACATTGTCTTGAGCTTTGCTCATTATGCGTTGTTCGCACAAGTTTCTACTTCTCCGTACACCATCCAATGGTTTGGAGGTAATACTGGCTCCGTGATAAGGTTGTTACCTCACGCTTCCGTACAAGGGAGGCCCTTTTGTATCTTGATGCTAATCGTGCCCCTTGGAAACTTAGGGTATTCTCTATTACACGGAATCCCTTCTGGGTTCTACCCGTGTGTTCACTTTAACACTTGTATTCTCAACACGATATCTCGTTCAACTACTATTGACTCTGGCACCCTTCACGGATTTCTCTCGGGTGTTACTGAGTTGCGCCATTACATCTGGCTCGCACTTATGGGTATGTTCAGTTTCTTACTCCGCCTTGCGGTTATATGTTTTGAACTATCCCATTTAGGGTTGTAACGTCTCCCGTTCTTGGGTAGACCATTTATACTTCCTTCTTACATTGTTGGCCGGGTTTAATATTCCCTTTAGTGAGGTATAATGTCTTCCCTCAGCCGTGGTGATTGTTCCGGGAATTCAATCCCGTTATCGAACATTGACATGTTCATTTCAGGCATCCGCCGTATTGTTTACGCTGGGTAATTCATTGCAGTTATAATGTGTTTCCTTGGTGATTCCTAAGACATATCCAATGTTTGTGCTTAATACTCTGTGCTTCTGCACTTCTTAACGTTACATCCTTAGGGTCGTTATCTTACTAAGGTCTTCTCCTTGATCGTTCGTGGTAGTCAGTTATTCTGGTGTGAAAATTGCACTGCTGACCGTAGAACGGAGTCAACTTCTTTCCGTGTTCCTTACACCACTCGTATGCATACATAGGGTATCTTATTGATATGTTACCACTTACCCGACTAACTCATAACTGGTCTGTCAGGCCCGCAAGCTCCTTCAGAGTGCGGTCGTACCACGTCTCGTTTTTGTACACTCGTAGTGTCTGTCACACGCCTAGGTGAAGTATTCTGTTGCCAACACCTCTTATATTGTTCTGTGATTGTTTACTGTAACTTCTCTGGTTTGGGTTTTAAAATTTGAGGGTTTTTGGAAACTTTTATGTTTTGAAAGAAAAATTTGGGTTTTGAAGGTAGAATTTTCATGGCATTTCAATGCCGGTTGGTACTGACTAGGTCTAGCCTCTCGCTGACCGGTATATCCTTAATACAATGGTCAGGCCATTAGGCCCTTCCAAGATTTTGTTTCAAAATTCTTAGGATTCAAGTTCCTATATTGGCCTCATTCACCAACTTGGCACTTCACTAAGTACTTGTTACTTGTTATGTTCCTCTGAATAATCCCGTTATTACTACACTTGCTATGGAAAATGCGGGGTATAGGTGGTTTTTTGGTTAACTTATACCGGTCACGGTATTGTTCCCATTTGTATTCGGTAGCCTTGTCGGCTCTTCTTTTGATCCTTTAGTTGGATAACTGCTCTTCGGAGTTGCTTCGCATTTGTCTTGACATGACCGTCATCGTTCTGGGTGCTTCTCCACTCTCGGACACCCCTATTTACTTAGTTATGTATCCTCTCTCGTTACTCGTTCCAACTCATTTACCGTGGTTACCGTGACTTATCTTGTCTAGGCACTACTTCAGTAGTCCTATTCGGGTGTATCCCATAGATATGTTCGTAGTTGTCTAAGCTATGTTGGTTAGGTATTGCAACCATTTTGGGTGTGGTAGGGTGGGTGTACCTGCTCCTGACTAGATTCTTAGTCGGTTAGTATACCGTTGGTGGTATTATTTAACTATGGCGGTCCGTAGACATATGTCCCGGTTCTCGTTACATCACCTTTTCTGCCTCGTTGCACGGTTGGAGCTTTCCTTCTTGCTGCTTCTTGGCCAACCGGGTTCTCGCGACTGCTAAGCATGTCGCCCCATGCTGCCACAGATCTCAGTCTCCTTTGAATAGGATTTCTCGATCTCCCGCCATTGAGTGCGGTTATTGTCGTTCCAACAGGAACCGTCTCTGGGTTTCCGGTTTTTGGAATCTACCGTATGACAGGTTTTGGTTCATACGTAAATATTTAACAACTACCAGATCGGGTTTCCCGAGTAAGAGAGGACTTTTCGTCTCTCTGGCATTCCTTTCCCCACGCTTTTTAACGGGGATGTGGAGGGCGGGCTTGATATTGTAGGTATCCAGAACACACTGGAAGTTCCTAACTAGCGTATCTCTCACGCTATCACTCAACCCTTAGCCCTAAGTCTCTAATTCCTAACTCGGTTTTCAATCATCAGAGCGACGCTCTGATACCATTTTTGTAACATCCCAACCGTTAAACTCGTTATTACCGCTTAAACTGTCACAATTTACCATTATCTCCTAGTGGAACTCTAAGTACAACAGAGGGTGATACAATGCCGTCAGCCACCCACGTGGCTAACCAGGCCTAACTCAAATACAGTAACGGTCTGATGGACCGGAATAACCGAGTACTCCATACAATACAATACTTATCCATTTCTAACCGAGTCACGTAATACATCCTCAAATCAATTCTTTACTATACCGAGTCTACAACATATGGATGCCGATAACACTTTCGGTCTTACACCTCATTCGAATACATGAGTAAATTAAAATCCTAACTACCCATGCTAAACCCCGTCCTACACTCAAACAGTATCATCTCCGCTATACCTGCAAGTAAAACGGTGCCCCAAGGGGCTCAGCATATTGCTGCATATGAAATTCGCATACCCTGCATGCTAACCTACTTGGTCGAGAGCATGAGATTCATTTTTAATTCAATCAACTTGCAACATAGCAATACATTATATATGTATACTACACAAGGAATCAACATTCAATGATGGAATACAATCCCTAACTAACATATCAAAGTTGTTAGTTCGTTATAACTTACTCATAGGCCTTGAGGGTTTCTACCTCACTAGGCCTTAGTTACTTATTCAATATCTCAACCACTCTCTTGGGTTACTTATTCATTATCTCACCCGCTCTTTTGGGTTAATTATTCATTATCTCACCCACTCTCTTGGGTTACTTATACATTATCTCACCCACTCTCTTGAGTTACTTATACACAAGCTCTTTTAGTTCTCGAGACACTACAGGTCTCATACTTACTTCATGGTCGTTTTCTCTTAATTCATTCTTAAGCCAAAACACATGGCCTCCGGGCAGAGTCATACTCAAGACTCACCACCGAGCTTTCGAGCCTAGTCTTACTTCCCCGGTTTCAACCCTACTTTGGGTCTAGAATGGTGGGAAGGCTCAACCAGCTACCAGAACTCTCTCTTTGTTCCTACTTCCTTCATATAAGCCCGAATCTCTCTCGGACTTCTCACATTCCCAACACTCCTCTCTCGGAGTTATAATATAAATATGTATATTAATCTAGAAGCATCACTCTCGATGATTCTAATGACTCTGGGAATATTTCTTAAGTTCGGGTATTCTTAGGTTTAAAGGTTGCCCTAACCTGTCGAGTACTTATATTTTTAGTTATTTTATCATACCAGGTCGAATCCTCGTATAGGAGGTCGACCGTATTTTAAGGGAGTTTGATGGTCCCTTATGTCTCTTTTACTTTTCTCACAAGTTCACAACTTTGAACTATCTTCAATCCCCTAAATGGAGGTTCATTTATCTGTCCACTTTTATTTATTTCGTGGAATGTTTCAATTTGGTTTTCTAACCATTATCGGGTGTTTACTCAACCCGTACAACTTCCTCACATTCTAGTGAGTTCATATGTTTACATTATCGTTCTTGGTTCGATAGTTTTCATGTGTTTGCACATTACGTTAAATTGTGAAACGACTCATCCTACGACTCACTAACCAAACGGTACTCAACTAGGAGTTGGTATATACACTGAGTTAGACCACATTGACATACAAGGTTGGTTAGTACACACCGCATACATCAATATACATAATCAAGCAATGGGTCATTTTCATGCTTCTCTTGATTAAGCCAGCACACAAACACACAACACACAAATCAACGTAGCACGGTTAGCATATGTGGCATGACAAAATCATACCATACACCTTGGTTTCACTTTTACCGTGTCACCTGACAATGCTCGGTTCTCACTTGGTCCACTGATGACAATCCAAATGTTTCTATTAACATTAGGGTATTACGGTATGTAAATAAATACTACTCCCGTACTTACCCTGTTATCCTGTTAAACTAATATTTACTCTTATTAACTTAAGTTCTTACTTCTCACTCACTTCTAACACTTGTTTGCACATCTTAGGACCTTTACTAGTCACCAAACAAGGCCTAAACATCACCCAAAACCATTACCAATCAATCCCACGTCATTTACAACCTTTAAAGCACTCTCGGTTACATTTTGGGCATGGTCCGGGACATGGTCCGGGTCTAAAGTCCCGGACCAATGCTCTGTATAAGTCTCAGCCGTTTTTCTTGCTTGGTCCGGGTCCTGGTCCTGGACTAGGTTCCCAGACCACCTACTACATCAACTCTCGGGGCATTTTTATACTTGGTCTGGGACTTGGTCCGGCCCCTAAGTCCCAGACCCTACTAAAAAGCTGCTAAAACTTCAATTTTCAGCCCCTAATCCATTCTTAATCCACCCCTAATCATTCCCTAATCTTTCCACAAGTTTTACTACATGTTTAATCACTTTAAAACATGCTCTAAAACTCTTCAAATCCTTGGTTTAGTCCTTGCTCAACTTCTTGCTCAATTTCAACAAATTTCCATTCTTACTTTCACATTTTGCACACTTGTGCATTTCTAACTTCTTCTTGATAGTCTCTACCTTCTACCAACCTTACCACATTACTTATTGACCATCCCAATTCATTCATAGACCAGTGCACTTCTAAAACCCAAGTTCACTCCTTGTTCTCACAAGTTAAGCACTCTTGTTCAGCTCAAGCCCATCCAAGGCTTTCTCACACAATTTGTGCTACAGATTTTGCACTACTTAATGTACTCCCTAATTTAACACTCTAGGGTGATTAGCCAACCAAATCAACCCCTAACAATACCTAGTTATCCCTAGGTTACTCTTCACTCAATACATCACTTAAATCACCTAGATTTCTACCAGAATTTCACCATAACCCGGCTACTTTTCTAACATTGTTCGAAGCTCATATTATCACTTAATTCAACCTAAAACTAACCAAACCTTTAATAACCCGGACTTAAAATGATGATTAAATTATTCTAATAGGATTACCTAAGGCCTAATGGTGCCTAGAGAGTATTGGTAAAGAGAATAAAACCAAAAGATATGAGAAAATGCGTAAAATGCGAAAAACACTAAAATGCGCATTAAACGAGTATAGGAGGTATATGACCTCGGTTAGGGTCCGAGATGGATTCCTAAGGCTTAGTTAGGCCTAATTGGTATACGGGAATGATTCCCGAAGAAAACGGATCCAAATAATGGATTAAAACGCTAACGGAGTCTTAAAGCACGTTTTTTGAGAAAACCCGAAAACGTGACTTTAAGTGGTCGAATAGACCCGTAAAAATTATAGTTTACTATATAACTATAATTAAGTATTAATGGAAGCTTAAGAACCATTAAAAATAGAGAAACGAGAAAAATCCAAAAAACGGGCCCGGTGAGTGAATAGTGCCAAACCGGGTAAAATAACAAGCGTTTTCTGTAAAAGACAAAAAACGCCCTCAGCTTATATTACTTATGGGGCCGGTTTTTATTAGTCAACAGCCACCCCTCTTGCTTACTAGCTATTAAAGAAAGAAAGAAAAGGAAAAGAAAGAAAAGAAAAGTAGAATAAGGGGAAAAGATAAAAGTAACTTTTGACACTCTCTCTCTTCTATTCTAATTCACTCATGGTTTGCTCCCTCCCTCTCTGAACTTCTTCTTCCTCCCTAAGCCATTGCTGGCGATTTCTTAAACCCCTCCAAGCTCTCTTCTTCTTCTTCATCTACAAGGCACAAATCAACTCCGATTTGCAAAAACATTACACTATTGGATTCCTCTCAACTTGGGGAACATTTTCCTCCTTTCAAAATCTGAAAAGCTCACATTTGACCTCCATGGAAAAAGCTTGTAATGAAGGTTTTAAGGTTCCATCTTGGTCTAGAACCACTCCTTGGTTGCTTAAGGTAAGAAATGAGTTCAAAATCTCCATTTTCTAGCCTTCCTTTGATTTTTGGAAATTTCCAACGTGAGCTCCCTCTTATTCTATGTCCAGTCGATTTTTGATCTTCACCGAAGGGGTGAGATTTTGCTAGCCTTGCTGTTCAAAGACTACACCCAAGAGGGTAAGGTAATTCCTTAAGTTTAAGCCCTAAACTAACTCTTGTAAAATTCTAGAAATAATGAGGGATGTGTGGATTGATTAGCCTTGTTGTATATGGCAAAGGAATGTGTTGTAGCCTAGAAATTTGAAACCATTTGGCTGGTGAGAAAACAAGAACAAGAGAAGGAGGGAGGAAGAAAGAGAAACTGAAATTTCAAGGTAAATGAGCTTACCTTGTGTTGAATTGTTTGCCTTGTAAAACAGATTTTTATATGGGTTGAATGAGAAGTTTATGTAGTGTTAGGGTAGTTATGATACTACAAGGGTGAACATGGAATATGATGGTCTTTAATGTTGTTTAAGTGTTGAAAAAGGGCTTGAGGCCAAGCTAGTGTAGTTGGTGATGTGTTGTGATTGTTAAATAAGTGTGGTAGTTGTTATTGTTGTGGACTTAAATTGAACAGGGCTGTTAATTGCTTGAATGAGCAAAGAGTGTGATGAGAATGCTTAGAAATATGGGGAGGTTCTGTCAAATTTTGCCTAGAAATCAAGGGTGATTAAGAGTGTGAAACCTAGGATAAACTATGTGTGTTTAAGAGATGCAAGTGAGTGCATATTGAGTTGAAAATCAGTTTAAAGAGAGAAGTATAATAGGAGTAGAAATAATGCCTTTTGAATGCTAGTAATGACATTAGTGAGTGGAGTTTGAATGGCAAGAAGAGAGGATTGAAAACTGTAACAAGAGGCTAAAAGAACTAGAAACTAGTTATTGAAATATAAGTGGAATTTGAGTGAATTAATCAAGAGTTAGTGAGTGTACTTGGTGGTTGGATTAAGAATATTTATAAGGGTAACTAAGTGCTAAAACATGTGGATTATAAGTGGGAAAGATTGGGTAATTAATGGAGAAAGAATGGAGCTTGAACAGATTTTGGAAATGTTAAAATGGTGAAAATCCTGCTATGGTCCGGGACTTTAGTCCCTGACAAAGTCCCGGACCAGTGTCTGAAATACGCCGAGATTGCACCTACATTGTGGTCCGGGACTTAACTCCCACATGAAGACCCGGACCAAGAGCAGATTTCACCCGAGAGTTCAACCAATGACTGGTCCGGGACTTAAGTCCCGTACAAAGTCCCGGACCAACCCAGAAACTTGAAAATAAGTTCATTAAGTGGGTTTTAAGCTAAGGAATTGATTGGTAATGATAATATAAGTTAAGTAGGACTTAATTAATGACATGTGAGGGTAATTAAGGGCTTAAACAAGATTAAGAGAGAATGAGAAGTAAGAACTTGTATGAGTTAAGCTTGGAAAGTAATGAATAAGTAAGTATAGTTCAGGAAAACGTTAGTGATGTAACGAGTAGGTTAATTATAGATAATTAACCTCCCGACTTAATGTATGTTATAGGATTCAATTAGTCGGATTCTGAGAGAGAGAGAGAGTTGACGAGCAAGCAACGACGATGTAAGGTATGATTTTCTCATGCCCCGTATGCTAACCGAGCTACTCTGATTTGTGTGTTTGCTTGCTGGCTTAATCAAGACTAAAGCATGAAAATGAACCACTGCTTGATTATGTATGTCTTATTGTATATTGTATGAGCTAACATGCTTGAATGCCGGTGAGGTCCAACTTAGTGTGTAAAACTGAGTTGAGTAACGAATGGCTAGAGACTCGTAGATCGGGTCGTTTTGTAAAATAACGGAAACGTGCAAACACGCAAGCTATCGATTAAAGTATAACGATAGCGCAAACATACGAACTCCCTAGAATGTGAGGAGATGTACGGGTTGAGTAAATACCCGATAACGGTTAGAAAACCATATTGAAACAATCCACGAAATAAATGAGAGTGGGAGGATAAATGAACCTCCATCGAGAGGATTGAAGTTAGTCCGATGATGTGAACTTATAAGAAAGGTAAAAGAGACCTAAGGGACCATTTAACTCCCTTGAGACATGGTCGACCTCCTATATGAGGATTTTACCCGGTATAAGAAAATAACCGTAAATATAAGTATATGATATGTAAGGGTAACCCTTAAACCTAAGATTACCCGAATTTAAGTAATGTTCCCAAAACCATTAGGAACATCGAGAGTGATTCTCCTGGTCTAATATGCATAATTATATTATCACTCCGAGAGATGAGTGTATAGGAATGTGAGAAGTCTGAGAGTAGTCGGACCTAAGTGAAAGTAGTAGGAACTAAGAGAGAGTTCCGGGAGCTAGTCGAACTATGCTCGAGAGCCATGTGTTTTGGCTTAAGAAAGTATTATGAGAAACAAGCGTGACGTAGGAGACCTGTAGTGTCTCGAGAACTACAAGAGCTTGAGTATTAGTAACCCAAGAGTGTGTGTGAGATAAAGAGTAAGTAACCCAAGAGTGTGGGAGAGATAAGTATAAGTAATCCAAGAGAGTAGGAGAGTATAAGAATGAGAAACCCAAGAGAATGGGTGAGAATAAGAATAAGTAACCAAGGCATAGTGAGGTATAACCTTCAAGGCCGAAGAGTAATTGATACAACTAACAACCTTGTTATGTTAGTTAGGGATTGTATCCCATGATTGATTGTCGAATCTCTGTGTAGAACACATATATAATGTATTACTATATGTGTGTTGCTTGAACTAAAATGAACTCCATGCTCTCAACAAAAGTAGTCGGCGTACCCCGGTTAGCACGCGGGGTATGTGAATTTCATAGGCAGCGTAAGCTGAGCCCCTAGGGGCATCGTTTTTATTTTTCAAGTACACCGAAGACGATACCGTTCGAGAGTAGGACGGGGACGGTGGTTAACATGGGTAGTTAGATTTTAATTACTTATGCATTTGAATAAGGTGTAAGACCAAATATGTTATCGGCATCCATATGTTGTAGACTCGGTATAATAGAGAACTAAGTGGAGAACTATATTGTACGAGACTCGGTTAGAAGTAAATGAGTAAAGTTTGTATCGAGTACTCGGTTATTCCGGTCCATCAGATCGATGCTTAGTTGAGTAGGCCTGGTTAGCCACGTGGGTGGCTAACGGCATTGTATCACCCTTCGTTGTAATAGAGTTCTGCTGTGTGAGTAAGGGCAATTTGTGACGGTTTTTGAGGTAATGATGAGATTAACAGTTGGGGTGTTACAAAACCCGCAAGGGTTCTACCAGCACACATAAATCCATCCAAAATCTCATCAAATTCTCCAAATACAACATAATGCATAAGTCATAAAATGCATGGCTCTTAGGCCCTTAATTCAAGCATTAATTCACAATTCTCCTAACTACCACCAAGAACATATTTAACACAAATTTTGGGTTCATTCAATTACTTCCCATCCCAAAATTCTAAAAGCATTAAGTTAGGCTCCAAGGTAAATTATTTACCTTATATTCACAAGCCTTCTCTCTTTTCATTCCTCTTCTTTCTCTTATCCTTTCTCTTTATTGAAAATCGTCCAAGGGCCATGGAGTTGCCCAACTCCAAATCGATACCCATGAGACATTGAGACCAAGTAAAAGGGCACTTAGCTTCATTAACTACTCTAAATTGCAAAGGGGATGTTTAAAGCTCAATTTAGGGATTTACCTTTAAACCCTAGAATCGCTTTTGGCCATGAATTAAAAAGGAGGTCCAGTCCACCATTGGAGACTTGAAATTTAGCTTAAACAAATAAAGAAAGCTAGTCATTAAAAGAGCCAAAATCGGCCAAGGCAAAGGAGTGGAGAAAATGAGTTTTTCATGGATCTTTTTACCTTGGATGAAAGGGGAGACTCCAAGCTCCAAGAAGATGTGGTTTTATCTTCAAATGGCCAAAACCCATGGAGATGAATTTCTTCCTTTTCGGATTTTGAAACGAGGGGGAGATAGGTCTTGGTGAGAGGAGCAAGAATCTATGCTCGGTTTTTAATTCGGAGCTTTATTGTGGCTTGGAGAAGTGGAAGAATATGGCTGTCATTGAAGGAGCTCAAAATCGCTCAAGAGGAAGAAGAAGGGGAGCAATACGGAAGAGAGAAGTGGGGAAGTTCTGATGGGAAGGAAGGAAGTGAGGAAAGAGAAGAAAGAAAAGTAATTAAGTACTTTTCACTATTCCCCCTTTTGACTATTCAACCTTTCTTTTTCTTTTGTCTTTTAACAAGACTAAGAGGGGAGAGTGGGTCAGCACTCACACTATAAAAACCGGCCCCATGTAATAATGAGAGAGGGGAGTTTTTGTCTTTTTACAAGAACCGCGTTTAAATTCCCGGTTTTGGCACTATTCACTAACCGAGCCCGTTTTTCGGATTTTTCTTGTTTCTTTGATTTTAATGGTTCTTAAGCTTCCATTAATACTTAGTTATAGTTATATAGATAACCATAATTTTTACAGGTCCGTTTGACCACTCAAGGTCATGTTTTCGGGTTTTCTCAAAAAACGTGCGCTAAAGCTTTATTAGCGTTTCTAATCCGTTTTATGTATCCGTTTTCTTCGGGAATTGTTCCCTCATATCAATTAGGCCTAACTAAGCCTTAGGAATCCACCTCGGACCCTAACGAGATCATATATCTCCTATACTTGATTAACGCGCGTTTTTGTGTTTTTCGCATTTTACGCATTTTCTGTTTTCTTTTGCTTTTATTCTCTTTACCAATACTCTCTAGGCACCATTAGGCCTCTAAAAGTCATATTAGAATAATTTAATCACCATTTTTAAGTCTGCGGTATTAAAGTTGTCTCCATTGAAAAGTGGTGGTCGATTTGGTGTAGAACCTTCTTCTAACGCTAGTAGGTTTGAATGAGACATTTTGATCCTCTTCCAAAGCAGGTTAGCTTTGTGTATGAGACCTGATTTGATACCAATTGAAACCGGCTAGTGCTCTTGGTACATTCTCGACCTGTCGTGGATGTTTCTTTATCCTATGTGAACTACTTGATATTTCAGGGGAGAACTTAATAAAATCAAACTATAAACTCCTTTTCTATTGAGAATTTACACATATAAATTCACTCAATCTCCCTCCGCCCTACCTACGGACTCTGGGACAGTTTAGGACTTTATCCCTAAGTCCTCTACCCTCCCCTGACAGCAGCCCTACGGTTCCCTAACCGTTCCCCAACTGATCAGTCTACCAAATACACACAGTATTCATTCACCAATCCAGTCCTATCCAGCTCACCAACTTCCTAGTACTTACACACACTTAGTCTGAATTACACTTGCTCTAGTTATCTCTCTTTTCATGTATATCCAAGTTAATTTACATAAGATGATATATGTCGTATTTATACAAGTAAGTTAAGATGTGTAAGAAACAACCTATAATATCCTAGACTCCAGGACTCGTTTGCTTCTTCATCCCAGCAAAATAGCCACGCTTGAATATAGGCTGATCTTCAGCTTGCTTCAGAACCGTCAGGACACATGTCGCTCTGTAGTTGGACACGTTGGAGGTGTGTGCTCAGGTGGTCGGTCACCACTTGCACTCTCCACTTGCTTGATCTTGTTTGCCTCATTAATGCTCATTTATGCTCTCCCAGGTTTTATTTAATGTTGCGTAATGAGTGCCTCTTAATAGCCCTGACCTTGTCTTGTTATCTTGTTCATTAATGAGCAAGCGTTTGTCGTGACCTAGTTCCTTGTGTGGATGCATGAGTGTGCATGAGTTTGTCGGCACACTTGATGTGTTTTGTCCTTCTATTGCGTCTGATGCATGAG
Organism: Limonium bicolor; assembly: GCA_023374045.1. Taxonomy (NCBI): domain Eukaryota; kingdom Viridiplantae; phylum Streptophyta; class Magnoliopsida; order Caryophyllales; family Plumbaginaceae; genus Limonium; species Limonium bicolor. Next base: position 71,231,588 of record CM041781.1, read on the forward strand.
AGATATGGTTGTGTAGTATTTGACTTCTTATGTGTACTAGAAGTTATATCGAAGCTCCCCCAAACAAGTGCCCGACTGGATGAGCATATGTCATGAATGAAGTGCGCATGCAACCTTGAATGCTAAGCCACTCCTCTACCTGTTTATCTGAATTATAAGCTCAACAAACATATTAGATAAACGACACATGTTTGCTACCATCAAAACTAAAGGATCTTGACTTAACATCTCTCCCACACCTTCCTCTGTGATCCCTTTTCCATTTCCGGAAGGAGCCTTGGGACCGTTTTTCTTCCTTTGGGTGGCACCCTCATTAATGGAAATACCGGACGTGGGACGTTGCGTCCGTTCCGGCTCCAATTCTACCACAGTAGTAATGACAACTGCATAAAGAGAGGAGATGGGTAAGGAATTAACAAAGTCACGAACAAAAAGGAAAAAGGAATGAGAGCCATAAAAGGAAATACCGGTCAAAAAATGGAATCTGTATTTTAATTTACCCCTACTTCTACACAAACATAGCTATGCAGATCAGGGAAGAATGACGATATGTCTTTCTAACTTTTTATATCCCTCGGGAGCTTTTCTCTTAGATCCAGTGGGACTTTGAACTTTGCTTCGAGTTAGGGAAGCACCGAAGGACGCAGGCACAACTTTTTTCTCGTCAAAAGCCCGGAAGTTGACAAACTCTCACTTATAACGAAGGGTTAATTTATCACCTGAAAGTATAAAATCTACAACAAACACATGTCCATAACAACCAACGTGATAAACATAAGCAAGGGAAAGAGTGTAAGAAAGAACGTACGGTCAATACTATTCCGGGTCAGCCAGACTTTTCTCGGTCAGAAAGTGGGTGATTGGGAATAATTTCGATGAGCTCAACCTTTTGAGAACGTCGCTTATGTCGGCTGCATCGTCTGGTGGGGGCATGGAGGCGACTAGTTGCCCCTTCACTAGATCTCCAATATGGGCAACCCCAAGAAATCTCCGGGGCAGTGGATAGATAACTAACCAATTGGGGCACCAGCTGTTCTCCAACTTCACGCGTTTAAAAAATGTATAGCCAGTTGCTACCAGAATAGATATATCCTCCTCGGTAGTAGAAGAATTTACCGGGCCCTAAAAAAATTTAAAAACTCCCGAGCGTCCGGTATAATACCACTGTCAGCACAAACAACTAGGAAGTAGGCATCCTAGAGCATTGGGGTTTAGATGGGCAAAGGTACACCGGCGGCGCGATAAAAACTCAAGAATGAAAGGGTGCGAAGGAATGCACAACCCGCGGTTGAAGTGGTCACAGTACACTACGAATCCTAGCCCAAAATGCTCAAAGGGGTGTGTCGTCGACGCCGGAACGTGGATCTTCGTCCCTAGTGGGACTTGAACACCTTTCATCACCGCCTTCACATCTTCGACAATGAGCCTCGAGCCTGTACCCTGCTGTTGTGATTCATGGCCTCCACTCGCAATCGGGTTAGCAACGGCGTCTTGAACACATTCTTTGCCGTCAACGTACATGATGGGATTTACTGGTGACAGGGCGGTGGTAGCAAGATTCATAGGCTCCATAGAAAAACGGTGAACTTGCGATAGCTTAAAGAGTGGAGAAGAAGAGAAAAGATCAGAGCAAAACACACGGAAACAAAGGGCGGAATTTCGAAAGTTAGGAGAGTGGAAGGAAGAAAGGGAGGAAATGAGTCGATTTAAATAGGACGAGGAAAGACGTGACTTGTCGAAAGTAATCATGATCCATGCCTGCAACTGTGTTAGACTAGCCATAGCTTCAGAAGACGAGGAGACAAAAGGCTAGTAGAGGTGGCTTACCGGAAGACTACCAACGGCTGAAAAACTCAAAAGAGTTGAAAAACCTTTCCCTTTAAAATTCTTTAAAAATGAAAGGTCTTGAGAGACTGGGAAGGATGGAGCATGACGGATAAAGTAGAAAAACAAAAAAAACCTTGTGGGACTGATGAAGTGGGGCACTACCGAGCGGTACGACCAAGCCTTTTACCGAGACAAATGGGAAAGCTTCTTACCGGTAGAAAATGTATAGAAGGTGACCGGAAGCGTTAGATTCACACTCTTACCGGTAAAAGTTAGGAAAATATCCTTACCGATAGTTTTAGATGAATGGATCAGTCGCTATCAAAATAACCGAGCGAATATAAATGAAGAAAATAAACTGACAACCTGTGTAAAAATAGTCCTGTAAGTTATAAAAATGTTCTAAAAAGGTAGACCCTCAATCGTGCAGAAATGGTTAAGCCTCACGATTGGCCTATAAATAGAGATCATAGCCATGTAAAAAGACACGCTTACATCAATATATTTGAACTACTATTCTCTTCGTTTGTTGTCTTGAGAGTGCAGAGAAAGAAGTGAAACCCATACCACTTCAATATGTTGAAATGATCCCATTGTAATGGATCATTATATTTGAATATATGTTATGTATATGTTGACGTGTTTGTTTATTGTACTTCCTTATGCTATTGAATTAAAATAAATTGTATGCTTATCGACCAATTAATTGTGCGTAATCCAATAATTCACACGTTACACGTTATCATGCTCAACAAATTGTACTTAACCTGTTACATAGCTGAAGTACCATTAGATATACTTTTGGGTTTCTGATTCCTTTTGGGGTTAGATTGTATTTATTTTGGAGTTTGATACACTCTTATGCTTTGAACTCTCCCGGGGACACTTGTAGAGTATCCATGCGCTAGTCCAAGAGAGAATGCGAATAAAATTATACAATCAGGTGGACATTAGCCCAGAAATAAACAGAGTTGCTATCTCAACACCAAAACAATTTTTTTTAAAAAAAATGTCAACTAGATTCTAGTTTTGCTGATTATGCGCACCTGGTAGAGAAGAGAAGTGGTTGGTTGTTTGAAGTTCAAACTATGATCAGTATCAACTCTAGCCACAAATATTAAAATAGAATAGAGGCATTTGTAGAGTATCCATGCGCTAGTCCTAGGGAGAATGCGAATAAAATTATACAATCAAGTAGACATATTAACCCAGAAATAAACAGAGTTGCTATCTCAATACCAAAACAATTTTGTTAAGAAAACAAAAACCTGTCAACTAGATTCTAGTTTTGCTGATTATACGCGCCTGGGAGAGAAGAGAAGTGGTTGGTTGTTTGAAGCTCAAACTATGATCAGTATCAACTCTAGCCACAAAAATTAGCAGAGAATAATAAATCTTTCATAAAAGATCAAATGTTCCTCTTTCAAGAATGCACCCTTCATCAAGCGTCCATCAAGAGCAAGATCGCTCCGCAACTCACTACCTTTCCCTGTGCTCGTGGGGGAAATTACAACTGCCCTCCGGTCCATAAGACAAGAGGATATCACCAAATTATGAGGCATTTTCCAATCAGGAAAAGAAACCAAAATTGTGCTTTTCGACTCGTCCAGTGTTCATTTTCTGGTTGAAGTTACATTACAGAGCAGATAAGCATTTCCTTCCTTGAACTGTGTTCAGCGGCGTTTATATATACATGCCTTCAACTGTGGCCACTCAATCTCCTTCCTTTCAGATTCTTGCTTCTCCTGTGCAAATTTAACAAAAAGGATGCTCGCTTAGCATAATGAAATAAAGGAAAAGGGTTCATCTTGATTTAATTCCAAGAATATGACAAGGCCAATAACCTCGCAGAATCACCAGCTACCGTCTTACCTCTTTCTTGAAATGCCATAGGATGAACATTTTATTAGAAAAATCCTGAAAAACGAGACAAAAAAAATCCGCTGAGCATTGGTTTTTGTACGCTGCAGATAATATCAAGGTATAGTCATATGTTTTAAAGAGTTAGCCCGAGGAGTGTAGCACATTAACACCAAATATAAAGACCACATAAGAACACTAACCTTTGATGTACAGGTAAATCCTAACCCACATATAGCTTGCATAAATTTATTTGGGTCAGCTCCGCCAGTATTTGGATCAAACCGACTCTTAACTTCTGCAATCAACAGCCATCCCCTGCTGACAAAACAGAGAGGGGTAACTTTCTTTAGTCAGGAAGAGCGTAGACCTTTTGGGCCAAGTACAAAGTACGATACAATTCCATACCTTGACTTAAGAACCCTACATGCTTCTTGAAGGTAACTTGGGTAACTAGTACCCATTAATGAAAGGCAAAACACCGCAACATCCACAGATGATGACTCGAGGGGTGTCTGTAAATTGAAAACTATAGGACTTCAAACTACAATAGGAATAGCTAAATGAAACTAGGTAAGTAAGATCATTTTTCACCCCACAAAAAAAAAAAAGAAAAAAAAAAAAACAGAACTTGGACACATTAAGGAAAATGGAACCAGGGGATAGGGAAGAAATAATAACTCACATTCGCCATATCACAAGCAATTACAGATGGATCGCTGGAAACAAGGTCAATGGAGAAGACCTTATTCACAACACTCTTTGCTAAGTGTGCGTTTCCTAGAATAGAAATAAACAAGAGCAATAAGGATAGTAATGTCAGAAAAAGGAGATTTGTCAGCCTAGGTTCTCTGTAGGTCAATGTTCACAGGATGAACAAAATACGCAAGGTCTCACCGCATCCAAAATCAGCCACAGTAAGAGACGTCTTGTGATCTTTCAACCATTTGATGATTATATTAACAGGTTGCTCAGGCCAGTGCGACATCTGTTCTTGATATCCCGTGTGATACTATTAACATGTAAGAAAAAGAAAGGTTCAGAAATGCAGTAGTGATTATTTGATCATAGTGAACATGTTATGAACACCAATAAACCCTTGATGAAATGCTAGCACACCAAGCAAAATTTAATAAAAAGAGAAAAACAGACTCAAAACCCCTCAAGCTTCCTAGATACCTTGTCCTGGTGACCCCAGTGTCGTATATCATATTACCAGTTAGTGCAGCAAAAAAATGCCAAATTCAAAGTATTTCAATTACCAACATCTAACAAGTTTAGAAATTGAAAATATGGTACAGGCTGACCCCACCAAAATCAACAAGAAAGACAAGATAAGGGGACAGTGATCATACTCCATGACCATGCTACAATTAATGCAATAAAAACTAGCATGTATCGTCAAACAATGATGAAATCTCTGCAAGTTAAAGGTTAATAGGTGATAAGTCCCTAGTTGATATGCTGTTTGGGCAAGTTTGTTTTAGCCGCTATTAGCATATTACTTTATGCATTGTATGTGCCAGCTGTGTGTGTAATGCCAGCTGCAGATGTTCGAGTGGGCGTTGAGTACTTAAGTCGAGAGGATTTGTAGTGTGATTCATTCCGGAACTTATGATTAATAAAGTAGCCTCAGGATAGGGGGTTGCTGAGGGTGATTTGTCTCGATACCTAAACAACAGGCTTCAAGCCGTGGTGCACTTATAGATCTCTTTCCTAGCTGGTAAAGTTAGTTTCTGAAGAACACCTCAATAACCCAAGTGACAAACAAATACCCCGGTGTTACAGATCCTTTGGCAATAACATATATCCACAATCCACACAACCTTTAATGAAAATGCTATCTACTCGTACCAATACACTTTATATAGTTTTGTTAACTTGAAAATGCATGTTTAATATCAGTAATTTTGGTGATGAGCTCCACAACCAAAACTAAGTAGAAGAAAATTTACTGTGAATGCGGGAAATAAACGATACTCACCGCATCAAAAAGCGCTGGATCTTTGTTGAAATACTTCATTGCTTCATTTCCACTACAGATAGGTTGAAATGATTTTAGTGACACTGGATTAGCGGAAAACGCATAAGCCAAGAGAGATAGGAATATTTTAGTTTCAACATAAACTGCTTTCCCTGCAGCAAAGCAGCACTTGAACAGCCACACCCGAACAAGTAAATACGAAAAAAGCATGTATAATGTCTCACTTAAGACGAATATCAGAAGGGCACAAAAGAATTATATTATTCAATCGTTTCAGTAAGAACAAGTCTTTCTGTTCTTCACTTCAAGTCTATTCAAACGGCGTCAGGCTTAATGCACCATCTAAGAATCAACTTCTCTAAGTGCGTACTGATATTCCGGACACTGAGATAGTGATGTTAGCACAAACCTGCAAGTGTAAAGTTTCTCGTTGATCATCCTGAAATGGCCCCCGGCTAACCTCGCCTTCATCTTTGCAGAGCAATTAAAAACAATGAATTCAATTAAGGGAATTAAAAAAGGTCAAAGAACAGTTCTAACCGATTAAACATGCGGATAGACGACAATGAAGAAACACAGAGAGACAAAAGAGGCCCCACCTTTTCAATAAAAGTTGAGGACTTGCGAAGCCCTTGAGGTTTCGCCCCATCCACTCGAGGCTTTTTATATTTGCCATTGTTAAGATCGTGGCCGCTGACCATAACTCCATTCCCAAATAATCTCGAAGAATCGTCATTAGTTCGCTCTTCAGATAACCTTGCTTCTATCTCTTTATTTGCAGACTTGCCGGCCATTCGCTTCCTTTTACAACTTCCACCTTCCACTACTCCTTCCGGTTCCCCACTCGGATGACTATTATCCGCCACGGAGGGAGTACTTATGGCTTCAATCTTCTTACTCCGTTTCCTTCTCCCTCCCCTTCTCTTCGGTTTTTTGTGTGTTCCATCCACCATCTCGTGCTCCTCCCCTCCCTCCGCCTCTCTCTCGTTCAGCTAGTCGTCGTCTTCGCGTTCGCGACTCGTATGTACCGATATATGGATCCGGATACAGTTCACGGCCCATAACCCGCACCTGGAAGGTGGTAGGAAAAAGCGGTTGCCCTCGCACATGTGGGATGTCAATTCTTTTTTTTTTTTTCTATGATCTCCATATATTATACAAAGATAGCTCAGCTAGCGGACCCAGAGGGGATACCACCATCGTATTCGGTTAGTTCCAAATCAACCTTACATGCCAAAATTATATTGGAAGGAATGTATCACCCACCCAACACAGCGTATTTTCAAGTAGGTTGTTGCTCATATTACAAATAAGTCTAATCGGGTAGTTCTCATACAAAATAGAGTCTCCCCTTACAATACTTGCAAACTTGAGCATTAGATCTCTAACTTTAGAAATTTCCTCCCAACTCGAATTCTCTCTTCTAATATCTCCCAAGTTGAGGACATCCTCGAAATGCTCTTCTACTGTGTCAAAGCAAATGTTGTGGCTACCCACCGAGATAGCAAGCTCCAATGCGTTTTGCTTTGATATCAGCAACCTGCACTTTTAAAGTGCTGGAAATTCTCCAATTGAAGGCTACAATAGGTATTCCACGGTCATTGCGAATAATTCCCGCTATGACCCGATCACCATACCGACTAGGTCGCATACCTGTACAAATATTGAGGAAGCCTCTGGGCGAAGGCATCCACACTCTTTGTGGAATAAGAGGGGAAGAGATATTCATGATCTGAATATAAGCATCAGTGAAAGAGGTGTTTACCTCGACTTCTTTCCACCACGCTAGCTCAGGGTTGTGCTTGACTTTATTCCTAGAGGCATAGATGACCCACAATTTGTTAACAATGAGGGAAAGCTTCTTCGCACTCCAGCTATTGGTCATTCGAAGAAACCAGTCAATCATACCCTCCACATTCTTCGGAACAATATTAACATCAATTAAGTCCTTCCATATCTCGCTCACTGAACAGCAATGAAAGAAGCAGTGAGCCAGATTATCCTTATCCCCGCAGAAAAAACATTTGGATTTACCTCCAATCCTTCTAGCCAGGTTGTCCTGACACGGGATTATGTTACCCAAAAACTTCCAAAGATTAAGCTTCACTCTCGGGGCAGCAGAGAGAGGTATTAATCTTCTTCCAACTCTCCCAATGTAATGGGGATGGCTAGACGAACTTTCAACCCTAGCTTGCTTAACCAGAGAGATATATACCGATTTGGCAGAAAACTTTTTATCTTTTGAGAGAATCCAACTCCAGTTACCACTACTAACCATATCTTGGTTCGGGGACATGGAAGATTCTTCCCTAGAAGTATCTTGAACACGCGAGCCATTTCTGAGCAAACACAGCACCGAAGAGATAGATTTCCATATAGGGCTTCCTTTGCTGACAAGAAGGCAATCTCTAATGGAAACATGAGGATAATAAAGGTGTTTCATAACTTGAGCAACCAGGGACCCCGGGCCCGTGAGTAATCTCCAGAGTTGTTTAACCAGGAGAGCTTTGTTGAAATTCTCAACTTCTCTGAAACCTAGCCTGCCTTGGTCCACAGAATCACACATTTTAGACCATTTGATCCAATGAAGAGCCTTTTTATCAGTTTTTCCACTCCACCAGAATGAAGAAAAAGCTGAGTTGAGCTTCATAATGATGCCCTTGGGGAGCGCAAAAAGGGACATGGTATAGTTGGGGATAGACTGGAGAACACTTGAAACCATGATAGATCTAGCTGCTTGGGCCATGGGTTTCGTCCAACTAGAAGTTCTTTTGCGAACGGACTCCACCAGATAGGTAAAAAGATCATGTTTCCTCCTACCTATCTTAAGGGGGAGGCCCAGGTATTTGGAGAAGCAAGGAACCTCTTGGACGTTCAGCACGGCGGATATATTTCCTTTGATGGAGGGGGATAATTTTTTACTGAACACTAATTCCGATTTGAGGTGGTTTATTTTGTGACCGGAAGCTTGAAGGAATTTAGAGAGGATTAGGTTAAGATGGGAGATGTTGGTGGGGTTGGCTTTACCAAAGAGGAGAGGTCATCAGCAAAAGCCAAATGCGAAATAGAAGGGCAATTCGGAGAAAGCTTAATACCTTGGTAAACTCTAGTACTGTCGGACTTATTGAGGAAGCTAGAGAGAGCTTCCTGTGCCAGAATGAATAAGAAAGGGGGGGAGAGGATCCCCCTGCCTAATGCCTCTGGATTGCTTAAAAGAGTCACCTGGCTTGCCATTGATGAGGATCGAGCATCTGACTGATCTCACACAATTCATGACTGGAGTTAACCAATTCGAGGGGAAACCCATCGAGGACAGAACATCTTGCAGAAAAGACCACTCCAATCTATCATAGGCCTTGCTGAGATCCAGTTTGAGAGCGAAGAAACCATTCTTAACAGCTTGATTCTTCTCTAGGAAGTGTTGCAGCTCCCCAGTTAGCATGATATTATCAGTGATAAGCCCGCCCTTCACAAACCCAGAATGATTGTGGGAAATAAGGTGGGAGAGAATATGCTGGATCCTATTAGCCAATGTCTTAGAAGCAATCTTGTAGACGAAGTTACATAAGGCAATAGGTCTGAATTTATCGATGTCGGTGGCCCCCACCATCTTAGGGATGAGAGTAATGAAATAATCATTCAGAGTGTCCGGGATAGGGGATCCTCCGAGAATGGGCAACACTGCATCAATAATCTGGTAACCTATGATGTGCCAAAAAGTGATAAAGAATTTACCATTGAATCCGTCTGACCCCGGAGCTTTGTTAGCTCCCAGTTGTTTCACTGCCTTAGAGATTTCGCCTCTAGAGTAAGGTCTCCCAAGTTAATTGGCGAATCTAGGATTGAGACGGCCCTCACTGCCTCAATAAAATCACTATCAGCCTGGGGGTGAACCGTAGTGAACAGAGTTTGGAAGTACTCCCTAGCAATGGATTCAATCCTATGCCATGAATATTGCATAGTATTCCTTGAATCCTTGAATCCAAATATCTCTTTGGATCTTTTCGCTGAGGTAGCCCTTACGTGAAAATAACCCGTATTCTTGTCGCCTTATTTTATCCATTGATCTCTAGATCTTTGCTTCCACCAGATTTCTTCTCGGAAAGAGAGTAATTCTATTTCCAGGAGAAGTCTTTTCCTATTATTATTAGCACCCAAGGATCCGTCACTGATGGAAATCTTACCCAGTTCTTTCCTCTTATTGATAATTTTCCATTTGATCTTAGAAATAGACTAACCTTTCCACTCACTGAGCTTCCTGGCACTTAGCTTCAGAGGGATAGTTATACTTGGATAGCTATTACTCCAGACATCAGCCACTATCTCTGCACATTTAGAGTCTAAACACCACCCATTTTCGAACCTGATGACTTTTGCCGGGATTTTGTGATTACCAAAGAGATGAATGAACAGGTGATAAGTGCGAAATATATAGACTTTTAAGGGTTTAATTACCTCATAATTTGCAGCACTTTGAGTAATATTTCTCACTTATCTTACGATTTTCCTAGATTTATGTTTTGATATGAATTGATATATTTTATGTATTAAATGTAGGAAAAAGTGTTGGAATCAAGTAGTTTACTTCACAAGCTTTCCAACGCAACAAACGGCGAGTAAAACGGACTTATAACGAAGAATCTGGAGCCGAGTACACTCGTATATATACACATATATAATACCCACGCTGTGAGACAACCGCCCACAATCAGGCGGATAGGAGGCCGGCAGAGGCGTCCGCCTCAAATGGAGCGGGACAAGAGGAAAGAGAGGCGTCCGCCTGTTAACACGCAGAACGAGACAGAGGCGCAGTAGAGACGACCGCCTCTTATCGGGCGGACAGCACACAAGCGCAGGAGACAAGAGACGACCGCCTCTTATCGCGGACGGGACAAGAGGCAACCGCCTGTTAAGGCGCGGACAACACTGAATTCGACGCGAATAGAGTTTTCTTCTTCGTTCTTCAGTCGGCGCCGCAGTCGGACTACCTTCATTAATTGCAGACGGTCGCCCACCTTAATTTGTGCACGCGTGACTGGCTCTGGAATCAATTGCTCTGCCCGATGAAATCTGACTGCAATCTTCACGGATCTGCACCAACTCCACCGCCATCTACTCACTAGCTCACTGTCCTGTCACTTCTCCGTTGTCTGCTTCTGAAATCCTCCGCCTATATAAACTCACACTCTGCTTACTAAAAAATTCATCCAGTCATTCACGACCCATCTATCATTCCTTTCAGCTATCAATCATCACCAATTAACCCATTCACGCATCCATCCACGAATCCATCAATGATCCACTCATTTCGTTCACTTCATCAAAAATCATCATCCATCCACTCCATTAAATTCCCACGCGAACACATACATCCCACTTTCCATTTTATTTTCCTTTTACGCACCAGCTCAACAATAAAGTTAGCAGTCAGGGGCAGCGCAAGACGAAGTTGAAGCAAGGACCGGAGTGAACTTCTAAACTGGAGTTATCTCTTACCCTTACTTTAATTTATTTAATGCATTCCTTTTCTGTTATCGTTGTTTTTGTAACGATGAGCGAGTAAGTATTTTAGCTTCCCGGGTTGGGAAGCGAACCTATTTCCTAAATTCTGTTATGTATTTCTTCAATAAATTTAGTTAACTGCAACAGTTCAATTCCTGTCCTTCAAGTGTTTAATTATTTGGCCGGTAGTTAAAACAACCCTTGTAGTTATTTTTTAAAATGCGAGAGCTGAGATAAATAACTAGACGAGGAAGTTGAACCTAATTAATAGCTAGAAGCCTGATCCGGCCTATAGGTTAATTAGACTCCAATAGAAACTACTCTTTATGCGATTAATTGTGTCCGGTCTAGAGCATTAGCCTGCTGCTAGGTCTAACAATTGGTTAGGATTCATTATACTTAGTCGTTAATGAATTAATTAAAGTTTCTGAGTTATTGCAGTAAAATTAAAGAAAGAATTTAGTAACAGATATAAAAGGAATAGGTAAGCAAACAACCGGGGTGCGCTTTTCTATTTATCACATTCATCACTCTTTAAATCCCTCTGTGTTTAAGTTGTTTTTATTTTTCCTTGTAGTTTAGTTTCTTTTTAATCAATCAATCAAAACCGAAAAAAGTGATATTTCCTGTTTTCTTTAGTTTAACTTAATTTCCAGTTAATCAAATATTTGTCAATTAATTGTACGAGGTCCCTGAGATCGACAACCCCATTTAATCACTATACCGCCAAAACGATAGGTACACTGCCTATGTGGTAGAAGTAGTCACATATTTCTCCATCAATTTTTGGCGCCGTTGCGGGGACCTCCGGCACGGTTAATTGACAATTTTATTTAATTGGGATAAGTTAAATTTTTCATTCTTTTATTTTTTTATTTCTGTTTGATATTTTCTCTTTATTTTTGCCACGTATATAGTTGATCTAGTTTTTCCATATTCATACCAACTCGTCTCTTATGCGTCGGACTCGATCTGCAGGAGAACCTATAGCTGAATTTCAGCCAGAGATCGAAAGAGTTCTCCACAGCAGGCGACAACTGCAGTTTGCCATGACGACCAGACAAACTCTGGGGGAGTACCAGCAACCATCAGTAGAAGGACGATCCTCTGCTATCGTCCTCCCTCAAGTGACGCAAACTGAGCTCGACGCCTGGCAATTCAAGACGAGCTTCATCACCACTTTGTACCACCAGGGACAATTCAGCGGGCTTGACTCAGATGATGCCCCACACCACATCTCTGCATTCCTGGACTTCTGCAATACATTCAACAAGACGGGAACCTGAATGAGCGCATTCGTCTACAGCTGTTCCCCTATTCTCTGAAAGACGGAGCGTCCAGGTGGCTAAGGAGTCTGCAACCGGGTAGCATCCACACTTGGGCTGACTTGGCAAACAAGTTCCTGGCGAAGTACTATCCACCGTCAAAGACAAGGGAAAAGATCGCTGAAATCACAAACTTTGTCAAGAACCAGGTGAGTCCCTGTATGATTCTTGGGATAGATTCAAGGAGCTGCAAATTCTGCCCACACCATGGTATGAGTAGCGAAGAACTAGTACTGTCATTCTTTAAGGGATTAAACGATTCAAACAAAATAGTACTAAGTTCCTCATCTGGAGGAAACTTTATGGCAAGAACTGGGGATGAAGCGATGGAGCTCTTGGACACCATGACCGCTAGTACCAGACAATGGTGCAAGAACAAGGGGAGAGGTGAGCCAAAAGCAGGTATGTATAATATTCCCCCACAGGATCATTTATCCGCTCAACTAACAGCTCTTACTAAAGTTGTGGAAAAGTTAGCTGTAAACCAGACGCAACAGCAAACCGCGAAGGCAGCTACTTCTTCGCCTTTCCTGAATCCTTGCTGTGAGAATTGTGGAGGAGCCCACGAAACGTTCAACTGTGAAGGTCCTAGCTTTGCAGGTAACCCCGAAGAGCTAAAATCGATCAACAACAGACCAGGTAACCCTATCCTAACAATTTCAATCAGAATAATTGGAGGAACAATCAACAACCTCCATGGAGGGGTAATGATCAGTCTATAGGTAATTTGGGTTCAACCAAAATAGACCACCTTACTTTAGACAGGAGCAATCCAAAACTCTCAAGGAGGCAGTGGTAAAATTGAGAATATGCTGGCAGAAATCCTCAAACAAGGCCAAACTACAAACTCCAGGATTGCCGAAATAGAAGCTAAACTTTCTGAACAAGCCGCTAAAAACGCTGATCAAGCTTCTATCAACCTGAGTCTAGAGAGGCAAATGAGTCAAATTTCACAACAGCTGGCACAGCGACCGACGGGGTCACTTCCCAGTCAGCCTGACCCTAACCCAAGGGAGCATGCAAAAGCAGTAACTCTGAGAAGCGGCAAGGAACTAGTTTCTGATGTTCCAGAAGTTGAAGAAGATTTTAATAAGCCAGCTGAATCTCAACCTGAAGTGGAGGAAACAACAAATCCCAAGGAGAAGGAGTCTCCTGAATCTCTCACTTAAACCTTCTCAACTCTCTTATAATCCTCCTATTCCATTCCCTAACAGACTAAAGAAAAAGAACATGGACGAGCAATATGGGAAATTTCTTAATATCTTTAAGAAATTAACTATTAACATCCCTTTTTCTGATGTTTTGTCTCAAATGCCTATGTATGCTAAATTTATGAAGGATATTTTGTCTAACAGGCGTTCTTTGCTAGAGTCTGACAGTCAAATTGACAGAAAGAGTATCTGCAGTTCTCCTGAAGAAGCTGCCACCCAAGTTAGGAGATCCAGGTCTTCCCATCATTCCATGCGCTATCGAGGGTGGATTGCGGTAACGGTTTATGTGATTTAGGAGCAAGTATTAATTTGATGCCTTTATCTATTTTCAAGAAATTAGGTGTAGGTCAATGTGCTCCCACATCTGTTCAGTTACAACTAGCAGACCGTTCCATAATTTATCCTAAAGGAAAAGTTGAGGACTGGTAGTTTCTATTGATAAATTTATTTTCCCTGCTGATTTTATCATCATTGATATGGAGGAAGATACAGATGTACCACTAATTTTGGGCAGACCGTTTATGAGAACTGCCCGCACTCTCATTGATGTGGAAGGAGGGAAGATTATTCTAAGATTTCATGATGAGCAGGTTGTTTTCGACATGACACGCAACATGAAGCGTCCTGCCGCTGTTCAATCCTGCTTTGCTATAGATATTATTGACTCTTTAGTGCAGGAAACTATTTTAAGCAAAGAAGAAGAGGAAGTCCTGGAAAGATGTCTTATGGCATCTTGTGAAGCTGATGATGAGGATCCAGATATGGCCCTCATGGCTGAGGAGTTAAACAAAAGGCGGCCACACTTCCACAAGTACCAGCAGCAATTTGAGAAAGTCGAGCGAAGTGCTGACCGGCCAAGACCATCTATTGAAAAACCTCCTACAGTGGAGATGAAACCTCTTCCCTCTCATTTGAAATATTCTTTTCTTAATGAACCATCGGAATTACCTGTTATAATCTCTTCTGACTTGACAGGAACTCAAGAGAAGCAACTACTGGAGGTATTGCGCAATCACACATCAGCTATTGGTTGGTCGATAGCAGATATTAAAGGAATCAGCCCTCAGTTGTGTTCTCACCGAATCTATATGGAAGATAACTACCGACCATTGGCTCAGCCTCAGCGACGTCTTAACCCAGTCCTAAAAGAGGTAGTTAAGAAAGAGGTAATCAAACTACTCGATGCAGGCATTATTTACCCTATTTCAGACAGTAAATGGGTAAGTCCAGTTCAGGTAGTACCAAAGAAAGGAGGAATAACTGTGGTTCCTAATGAAAAGGGTGAGCTGATTACCCAGCGTCCCACTACAGGATGGCGGGTTTGTATTGATTATAGAAATTAAATGATGCTACTCGTAAGGACCATTTTCCATTACCTTTCATTGATCAAATGTTGGAAAGACTAGCTGGACATGACTACTACTGCTTTCTGGATGGCTTTTCAGGTTATTTTCAGATCCCTATAGCTCCTGAGGATCAGGATAAGACAACTTTTACCTGTCCGTATGGAACCTATAGTTATAAAAGAATGCCATTTGGATTATGTAATGCTCCTGCTACGTTTCAACGTTGTATGATGGCCATCTTTGCTGAATATATTGAGAAGTGCATTGAAGTTTTATGGACGATTTTTCTGTTTATGGTCTAACATTTGAATCCTGTCTAGAAAACCTTGATCTTGTGCTGTCCAGGTGTGAAGAAACCAATCTGGTGTTAAATTGGGAAAAATGCCACTTCATGGTTCGAGAAGGAATCGTCCTGGGCCACAAAATTTCTTCAAAAGGTATTGAGGTAGACCGGGCTAAAGTCGAGGTAATTGAAAAGCTCCCACCACCATCTTCTGTTAGAGATATTCGTAGTTTTCTTGGACACGCAGGTTTTTATAGAAGATTCATAAAGATTTTTCAAAATCTCTAAACCTCTGTGTGATCTACTGTAAAGGATGTTAAGTTCCATTTTTCTGAAGAATGTCTGAAAGCTTTTAATTTATTAAAAGAAAAGCTAATTTCTGCACCTGTCGTTGTGTCTCCTGATTGGTCACTCCCTTTTGAGATAATGTGTGACGCTAGTGATTACGCTGTGGGAGCCGTATTATGTCAGAAGGTTGATAAAATTCTTCGGGTAGTATATTATGCAAGTCGAACTTTAAATGATGCCCAGAAAAATTATGCGACCACAGAAAAAGAATTACTAGCTGTAGTTTTGCTCTAGATAAGTTTCGATCTTATTTACTGGGTGGTAAAATTATTGTGCATACTGACCACTCTGCTCTTAAGTATTTGTTTGCTAAGGCAGAGTCAAAACCCAGGTTAATTAGGTGGATTCTCCTATTGCAAGAATTTGATATTGAGATCAGGGACAAAAAGGGGACACAAAATGTGGTAGCTGATCATCTGTCCAGAATGGAGGCATCTGATGATGGGACTCCCATCAACGAGTCCTTCCCTGATGAGTCAGCATTTGCAGCAGAAGATGTTGAGGATCCATGGTTTGCTGATATCGCTAACTACCTTGTTAGGAAGATTGTTCCAGCTGATATGACTTTATCAGCAGAGAAAAGGTTCTTTTCCATTGTCAAACATTATTTTGGGATGACCCTTATCTGTTTAAAGTCTGTGCAGATGGTATCATTAGGAGATGTGTCCAGAAGTCAGAGGTCAGAAACATTCTCCTCCATTGCCATTCCAGAGAAGCCGGTGGACATCATGGCGCCACTCGAACCGCTGCAAAAATACTAGAATCAGGTTTTTCTGGAACACCCTTCACAAGGATTGTCATGCGTTTGTTTCGACATGTGATCGGTGTCAAAGGCAAGGTAATCTATCTCGTCGGAATGAGCTACCACTGAATAACATGTTAGAAGTTGAGCTATTTGACGTCTGGGGTATTGATTTTATGGGTCCCTTCCAAACTCTTTCGGTAATCTTTACATCTTAGTAGCTGTTGATTATGTTTCAAAATGGGCGGAAGCCCTTGCCTGTTCTACTAATGATGCTAAAATTGTTGTGAAGTTCCTGAAGAAAAATATTTTCACTCGATTCGGCGTTCCTCGAGCCATAATCAGTGACGGTGGCTCCCATTTCTGTAACCGCCAGTTCGCAGCGCTATTAAAGAAGTATGGGGTTCGACATAAGGTTGCCTTACCCTACCATCCTCAAACAAATGGGCAGGCCGAAGTGACAAACCGAGAGCTCAAGTGGATCTTACAAAAGACGGTGAACTCTTCCCGTAAGGATTGGTCACTTCGATTAGATGAAGCACTCTGGGCCTACCGCACTGCTTTCAAGACACCAATTGGCATGTCTCCCTACAAGTTGGTTTTTGGGAAGGCATGCCACTTGCCTGTGGAATTAGAATACAAGTCATTGGGCCTTGAAGGCTCTTAATTTTGACCTACAGCAAGCCGGTGATAAACGCAAGTTCCAGTTGACAGAGTTGGAGGAACTCAGGAACGAATCTTACGAGAATGCTGTAATATATAAGGAACGTACCAAGCGCTGGCATGACAAGATGATTGCCAATCGAGAATTTAAGGTGGGGGACCAAGTCCTACTTTTCAACTCCAGGCTCAGATTCTTCCCAGGTAAGCTGAAATCATACTGGTCAGGCCTTACCCTATTATTAGCATTTCCCCATTCGGTGCGATTGAACTCGCCAATGCAAAGGGGGAAACATTTAAAGTCAATGGGTCAAGAGTCAAGAAATTTCTGGGTACTACACTGGATCAAGCTGCTACATATGAAATATCTCTTAAAGATCCAACTGCAGATTAGCTACTTCACAAAGTCCAGCCAATGACTATAAAGAGGGCAGCTGACTGGGAGGCAACCCAGGGGTAATTTTCAATTCATGTTTTATAAGCTACGCATCTATTTCTCTCTAATATATATATATATATAAAAAAAAAACAAAAGGGAGGAAGAAAGAAGAGGAAGGAGGTAATTGTACCTGTGCTATTAACGCAACGCTTCCTAGCGCTATTTTGGTATTTGACAGTGTGTGTAGGTAAACCGTTTGTTGCAATCACTCCAAGCTGAACCCTTGCTTAGACTCAAGTGTGAGGAACATCGACCCCACCGCCAATGCTTTAAGTGTGAGGAAGGGCACCTTCCTCAATCTCATGATATCAGGGGAGTCTCAGTTCCTTTATTTTTAATATTTATGTTCAGCCACTCGCGCTTTAACTGTTGATTCATGAGTCTGGCATATTTTGAAAGGTCTTTTCTTGATTATTTTATGAACAATGAGGACATTGCTCCTCTTAAGTGTGAGGAAGTTTAGACCTTTCCCTGAAAATATGCCAGTAGTACCTAATGCCACACTTGATTTTTATTGTTCTCTAATTATGATAGTAAGCTTCTCTAAAGGCCAATACATGTTGAATTTTCGGGCTAAATTTTTTGTGGAAGTTTTTGAAATCGAGCCTGATGACAACCTCAAGAATCGTTCTGCTTGACGTTGTTTGTATGTATCAATTTCTTTCTTCAAAATTAAATCTATTTTCACTGAAATCTGGTGGATAAGCTGATTGTGGAAATTGAGCTACCTTAGCTTGGCAATCATGGAACTAAGTGAAAGTTTGGTATGGAAAGGATAAGGCAAGGTACTCCTCTGATCATATAGTGAAGTTTTCTGAACCAAAACAGGCCTCGTTCATTCGGTTATTAAGTCCTTGGGGTGCCTTATCACCCATCTACCTAAGGTCTTGTGATCTGGGATAGAAGGCCCAAAGCCGCTACATGGGTGAAGAGAAAAGTCTGGGGGATGAAACAAATTGTGCGAACAAGAAAAAAAAGAAACATGCAAAACTCTTAATGCTGAATGATTGTCGCAATTTTTCATATTTTGATCATGAGTATGTGGTGTTGAAAGGTATCACGGAATAAGGTGTTACTTCACACCCCTTGTCATCCAAAGGTTAGAGAAAAGAAATTGGTGGAAGGTTCCAAGCTAATCTATGTTCAATTTTTACAATCTGACTTATCCATGCTCTTATTAAAAATTTTGTTTCACTGTTTACAAAAACCTACATCTAAGAGCAGGATTATTCTTTTGATTGCCATTTAGCTTGATTTCCTTCCACGATGTTGAATCCTGGAGTTTGATACTGTAACCTCAGAGAAAGTCTGTTCTTTATTTGCTTGAGGACAAGCAAAGGATAAGTGTGAGGAAGTTTGATAAGTGCGAAATATATAGACTTTTAAGGGTTTAATTACCTCATAATTTGCAGCACTTTGAGTAATATTTCTCACTTATCTTACGATTTTCCTAGATTTATGTTTTGATATGAATTGATATATTTTATGTATTAAATGTAGGAAAAAGTGTTGGAATCAAGTAGTTGACTTCACAAGCTTTCCAACGCAACAAACGGCGAGTAAAACGGACTTATAACGAAGAATCTGGAGCCGAGTACACTCGTAATATACACATATATAATACCCACGCTGTGAGACAACCGCCCACAATCAGGCGGATAGGAGGGCGGCAGAGGCGTCCGCCTCAAATGGAGCGGACAAGAGGAAAGAGAGGCGTCCGCCTGTTAACGCGCGGACACGAGACAGAGACAGTAGAGACGACCGCCTCTTATCGGGCGGACAGCACACAAGCGCAGGAGACAAGAGACGACCGCCTCTTATCAGGCGGACGGGACAGAGGCAACCGCCTGTTAAGGCGCGGACAACACTGAATTCGACGCGAATAGAGTTTCTTCTTCGTTCTTCAGTCGGCGCCGCAGTCGGACTACCTTCATTAATTGCAGACGGTCGCCCACCTTAATTTGTGCACGCGTGACTGGCTCTAGAATCAATTGCTCTGCCCGATGAAATCTCTGACTGCAATCTTCACGGATCTGCACCAACTCCACCGCCATCTACTCACTAGCTCACTGTCCCTGTCACTTCTCCGTTGTCTGCTTCTGAAATCCTCCGCCTATATAAACTCACACTCTGCTTACTAAAAATTCATCCAGTCATTCACGCACCCATCTATCATTCCTTTCAGCTATCAATCCATTCACCATTAACCATTCACGCATCAATCCACGAATCCATCAATCGATCCACCGACTCATCAATCATCATCCACTCATTTCCATCACATCATCAAAACCATTCATCAAATTCCACTTCAATCCCACGCGAACACATACATCCCACTTCCATTTTATTTTCCTTTTACACCAGCTCAACAATAAAGTTAGCAGTCAGGGGCAGCGCAAGACGAAGTTGAAGCAAGGACCCGGAGTGAACTTCTAAACTGGAGTTATCTCTTACCCTTACTTTAATTTATTTAATGCATTCCTTTTCTGTTATCGTTGTTTTTGTAACGATGAGCGAGTAAGTATTTTAGCTTCCCGGGTTGGGAAGCGAACCTATTTCCTAAATTCTGTTATGTATTTCTTCAATTAAATTTAGTTAACTGCAACAGTTCAATTCCTGTCCTTCAAGTGTTTTAATTATTTGGCCGGTAGTTAAAACAACCCTTGTAGTTATTTTATTAAAATGCGAGAGCTGAGATAAATAACTAGACAGAGGAAGTTGAACCTAATTAATAGCTAGAAGCCTGATCCGGCCTATAGGTTAATTAGACTCCAATAGAAACTACTCTTTATGCGATTAATTGTGTCCGGTCTAGAGCATTAGCCTGTTGCTAGGTCTAACAATTGGTTAGGATTCATTATACTTAGTCGTTAATGAATTAATTAAAGTTTCTGAGTTATTGCAGTAAAATTAAAGAAAGAATTTAGTAACAGATATAAAAGGAATAGGTAAGCAAACAACCCGGGGTGCGCTTTTATATTTATCACATTCATCACTCTTTAAATCCCTCTGTGTTTATTTAAGTTGTTTTATTTTTCCTTGTAGTTTAGTTTCTTTTTAATCAATCAATCAAAACCGAAAAAAGTGATATTTCCTGTTTTCTTTAGTTTAACTTAATTTCCAGTTAATCAAATATTTGTCAATTAATTGTACGAGGTCCCTGAGATCGACAACCCCATTTAATCACTATACCCGCAAAACGATAGGTACACTGCCTATGTGGTAGAAGTAGTCACATATTTCTCCATCAACAGGGGACAATGATCAGAGGCTTCACGCGGAAGATGCTCCACCGAAATATTGGGGAAGACCTGCAATCCCTCTGAATAGCAGAACACCCTATCCAATCTACTATAGGAGTAGTGATCCCCTTCCTGACAACTGGTATAGGTAGAGCTTTCACCAAAAAGAACAATGTCATGAAGGTCGCATTCAGCAATAACATCTCGGAACGGGGCCATATGCACATCTTGTCTAATCCTCCCCCCAGTCTTCTTAGAGGCATGCATAATCTGATTAAAGTCCCCAGCTATCACCCATGACAAGAAGACTTGTTTACTAAGAACCCGGAGCAGTTTCCAAGACAAATGCTTAAGGATCCAATTAAACCAACCGTAGAACCCCGTGAAAACAAATTGTAGGTCACCCGGGAAGGAAATAACCGAAGAGATATGATGCCGAGATTGGGAAATCAATGAACAGCCTATAGATGTCTTCCACATCAGATAGAGACCTCCGCTTCAACCTCTACTAGCAACCGTTGTCCCATTGTACTTAGGGAAGATAGCAAAGAATAGTTCCATATCTGCCAAGGATTTGTAAGTTTCACTAAGGAAGATAATATCTGGATTGAGCTTTAATATCAAGCCCTTAATCCAGTACACAACTTTGGATTTCCCCAGCCCCCTACAATTCAGAGTTAAACAACTCATCTGTAAGAATCTGCTAATCACCACCGACCTCTATCCAGAGATCGACACACCCCGCTACTCCCATAGAGGCAGACAAAACAAACGAGCCCAACCGCACTAGCTCGAACAAACACCCAGAGTTCTAACCCAATCTGCAAGGACCGACCAGAACACAAATCTCTACCCGCTTCTGAAAGTCACACCGACGAAACCTAAAACAGGAGCCAGGCACAACACCCACCTCCGATAGAAAACAACAGAGATAGCCCAATCCCAGAAACAACTCCCACCTCAGCCGATCGACACCACCCAGAGCAACCAAACTGAACGACTGGCTACCCCAAGAAAGAGCCAAAACCGAAGAGCCAACTAATTGGAACAAACAAGACAAGAAGAACCTGGAACAACAACACCAAAAATCCTCGGACAAGACCAATCACCAGACGCCTAGACAGGGAGAAGAAAAAGCCCTCTGGCTCCTCCCCTTAAAATCCCTAGCCGGAGAAGGAGAAACTAGCCCAAGGCACCACCCAATCGAATCAGGGAGTTACCAGCAACCAACTACAATAGCACGCAGACAAAGAATCCCCGAGAGGAAAAACTCCACAAGACTATATCAACCAACGAAGAGAGATCGCCTCCCAACCAGCGAAGGGGCCTGAAATACCCCGACCTTAAATATAGTGATTAAAATTATCTTAATACATATTTAAGGGCCTAGTAACACCTAAGTAATATTGGTAAGGAAAAATAAACCCAAAAGCAATAAAGAAACGCTTAAAAAGCGAAAAAACGCTAAAAAAGCGTTAAATAACCATAGGAGGTATGAGACCTCAGTTAGCGTATTATATGGATTTTAATGGCTTAATAATGCCTAAATAATATATGGGAACAACTCCCGAAGAAAACGGATCCAAATAATGAATTAAAACGCTAATAGAGCTTTAGCACATGTTTTCGAGAAAACCCGAAAACGTGATTTTAAGTGGTCAAACGAACCTGTAAAAATTATAAATCATTAAATAACAATAATTAAGAATTAATGGAAGCTTAATAACCAATAAAAATAAAGAAACGAGAAAATTCCGGAAAACGGGCCCGGTTAGTGAATAGTACCAAAACCGGGAAAAATAACGGGCGTTTTCTGTAAAAGATGAAAAACGCTCCAGCTTACATATGTGTGGGCCGGTTTATTAATGGGACAGCCCCTCACACACACACACAAGCAAATTAAAAAATAAAGAAAAGAAAGAACAAAAAAAGTAAAAAGTGCATAAAGCACTTATACACCCTCTCTCCTCTCATTCTCACATCTCTCTCTCTCTCTCTCTCGTGAGTTCCCTCCTCCCAGCCGATTTCCCCCCTTCTTCTTCCTCTGGTTGGGGATTTTTGAAGCTCCCAAATAACAACAATGGCAGATCACCTTCTCAAGCTTGCCCAAGCTTTATTAAAGCTCCAAATCAAAAACAAATTACATATTTGAACTCCCCTCATCATCCTCTACACTTCTATCTTTTCAAAATCCAAAAATACGGAAGTTCATCTCCATGGGTATTCCCCATTCAAAGAGAAAATAGCACCAAAGTAAAGCTTGGAGCCTCCTCTCTCCATTAAGGTAAAAAGCTTCATGAAAATCCCATGTTTTCTTCACTTCCTTTGTAACTGATTTTTACCCCTCTTGTAATGCCCCATTTTCTCTCTCTTTTGAGCATCAATGCAACCTTGCAGTGGTGATGGAATCATCTTCTTGAACCAAGGGCTAAAACCCCTCCAAAAACACTCCAAAGGTAAACCCTAAAATTAGTATTTTAAGCATTTAAATGAACTAGCATTAATCTAAGGGTTAGTATTTTAATTACACTTGTTTTTGTGTGCTTTGGGTGAAGGGAATGGAGCAACTCCATTCCCTATGTGACCGATTTGTGCAAGAAAGAGAGAAGAAGAAGGATTGGAAAGGAAAGAAGGAATAATGAGCTTGAGGTAAGAGCTCCTTCTTAATGCTAGATTTAATTGCATTAGGGTAATGGGAATGGGTAAACTACTTAAAGAACCCAAAATCTTGTATTAGTATTGAAGTTTGTGAAGTTTGAGTATTTATGAGTTAGTATGTGGATTGTGGGCCTTGGAGCCAAATGTAATGTGAATGTGTATTGGTAATGTAGTTTGAGGTAGTATTGATGGATTAATATTGTTTTGATTGTTGGTAGGACCCTTATATGGGTGTGGCTATATTAGGAATGAATTTGATGAGAAAGGATATGTGTGGATAAGTAAGAAAAGCAGGTGAACTATGGCAAAATTTTAGTAGAAAATGTGCATTTATGGATGACTTGGTGAATGGGAGAACCAAGGTGTGTATTGGATTTAGTAGAGGTGTTTAGTAACCATGGAATGGTAGTTGTGGTATGAGGATATAAGAATGTAAAATCTGTAGCAGGAGGTATTGAAATGTATTAGAGAGACTAGGGAGAATTAGTGTGTAGGACTTAGTGAAATGGGTATTGTACTGAGTAAGACTTGGGTCTGAGTATTATGCAAATGATGCAATGAAAGTCCATAGATTAGTAGGAAAAGAAGGAAAATCTTTAGCATTTGTAGAAGAACAAAAACTGTAACAGGAGGAAACAGCAGTGAAAAATCTATAAGTGAACAGAGTTGACAGAGGAATTTAGAGAATGGGTTAGGCTAGTTAAAAGCGCTTAATCAATGCAAAAATATGCTAGATTATATGTAGGAATATGGAAGAGATTGGTAGAAATTTGGAGTTGAAACATAATCAAAAAACTAGCATATAAGCGAATACTGCAACTGGGTCCGGGTTTGTGAAACCAGTACAGAAACCCGACCAGGCTAAAAACAATACAGAACGTAGTACAGAAGTGGTGGTCCGGGTTTGTAAACCCTGACCTAACCCTGACCCCTAAACCACTAAAAGACCACCGTACAACCCGAGAGAGAAACACACGTATGGTCCGGGTTTGTAAACCCTGACTAAACCCAGACCACACAAAAAATGTACCCAGGACTGACCAAATGCATTGGTCCGGTTTGTATCCCGGACACAAACCCGGACCACCCTAAAAATTGCCCAGAAATCATTTTAAAACCATTCTAAGGTAGGGGCTTGGTGGGTAATGATAGTAAATAAATTAAGACTTAATTAATGCTGTTTAAAGGTCATTAAGGCCATGAACAGTAGTATGAGAAGTAATTAAGAAAATTGTAAGTAAATGAACATTAAGTTAAACCGAAATAACGGTAACGGGGTAAGTACGGGAGTAGTAACTAAGTATGTATTGTAATACTTAGCATTAATTGAACCATTTGCATGTAGCCGGAGCTTCAAGAATGAGATTTGAGGAACTAGAGTGAACCAAGGGAACAAGGAACACTCGGTGAAGTAAACTCCGGAAAAAGGTATGATTTCTTCATGCTCTGTATCCTAACCTGGTTACCCCAATTTGTGTGCTTATTTGATCACCTAAATAAGATAAATGCATGAATCAGACTATATTGCACTTACTTGTGCTTGCTTAGGTTGTTCTCAATGAAATATCGTCTTGAACACTAGTTTGTATAATTCATGAAATATATGAATGATGATGAAGTGTATTTGTATCGTGTAGTGTACTTGTGTATTGTATTTTATTTTGTATGGATGTGTATATGAGCAATGTATTGTATGTGGCTTGAATGAATGACTTCTACTAATTCCTAACCACCTAACTTCTAACGTAAGTATTGAGTAAACTGGAATGAGTAGAAGTTCGATATAGTTTCGGCCACGCGTGAGGATGAGGAGACACAAGAGGTTGGATCCGATTCCTGGTTCGTAAGCTGGTCCACGGCCCAAACCCCTTAAATGGGTAGCATCATGGATTAGTGAACCAAGTAATCCCAGTGTGGGACAGAGTAGTCCCTGGGCCGAGGTCCCGACGACTTGACTTGAGTAAGTAGTAAGTAAAGTAAGTATTGTATGAGTAATGGTCTTGGCTGGCGTAAGTCATTGACCCCGAGTAAAGAGTAATCTCACCCGATTAACCCGGGTGGACAATGGAGCTAACATGTATTACGTATTGAGTGTAATGTGTATGTACTGCGTATGTGTATTTCAGAAGAAGGTAAGTAGTATTGTTGGCTGTATAATCTTCTTGTATGTATTGAAGTGTACGTATGTTTTCCTTGCGTAAAGTATTGTAGTATTGTGTATGAAAGCATGTATGCATGTATGTATGAATAAAACGAATTGCATGTATTCGACCAAGTGGTTGGCGTACCTCTCGCTAGTACACGGGGTATGTGGAAGTCATATACAGCGAAAGCTGAGCCCCTAGGGGCAACGTTTTTAGTGTGCAGGTACCCGAAGCGGACATGATCACAGTAAGAGACCGGCGACTACGCTCGGATAGTCAGTATGCAATGTAGTTAGTAGGAACCGTAAAAGGCTTGGAGCTTTGTATGTAGAGTGAGGAACGGGTAGATGTAGACTCTTAATGAGTACATAAGAATTTGAAAAAAGTATTGTATTTTGATTTGAAACCTAGTAAACTCGGTGATGTATATTGTTTGTATGGTATTGTTGGAGTAAAGTGTTTGAATGGAGCATGGTAGTATTTGATTGGTAAATAGAGTATGTATTGTAGATGTGTAGTACTCGGGATTCCGGTCCATCAGACCGATGCTGTATGTAGTAGTAGTAGTCTTATTAGTCACGTGGGTGACTAACGACATTGTATCACCCACCGTGTGTATGTAAGTATCCGCTGCGTGTATCTGGATGTGTAAGGAGATTGGACGGTAATGACGGTATTAGCGGTAGGGTGTCACAAAAGTGGTATCAGAGCGAAGTATCGCTTTGATGAGTGGAAATGCCGAGTTTAGGAAATACCGGTTAGGAATTAGAAGCTTAGGTTTAAGGGCTGAGTGTTGCATTAGATATGCTAGTTAGGAACTCCCGGTGAGTACCGGATACCTACAATATCAACCCGCCCTCCACAAACCCCATTGTAAACTTAGGAAGGAACGCCAGAGAGAAGGAAAGTCCTCTCATACTCGGGAAAACCCGATCTGGCAATCATGAAATCACCACACGGTAGACAAGAAACTGGCACACAGTAGATTCCAAGAACTGGAAGTCCCGGAGATGGACCCCGGTTGAACAACAATACCCGCACTTAATAGCGGTGGAATGAGCACTCCAACCATAAGGAGACTACAACTTACAACAGCATGGGGCGACATGCCTAGCAGTCGTGAAACCTGACTGATCAACCAGCAGCCGGGAAAGAAGCACTAAGCGTGCAACGGAGCGAAAGGAACAGAACAAAGCCCGAGATGCAAGACTACGGACAGTAATAGCTAAAGTAATACCACCAGGTATGCTAGATGACTAAGGACATAGTCGGAAGTGGTTAATTTCAAAACTACAACCCAAAAGTTACAATTGAAATACCCCAAACTAATAAATATGGATTAAATATTTAATCACATTGATTAAGGCCTAAACATGCCTTAAAAGTCAACTGAGAACAACAGGGTCAACACAAAGCAAAGTGTTGCACCCTTTGACTGTTTAGGGTAAATAAAACCCAAATGAACTTCTTAGGACCTAAGATTATCTCCTAAGCTTATTAACACATTACTAAACATTTACAATTGGTGGACAACACTCCAACACAAAGAACAGGCATTTACATGCTTCAGGTCAAGTAGGGCAAAAATGTGCTCTAAGAGACCTTAAAGGTCTAATGTAATACCCCAACCCGAAATCCAATAAACTGAACGGCGATCACTCCCAAATAAAATACAACTGCAGCGGAAATAAATACAACAACCGGGCGGTATTACAATGCCGTTGGCCACCCTTGTGACCAACAAGGCTAAGTCCAAATACAGTCCTCAAATGTCACGGTCTGGAATACAGATACCACCCGAGATACTAGGAATCAAACTCAAAAGTACAATACTGAAATAAAACAATTAACTAATAGTAGACTCCCAAAGCTTGGCCTACCCCACCTACACTCAGTGTGGTGATCTCACTCAACTTCAGGTACCCTGAAAAATGGGGTGCCCCAAAGGGGCTCAACAAACAATGCTGGTGGAAAACGTGCACCCTCGTCTACCGGGCCACACCACTAACTTTGTCGAACACATGCAGTTCATTTTTATAAAGCTGTAAACAGCATAATCTGATGATAACAAGTATCCAAACAAGGACAATAATGTCACATAGAACAAGACACAGAAGGTCGAGTTAGCTAACTGAAATTCTTTACTGATAATCGGGTCCACACAATGGACTGACAGTTATAACTGAATATCTGAAATAGTGGAGGTATAGTGACCTCGTTATATAGAAAGGTTGGGTATAAAAACCCCAGGAGATAACGTAGTTCAACCCTGAACTGAATGGCGTGGGAAATAAGAACCCACTAGAGGAATAAAGTCTTCCTCGAACTGAAGGGCATTTGAAACCCGGGGAATAGAGTCTTCCTCCCAACTGAATGTTCCGTACGACGTAGTAGGAGACGACCTGAGACAGGTACAACTCCCGTAGCATGCATGGCCAGATCCAACTGGGCTCCTCATTCTCGAAGTATATATTTGTTAAGTGTCATATAAGACATTAAACAAAAACACAATGTGTATTGTCAATTATCACGTTTAGGATAATGACGTTTGTTTAAATGAAGTTAGGGAGAGACTTGAGTACAAGACTTCTCGGTGGTATACTGAAACGCAGGTTTAATCCACTGGTATAGTAGTGTTTGTATGCGTGGGACATACACGTTTAGTCAGCAACAATCACGCACATGAAATAATACAACAGTGCCACAGAGTAAAACAACATTTTCATTAATTATCTTGGTCGTTATTTCAAACAACAGATAGCACACAAGCCGTGTAATCCGTTAGAAAACAGGTTGCAAGAATCCCATACCGTTCACCGTAGACTGTTACTTGTAAATTCCCGTCAACGTCTGGTCAAACAAAGTCCTAGAATAGGATTAACTGAGAGGGTTAATTTATGTTACCCTTATATAATAATTCTATTGGATCTTTTAACAAATCTCATATTGTTATTTCATGTGAGGTTTATTTCTTTCTCACCTCATGATTTTATGTATAACTTATTTGTCATTCCTTTTGATTTATTTATAAATCCTTTAATGCACATATGTGGTTTATTGCATTTGTTTGTTTATTTATTTGTCTAGGTGACATAACAACTTATAATTCTTAACTATATTTATATGTCATACATAGACATAAAATTCTTATAGTTTTATTATTCTCCTTTTTAACCATAAATAATATTTATTGTTTATCTTTAATTCCTTATAACCAGTAAGCCATAGTTTTAATCCCATAATTCCTTTAATCAAATTCTTTCTTCTAATTCCTCAAATTCCATGTAGGACCTATATTTATTTAATCTAAATTCTTACTCTTATATTTCGGTTATTTACAAAACACCTCATAATTCATAACTTTATATTAAATTCTAATCTCTTTATATTATAGAGTTTTAATTTCTTATTTAGCTAAATTACAAAGCATCCCTAATATTTGGTATATAGCTTTTAAATATTATAACTCACAAGAATTACCACTTAGCCCCTTAAATTCTCGGCTTTAATAATTTATTTCTTATAATTACAATCTAACCACAAATCTTATAACTTTTACATAATGACATGTAAACTATAGTTTTAATTTTAATTCCCATAAATGCTAAATATTATATCTAAATTCTTAAATTACAAACTAACCCAAACTAATTCGGCTTTAGCCTAGAACTTTCCATTAATTACTTCCACCCCAAAACTTTATAATAGTCCATAATAACTTATAAACTATAGTTTAAATATTTAATTCCCCAAAATTCGAAAGTGAACTTCCTAATTCACTTAATTATGAACTCGCCACATATTAAACTCCAAACTTTCATAGCACTTTATAAATTATAATAGCCCAAAACTTATAAAAGGTTATTTTAAAGCTTGTTAAATTATCTAAAATTCATAAACTTAATTCCTAACCTTATATTATATTATAATTACACCAAACCCCTTTAGCTCTCGGTTTCTAATATAAGTACACTAAACTTTGTAAAAATTACATTTAACCCACATAACTTAAATTAATTAGTCATTTAGACACTAATAGAATACTCTTAACTCACCAAACTTTATGATATAATTTATATACCTAAGTAGCTCATTAAATCCATTTAACCATAAACCATTCATTCGGCATATTTATTTGGTGACCATATATATATAAAAGTGGATTTATATGTCTAGATAATTATAAATAAATTCATAGGAGTTATATAACTCATGTATAAATTATTGTAATGTCTTATATAAATTCTTAGCTTAAAATAAAGCATTTTTGCTCTAGACTTTTCGGCCTTAATTAATTTGTAACATAAACAAATTCTATGACACAAAATGTGTCTTAAGGTAAATATTTTCTATATATGTTATAGATTATATTTTTGGCATATAAAACCATATAGTTTCGGTATTATTTAGCCTAGGAGATGTACATAATTTTTGTACAATTTTTAGAAGCTTAACAAAGCTTATAACATAAAGATTTACTTAGTAAACTTACTTCTTAACAAGGTGGTTAAGTGCTTGAACTTCTTCTTGAATCTCCAAGCTTTCTCCTAGGTAAACTTGATGCTCCTCTTCTTGGTTTTATGCAAGAGGTGGAGGTGTTTAGGAGTTAGGTCTTCAACAAAGATCTTAAGTAGATTTGTAAGTAGTTTTTCAATACTTTACCTTAGACTTTTTCTCTTATAATTTCGGCTCACCAAAGGTAGATGAAGAGCAAGTTTTCCTTCATCAAAAAAGAAGAAAAGAGACTTAGAAGAGGTAGAACTTGGTTACACACAAAAATGTGTTTTAAGGATTTTCAAGCTTTAAAACCTACCTTAAGATAACCTTGAGATGCTCCTTGGTTTAATGTTGGTTTGGACAAACCCCTTGGAGAACTAAATGTGGCCGAACCCACCTTGATATGCTAGGAAGAGTTTTGCTTCAAGACTTGCCAAGAAATGCTAGGAAATTACCTTAAGATGAAGATAGAAGTTAAAACTCCATTAATGGACTTAAGAGCTTCAAAGGAAGAAGATGAAGCTAGAAGAGAGAGAGAGAGCTTACCAAAACCGTGCAAGAAGAGGGCAAGGAAGAAAGTGAGACTCACTCACGTAAATGAAGGATGGTTTTGGAAATTGATTTTGTTTTGTCAAATTTTTAATGTCAATTGACAATTTTTTCCTTAGTTTATTACCTAGATTATTGGCTCAATTAATGCCTCTTTTCCAGCAAGAAAACCGGCCATGTTAGAGGGCATGTGAGGTGTGACAAGGCAAGGGTTGGAAGGGAATATGTGAGCTAGAAGACAGGAAATTTAGGTAAGTTGTACTTTTGATTTTTCTAAGTTAAAGCCTTGTCTTCTTCCTCATTATGGTGCACGATTTCAAGGCTAAAAGAGGGGTCTCAATTCGTTGATGAAGAGCCAAGGAAGAAGCTTGGAAGGTCTCTTGAATTTTAAGAATGAAAAGGTGGAATCTAGATCCACTTTTGCCTTTTTACATTTTGTCTTCTTCCTAGCTCACATGGCCTTTTTCTCTTCATAATTTCGACAGCCACATGGTCAAATGAGACCTACTTACTTTGACATTAAGTAATACAACACATGGGATGATGAGTCATCATGTTTTAAGGCTTTTATAAACTTTTAAAGCAAATTTTATACTAGTTTTTGCTCTCAAAATCGGCCCATATAGAGAGCCTTGTTGACTAGTCACACCAACTGATTTAGAAGGTCATTTTAACCCTTTTCAAGATTACCAATTCGTGGCATGTCAAAAACTACAAGGCAATTGCGTAAACGCATTTTCGTGACACCCGAAGGTGTGTTTTTTGTGCTCTAAGGAAATCTTTGGGAACCAAATTGTTTTTTATGAATTCCAAGTGTTGTAAACACTTATTATAGTGAATAAACATATATTAAGATGTTACATTGAGTTATATGGGGTTATATCAACCCTGACATAATTTACGGGCCATCGGAACACACCCGGGCAAAAAGGAGCGTTAAGAAATCCTCCTGTGGTTTTTGTTGAATTTTGATGAACCACTTCGTGGGTTATCTTTATAATGGTAAATAGTGATATTAGGAACTCTAGGAATTAGTTTTATAGGAGTTCGTGCCACCTCGCGTCGCACTCCTCCGAGCTTTTCTTGCTTTAAGGGCGCGCGTGAGCACTCCCGAGCGTTTTGCGTATTTGACTGAATATAGCTTAGGGAATATATT
This sequence comes from Limonium bicolor, assembly GCA_023374045.1. Classification (NCBI taxonomy): domain Eukaryota; kingdom Viridiplantae; phylum Streptophyta; class Magnoliopsida; order Caryophyllales; family Plumbaginaceae; genus Limonium; species Limonium bicolor. The sequence goes on from CM041781.1 coordinate 71,263,364, forward strand.
TATATATTCATATAATGAGTGTATGACCATTTGGTTTGAGTTTTAGAAGGTCATACAAGGTCATGCTTGATCACATGTTTCTAAGGCGTTTTAGCGTTTATGGTGAACGACTATTTTTACGTAACGTTTTCATGCATGGGTTTGCATGCGTACGTGAAATGATTTATGTTTGGATTATATTCAATAAATAATGATTTAATAGTATTATTTAGATTTGGGGTATTTCAATCTACCCCCCTTAAAAAAGGACTTCGCCCCGAAGTCTCATATTAAAGTATAAGGTTGTGGGGGAATCAAGTTCCACTAAGTATCCACAACTCAATCTAATTTTTAGGGATCAAGTCCCAAGTCTCTATATCCCTAAGTTCATAGTGTATATCAAGACAACAAAAATACTTGGAATGTCATAACATATACTTGCAGTGTAAAGCAAGGTAGTGAACACAATCACTTTTCATTTCAAATGGTGCAACGTAGTGCATATAATATTTCCATTGTAGTGTAATGAAGTACACACAATCAAGTAGAAGTACAAGGTACATTCAACACAGTGTTACACAAGAACACATACAAGACAAGGTGTCACTGAAATGCACAAAAGTGCAACAACTGAAATGCACAAAAGTGCAACAACTGAAATGCACAAAAGTGCAACAACTGAAATGCACAAAAGCAACAAATGCAATGCACAAAGGTGCAACAAAGTGCACACTAAACTCAAAATGAAAAAGGCTCTACCCCCAAAAAGAAGGGGTACGCCCCCGTACCCTAGACTAAAGTGCCTAGTCGGTAAATAATGAGGGAAACTTCGCTCGCATATCAGCTTCGAGTTCCCATGTGGCCTCTTCCACATCGTGGTTCGACCAAAGAACCTTCACGAGGCTCACAGACTTGTTTCGAGTCTCTCGTGTCTTTCTATCTAAGATTCTTTGCGGTGTTTCCACATACCGCATTGTTGGTTCTAAAGAGAGTGTCTCTGGTTGTAGAACATGAAGGATGAGGCATGTATTTCTTAAGCTGAGACACGTGAAAAACATTGTGTACTTTGCCCAACTCGGCTGGTAAATCAAGTCGATATGCCACTAGGCCCACCCGCTCTATGATAGCGTAGGGTCCTACAAATTTCGGGCTTAGCTTGCCCTTCTGACCAAATCTGATAATACACCCTTCATGGGTGAAACTCGTAGAAATACCTGGTCGCCAACTGCGAACTCAAGGTCTCGTCGCCTCTCATCAGCATATGATTTCTGTCTGTCCTGTGCTGCTTTCATATTGTTTCTGATCTGCTGAACTTCTGCCTGGACTTGCTCCAAGTACTCAGGCCCAATGATGATGGTCTCACTAGACTCGTCCCAGCATAAAGGTGTGCGGCATGGTCTGCCATATAAAGCCTGAAAAGGTGACATCTGTATAGAGGCGTGATAGTTGTTATTGTAAGCAAACTCGATGAGATGTAATCTATCTATCCAGCTGCCCTGAAAATCCAAGGCACATGCTCGTAGCATGTCCTCTAAGGTCTGAATAGTCCTCTCTGACTGACCATCTGTCTGAGGATGAAATGCTGTGCTAAGCTTCAACTCAGTGCCAAGTGCCTCGCGAGTAGCTCGCCAGTATCGTGAGAGAAATCTAGTATCTCGATCTGAAACAATAGTCTTTGGAACTCCATGATGTCTGATAATCTCTTTCTCAAATAGCTCTGCTAACTTGGCACTTTCCAAGTATCCTTCATCGGAATAAACCTAGCAACTTTAGTCAGTCGGTCAACAACAACCCAAATCATGTTTAGGCCTCCTCTCGTAGGTGGTAGTCCCACCACGAAGTCCATGGAGATATCATAAAACTTCCACTCTGGAACTGGCATAGACTGTACCATACCTCCAGGTCGTCAATGTTCGAATTTCACTTTCTGACAAGTGAGACATCGAATCACATACTCTGTCACGTCGCCCTTCATACCACTCCACCAAAATACCTCTTTAGATCTTTGTACATCTTAGAAGCTCCTGGATGGACAGATGTGGTAGAAGTGTGGGACTCTCGAAGAATATGCTCCTTTATATCTGTGCTGTCTCTGGGAATACACAATCTTCCCTTCAATCTGATGAGTCCATCATCATGTAACTGGAACTCATACTTTCCACCCTCAAATGTACCGTCAGTCAACTTCTGACTGATCTCCATCATTCGCTGATCACTCTGCTGTGCTCTGCGTATGTCGTCCATAAGACTCGAGCTAGCCACAATGGCATTAAGAGAATATGCTCGTCGACTCAATGCGTCTGCTACAACATTAGCTTTCCCTTCCTTGTACTGCAAATCAATGTCATAATCCTTAAGAAATTCAACCCATCTTCTTTGTCTCATGTTTAACTCCTTCTGGGTGAATACATATTTCAAACTCTTATGATCCGAATATACGGTCATCTGGACACCGTACAGGTAGTGGCGCCAGATCTTCAAGGCAAAAACAATAGCTCCAAGCTCCAAGTCATGTGTGGGATAGTTTTCCTCATGTTTCTTCAACTGTCGGGAAGCGTAGGCGACTACCTTCCCATTCTGCATGAGTACACACCCTAATCCCCTACCTGATGCATCACAGTAAACTTCATAACCTCTGTGCCTTCAGGTATAGTCAAAACTGGTGCTGATGTCAAGGCATTCTTCAGAAGCTCGAATGAGGTCTCACATTCAGTAGTCCATGTGAAAGGTGCATCCTTCTTCATTAAGCTGGTCATAGGTTTGGCTATTTTGGAGAAGTCTTTGACAAACTTCTGTAGTATCCTGCTAAACCAGGAAACTCCTGATGTCCGTAACTGTCTTTGGCCTAGGCCAAGTGCGAACTGCTTCTATCTTTGCCGGATCCACTGCGATCCCAGCATCAGAGAAACATGTCCTAAAAAGGAAACTCTGTCCAACCAAAACTCACATTTGGAGAACTTAGCATAAAGCTGGTTCTCCCTTAAGATCTGAAGTGTATGTCGAAGGTGACTCTCATGCTCTTCTTTAGACTTTGAGTAGATTAGGATGTCATCGATGAATACAACCACGGTCTTATCCAACTGCTCTCTGAATAATCTGTTCATCAAATCCATGAAGACTGCAGGTGCATTTGACAAGCCAAAGGCATGACTGTAAACTCATAGTGGCCATACCGAGTTCTGAATGCTATCTTTTCTATGTCTTGCTCCCTGATGGGTATTTGATGGTAGCCTGATCTCAAATCGATCTTCGAAAACACTTTTGCTCCTCTCAGCTGATCAATAAATCGTCAATCCGTGGTAGTGGATATTTGTTCTTCACCGAAACTGCATTAAGCTCTCTGTAATCAATACATAAACGAAGGCTTCCATCCTTCTTCTTCACAAATAGGACTGGTGCTCCCCAAGGAGAATACGCTAGGTCGTATGTATCCCTTGTCCAATAATCTTTCAGCTGCTCTTTCAGCTCAGCCATCTCTGCTGGTGCCATACGGTACGTGCCTTAGCTATGGGACCGGTACCTGGTAGTAAATTCGATGGAGAACTCTACCTCTTGGATGGCGGTAAGCCTGGAAGTTCCTTTGGAAAAAAATCTGGAAAGTCCGACACCACTGGCATAGCTGGATCAAAATCAGGGTCATGCTCTACATTCTGGAACATAACATAGATATACCTTTCCTTTGCTTCCTGACGTGCTTGTACATGGACATAGCAGATATGACTTTTATCGATGGTGCCCTAGGGCTCTGACGGTAGGATACTGTCACTCCTGATGGGCTCTTAAGCAACAGTCTGCGCTTGCACAAAGAATGCGGCCTCTGTGCCGCCCCAGCCAGTCCATCCGGTCTATCATCGAATCTAGACCTCTGAACTCAATAAGGTCAATAGGAAATTCCTCCTCCTTAATACTGATAGTGGCTCCTCTATAAAGACGAGTGCAACTGATCTTCTCCTTAGACGGGAGTGCCACCTTAAAATCAGGTAACTCTACTGCGTCGATAGCCCCAACTTCCCCGCAAGCGTAGGCGAAACGAAAGTATGTGAGCTCCGAGTCGAACAGTACTAATGCATCCACTCCATTAACCGGAAAGGTACCAGTGAGGATCGCGCCGCCCTTGCTGGCCTCCTCCTCAGTAAGTATACTTAAGGCACCTTCCGTCTCCTTAGCACAACCTAATAACAGAATCTGAGTAAGTACTCTGATATATGATGAGGTCGACAAACATTCACTTTTCATAACAATAATGCTTCACTGATGATATGATCTCCTTTCGGATGTCCAATAACAATTACAACACTAATACTTTCTAAAGTCAAACTTAATCTTCCTGGTTTTCATGTGAGTGGTGTTTATCACTGTCGAAGGTGCTGTGTTTAACTAATCCTTTTCATTCCATGGTAAAGCAACCTTGACTTTCCACCCATTACTAAAACACTCTCTGAACTTAATATGATTTTCTTTGCAAGGTCCACACGCTTCTGCTCGCCATAAAGGAACTCTGCGTCATCTCCAATTGACAAAGACAATACTGGTATCCCCTGTTCAAGGGACCCTTTTGTTTCATCATTGTCCTGGTGTAGTCCTAAGCGGCCTCCTTCTTCATAGAATTGATGATACATAGATTAGCCCTTAAGTTGGGAACTGGATCTTCTTCTAGTTGCTGAGCTGTATTAACTGCTTGTTCCACAATTGGTAAAAATTCTTCTGGGATTTTTGGCACTTGTGCTCCATCTCCATTTCTTGTATCCTGGTAGTCTTGGTATAAGGATTCCAATCCTTTCCCAAACACATCATTTTCAGCTTCATTTTGATCCTCCTGGAAATTCTGGAGTGTAGAACCCTCCTGGTCCTGCTCCCAATTCTTGACATTTTCTAATGATTGCAATTTGTGTCTCCGGTGTTAGGTATCCTTTGAGTAATATCAAACCTGGTTGGATAACCTTACATTGTTCGTTCCCTGGTTCTTGTACTTTGATAATGTTTTCTTCCAGGAGGGCGGTGAGGGGATAGGAAAGCATATCTTATAGCTTCCTACGTGGTTTAAATTTTTACTAGTGAGTCTTACTAATTCTTTCCTATGCAACAAGGCAATCAAGGCATGCAAGCACTCATTCACATCATCCATTGCTCAACAATAGGTTCACACGGTTCAGAAATACCTGGGTTAGTAGAGGGGCCAGCCTCATCTGAGCGGTCCATGACATGCAGGGCGGTCCCGATGCTGGGCCCTTGCCCTTGTACCCCTGAGCCTGGTGTTGTTGGTGGAGGGCGAGTATCGCTAGCTCCATTCTTAGGCCGGTTTTGGCTTTGCTCCCGGGCGGTAGTTCCTGCTCTCCGGGTTTCGGATACACTCGAAGGCACGATGCCCGAGTATCTGACAGTAGCGGCACATGACTTTCTCCCCTTGGCAGTCCACGCCGGGGTGATCCCTTCCGCATTGTTTACAGTTGAAACGGCGGACATACTTCTGGCCCGTGTTTGAGCCATGTCCAGAACCTAATACAATCAAGATTAATTATACCATCCAACGGTACTGAAGTATCACAAAAGTTTCAATCTAACTGTCTGATTAGAGTGCCTACCCTTAGATGGGTAGGTTTTCTGGAGGTGCTGCTCCGTAGGTTCCTGACTGGGGGTTCCCAGTGGTTTGGTTCCCCTTCCCTTGATAGGACCCCTGTCCTTTCTGATAGGGCTTGTTCCTTTTGTTGGAGTTCCCCTGCTTGGCATCATCGCCACCAGGTCCGTCCTTCCTCTTTTGGGAGCTCAAAGCATCCCTTCTCTTACAAGTGATCTCCACTACGGAGGCAGCATGATAGCACTCCTGAAATCTCAAGGTATTAATCTCCAAATCTCCCACGACGGGGTATAGTAGGTAATAAAAATTTGGACTGGTTTATGTTTCTCCTGTTTTACCTGCAAACTGGTAGGGATGATTGGTCCCATCCCAAACTGAAGTCGAGGCTCAGTCCCCCGTAGAACCGGTCGACCAACACCTGGTCCGAGTATCCTATACCGGGTAGTAGTCGGAGTAGTGAAGTAAACTTAGCATAATACTCATCACAACGGTCATCTTCCCCGTCTGCTCCAATGCATCAAACTCCCTAGTCTTCACCATCCTGGTGTGGGCCGGGTAGTATTTGCCCCTAAGTAATGCAGTGTAATGTCCCCAAGTAAAAGCTGGGTCATCCAGGTGGTCGGCTTTCACCATGTTCCACCAATCTCTAGCTGCATCCTTCAGATAAAGGCAGCAAGTCTTACTTTTTCCCTAGCTGGGACTGCAGCGTCTCGAACGCTGTCTCCATCTCCATGATGTAGGTTTCTAAGTGAGCAGGGTCAGTCTGCCCCTTGAATGCAGTCGGCCTCAGATCAGCCAAACTCTTCCACCCAGTCTCTCTCTCCCTGGGTGGTGGTGGTGGAGGTAACTGTTGCTGCTGTGCAACCCCCGCCTGTGCGAATGCCTGAGCAATTAAGGTGGCAATGTCTGCCAGCCTGACGGATGGCTCCTCATCGGCCTGTCCACGTCGTCCTCCTCTTCCTGACATCTGCAGGATGTTGAGGTATATTAGACACTGAGGTCACTATCTTGGTCTTGGATAGTAGTCTAAGTAAAACTAACTTAAACTCCTTTCAATACTATCTCTCAACCCTTAACCTAAAGTATTAGATATCCTAATCTCGGTGTATCCTTGTATCCAGAGCGTAACTACGCTCTGATACCATTTTTGTAATACCCCAACCCGAAATCCAATAAACTGAACGGCGATCACTCCCAAATAAAATACAACTGCAGCGGAAATAAATACAACAACCGGGCGGTATTACAATGCCGTTGGCCACCCTTGTGACCAACAAGGCTAAGTCCAAATACAGTCCTCAAATGTCACGGTCTGGAATACAGATACCACCCGAGATACTAGGAATCAAACTCAAAGTACAATACTGAAATAAAACAATTAACTAATAGTAGACTCCCAAAGCTTGGCCTACCCCACCTACACTCAGTGTGGTGATCTCCTCAACTTCAGGTACCTGAAAAATGGGGGTGCCCCCAAAGGGGCTCAGCAAACAATGCTGGTATGGAAACGTGCAGCCCATCGTCTACCGGGCCACACCAACTACTTTGTCGAACACATGCAGTTCATTTTTATAAAGCTGTAAACAAGCATAATCTGATGATAACAAGTATCCAAACAAGGACAATAATGTCACATAGAACAAGACACAGAAGGTCGAGTTAGCTGAACTGAAATTCTTTACTGATAGTCGGTCCACACAATGGGACTGACAGTTATAACTGAATATCTGAAATAGTGGAGGTATAGTGACCTCGTTATAGAGAAAGTAGGTTGGGTTAAAAAACCCCAGGAGATAACGTAGTTAAACCCTGACTGAATGGCGTGGGAAATAAGAACCCACTAGAGGAATAAAGTCTTCCTCGAACTGAAGGGCATTTGAAACCCGGAAGGAATAGAGTCTTCCTCCCAACTGAATGTTCCGTTGCGACGTAGTAGGAGACGACCTGAGACAGGTACAACTCCCGTAGCATGCATGGCCAGATCCAACTGGGCTCCTCATTCTCGAAGTATATATTTGTTAAGTGTCATATAAAGACATTAAACAAAAACACAATGTGTATTGTCAATTATCACGTTTAGGATAATGACGTTTGTTATAAAGTGAAGTTAGTGAGAGACTGAGTACAAGTTCTCGGTATACTGAAACGCAGGTATTTAATTCACTGGTATAGTAGTGTTTGTATGCGTGGGACATACACGTTGTAGTCAGCAACAATCACGCACATGAAATAATACAACAGTGCACAGGAGTAAAACAACATTTTACATTAATTATCTTGGTCGTTATTTCAAACAACAGATAGCACACAAGCCGGTGTAATCCGTTAGAAAACAGGTTGCAAGAATCCCATACCGTTCACCGTAGACTGTTACTTGTAAATTCCTGGTCAACGTCTGGTCAAACAAAGTCCTAGAATAGGATTAACTGAGAGGGTTAATTTATGTTACCCTTATATATAATTCTATTGGATCTTTTAACAAATCTCATATTGTTATAATGTGAGAGGTTTATTTCTTTTAACACCTGATTTTTTATGTATAACTTATTTGTCATTCCTTTTGATTTATTTATAAATCCTTTAATGCACATATATGTGTTTATTGCATTTGTTGTTTATTTATTTGTCTAGGTGACATAACAACTTATAATTCCTTAACTATATTTATATGTCATACATAGGCATAAAATTCTTATAGTTTTTATTATTCTCCTTTTTAACCATAAATAATATTTATTGTTTATCTTTAATTCCTTATAACCATGTAAGCCATAGTTTTAATCCCATAATTCTTTAATCAAAATTCTTTCTTCTAAATTCCTCCAAATATCCATGTAGGACCTATATTTATTTTAATCTAAATTCTTACTCTTATATTTCGGTTATTTACAAAACAACCTCATAAGTTCATAAACTTTATATTAAATTCTAATCTCTTTATATTATAGAGTTTTAATTTCTTATTTAGCTAAATTACAAAGCCATCCCTAATATTTTGGTATATAGCTTTTAAATATTATAACTCACAAGAATTACAACTTAGCCCCTTAAATTCTCGGCTTTAATAATTTATTTCTTATAATTACAATCTAACCACAAAATCTTATAACTTTTACATAATGACATGTAAACTATAGTTTTAATTTTAATTCCCCATAAATGCTAAATATTTATATCTAAATTCTTAAATTACCAAACTAACCCAAACTAATTCGGCTTTAGCCTAGAACTTTCCATTAATTACATTTCCACCCCAAAACTTTATAATAGTCACATAATAACTTATAAACTATAGTTTAAATATTTAATTCCCCAAAATTCGAAAGTGAACTTCCTAATTCACTTAATTATGAACTCGCCACATATTAAACTCCAAACTTTCATAGCAACTTTTATAAATTACATAATAGCCCAAAACTTTATAAAAAGTTATTTTAAAGCTTGTTTTAAATTATCTAAAATTCATAAACTTAATTCCTAACCTTATATTATATTATAATTACACCAAACAGCCCTTTAGCTCTCGGTTTCTAATATAAGTACACTAAACTTTGTAAAAATTACATTTAACCCAATAACTTAATTAATTAGTCATTTAGACACTAATAGAATACTCTTAACTCACCAAACTTTATGATATAAATTTATATACCTAAGTAGCTCATTAAAATCCATTTAACACATAAACCATTCGGCCATATTTATTTGGTGACCATATAGTATATAAAAGTGGATTTATATGTCTAGATAATTATAAATAAATTCATAGGAGTTATATAACTCATGTATAAATTATTGTAATGTCTTATATAAATTCTAGCTTAAAATAAAGCATTTTTGCTCTAGACTTTTCGGCCTTAATTAATTTGTAACATAAACAAATTCTATGACACAAAAATGTGTCTTAAGGTAAATATTTTCTATATATGTTATAGATTATATTTTTGGCATATAAAACCATATAGTTTCGGTATTATTTAGCCTAGGAGATGTACATAATTTTTGTACAATTTTTAGAAGCTTAACAAAGCTTATAACATAAAGATTTACTTAGTAAACTTACTTCTTAACAAAGGTGGTTAAGTGCTTGAACTTCTTCTTGAATCTCCAAGCTTTCTCCTAGGTAAACTTGATGCTCCTCTTCGGTTTTATGCAAGAGGTGGAGGTGTTTAGGAGTTAGGTCTTCACAAAGATCTTAAGTAGATTTGTAAGTAGTTTTTTCAATACTTTACCTTAGACTTTTTCTCTTATAATTTGGCTCACCAAAGGTAGATGAAGAGCAAGTTTTCCTTCATCAAAATGAAGAAGAAAAGAACTTAGAAGAGGTAGAACTTGGTTACACACAAAAATGTGTTTTAAGGATTTTCAAGCTTTAAAACCTACCTTAAGATAACCTTGAGATGCTCCTTGGTTTAATGTTGGTTTGGACAAACCCCTTGGAGAACTAAATGTGGCCGAACCCACCTTGATATGCTAGGAAGAGTTTTGCTTCAAGACTTGCCAAGAAATGCTAGGAAATTACCTTAAGATGAAGATAGAAGTTAAAACTCCATTATGGACTTAAGAGCTTCAAAGGAAGAAGATGAAGCTAGAAGAGAGAGAGAGAGAGCTTACCAACCGTGCAAGAAGAGGGCAAGGAAGAAAGTGAGACTCACTCACGTAAATGAAAGGATGGTTTTGGAAATTGATTTTGTTTTGTCAAATTTTTAATGTCAATTGACAATTCTTTTTCCTTAGTTTATTACCTAGATTATTGGCTCAATTAATGCCTCTTTTCCAGCAAGAAAACCGGCCATGTTAGAGGGCATGTGAGGGTGACAAGGCAAGGGTTGGAAAGGAATAATTGTGAGCTAGAAGACAAGGAAATTTAGGTAAGTTGTACTTTTGATTTTTCTAAGTTAAAGCCTTGTCTTCTTCTCTCATTATGGTGCACGATTTCAAGGCTAAAAGAGGGGTCTCAATTCGTTGATGAAGAGCCAAGGAAGAAGCTTGGAAGGTCTCTTGAATTTTAAGAAATGAAAAAGGTGGAATCTAGATCCACTTTTGCCTTTTTACATTTTGTCTTCTTCCTAGCTCACATGGCCTTGTTTCTCTTCATAATTTCGACAGCCACATGGTCAAATGAGACCTACTTACTTTGACATTAAGTAATACAACACATGGGATGATGAGTCATCATGTTTTAAGGCTTTTATAAACTTTTAAAGCAAATTTTATACTAGTTTTTGCTCTCAAAATCGGCCCATATAGAGAGCCTTGTTGACTAGTCACACCAACTGATTTAGAAGGTCATTTTAACCTTTTCAAGATTACCAATTCGTGGCATGTCAAAAACTACAAGGCAATTGCGTAAAACGCATTTTCGTGACACCCGAAGGTGTGTTTTTGTGCTCTAAGGAAATCTTTGGGAACCAAATTGTTTTTTATGAATTCCAAGTGTTTGTAAACACTTATTATAGTGAATAAACATATATTAAGATGTTACATTGAGTTATATGGGGTTATATCAACCCATGACATAATTACGGGCCATCGGAACACACCCGGCAAAAAGGAGCGTTAAGAAATCCTCCTGTGGTTTTTGTTGAATTTTGATGAACCACTTCGTGGGTTATCTTTATAATGGTAAATAGTGATATTAGGAACTCTAGGAATTAGTTTTATAGGAGTTCGTGCCACCTCGGCACTCCTCCGAGCTTTTCTTGCTTTAAGGGGCGCGCGTGAGCACTCCCGAGCGTTTTGCGTATTTGACTGAATATAGCTTAGGGAATATATTTATATATTCATATAATGAGTGTATGACCATTTGGTTTGAGTTTTAGAAGGTCATACAAGGTCATGCTTGATCACATGTTTCTAAGGCGTTTTAGCGTTTATGGTGAAACGACTATTTTTACGTAACGTTTTCATGCATGGGTTTGCATGCGTACGTGAAATGATTTATGTTTGGATTATATTCCAATAAATAATGATTTAATAGTATTATTTAGATTTGGGGTATTTCATCTAATGACCTCTAAATGATATAAAATTGGATACCATGATCAAATATCATGTAAGGAACACAAAAAAACTGTTCTCAAGGAAAACAGCGCTCAGAAACACCCTGCGACTCAAAATGCGCACTAAAATTCCTTAAAGCACGTTTTTCGTCTATGAGCTCTAAGATAATGACTTTTGTCACTGTAAAGACTATAATAAGTTCTTTATAACATTATGTGACATGATAGACTATATTATAAGTCTAAATCAAAGTTTAAAATAAAATAAAAATTGGCAATTTAGTATGAATAGTACCCAAAATAACAACTAATTACTTAACTTAACTTAAATCATGGTCAAAGCCCACCTATTTCCTTGACCAAAGGCAGCCAATTTCATACAGCTGTAATACCCATTCAATTATCAATCTTCCATCAATTATGCAGCTAATTAGGTGGGCCATCAAGTTTACTATTACAAAAGTAGCAAATAATGTCATTAAAAGACAAAACTCACTTATTTCTCCTCTTGCCTTCTATCCCAGCCGACACCCAGCTCCTTCAAACCTCTCTTTGCTTCTACATTTACGTAAGAACACAGCCAAACTCAGAAGAGAACAGCAATCACCATTGGTAAGCTTATTAAGCTCTTAAATGTTCATTTTCTTCACAATTTCTTCCTCTTTCCATGGAGCAAAGCATCAACCACTTCCATCAATGTTCTTAGGTTGTTATGGAGGTTAAATGGAGGGGGTATCTCGGCATTAACAAGGGAAGAAGGTGGAGAAAGCTAATCTTGTCCTTAAGGTATAAAATGTGCTTTAAGCACATATCTTTTGATTCCTTCAAATTCGGCTGTGAAACTTTGTTTCTAAGCTTATAATCTTCATCTTAACATACTTATCTAGTTGGTACATCAAGAGCTTCGAAGTATAACCAGATCCAAGCCAAAAACACCATTTTAGGCATTTTAAACAAGGTAAAGATTAGCTATCTTCTAATCTGAGTTATACCAGTTTAAAGCTTGGTTTTAGTAGATATTTTGACACCCTTTGCCTACTGTAAAAACAGGCCGAGACCAACCTTGTTTACCTTGGTATTTTAAGGTAAAGTTTACCTTGAAAATTGACATTAAACACTTCTTATGGTTAGATCTTGCTTGGAGACTAACTATGCCTTAATTTCTGTTTGAAAACATGTAAATAATGCTGTGGAAATTTTATCCTAAGTTGGGCGTGGCCAAACAAGGCCTTAACTAGGCAAAACAAAGTATAAATCACTTAAACCTTCACTTGGTATATTAATAGGTGTTTATACATATGTATATATATTGTGCCATGAGTGAATGGTTAATTAAGGTCTTAATTTGACCTTAGGTGATTAAGGAATGGTTTAATAAATTTTATAACTAATTAATTAGCATAATTGTCAAATTTAAGACATTATGTGGAAAATTGGTAATTGATGAAAACATATGGTAAGGGCCGAGAGTTTACAGCATTTTTGGGCATTTATGTGTAATTTATTTTATAAGCCAAGGTTTGTAATAAGGCCATGTACTTTAGGCCATTTTATTTATGCATTTATAAGCTTTTAATTAAGTTTAAGTGCTAAATATGCATTACCGCATATTATTGGGGTTATAGTGTAATTAAATTAAATTTGGGGGCTATAAAAGGATATAGCCGAAATTTAGAAGTTTAAATGAGTTTATGTAAAAATTATAAGATTATATATAGTTTTGGGTGAAATTGTAAATATTGGAAAGTTAGGGGTAATCTATGTAATTACCGTGGAAGTAGGGTCAAAATGATGTTTGGAAGTCAAACATTGACCAAGCAAAAGACTTTGACCAGATTTGATGATTTATTAATTTAATTATCAAATTATACTAAGTTATGTATTAAAAGGTAAAAATTACATAACATATGGGTATATGTGTGATTACCGAAAGTTTTGGGTATAAAATGGTATTTTATACACCTATGGAGTATTAGGAATTTTTTTGGAATTTATTTGGTTAATTTAGAGTTAATATGAAATATATAAATATATGATATTTTATATGTTACAAATGGGTAACAGTGTGGTAAAAACGTGAATTATAAGAGTATAAGGTTAGGAATGGTATTTATAACCTTTTGGTATAGTTTGGTATTTTTGGAGTTATATACAAGATTTTATAAAGATATATGTATAATATATAGTTTTAATGATATTAGAAAACTATGTATTATAATTTGGGATTGATTTGTAAAATCTGAAAGTATGGTGGGAATTAATAAAACCGAAAAGGCTATGGTCCATTTGGTATTTTATAACAATTTATAACTATAGGTTATAATTGTTTTAATGACATAAATGTCATAATATATGTTATATAGCTATAATATAACATTATAATGATTATGTGGTGGATTTTGTAATATTCAAGAAAATAAATGCTGTTCGGAATTAATGGGAATTTCAGAACAAAAATTTATAATATGGTTTTCAATGTTATAAAGGTTATAACATTTATAATATAAGAAATGTTCATTAAAAGAGAATGAATATATCATAAAGATTTACCATATAATAAATGGTCCATTAATACATGTATATGAATAAATATATGTTATGGTGTGGAAAAAAAATACAATATGGTTCATAACCATAAGTATTAGACATAACATTTAAAAATGATGTAAGGTTAAAGGAAAAAGAATTACAACCTTAGATATGAGAAGCTCTAATGGTTCTGAGTGTGCATGGAGATAAGGATTCATATAATTCAAAGTATTTTTTTAATACGAATTATACCACATTAAACTTGGAAAAACAAACCTTAGGAAAATAAATACTAAGTGAGATGTATAATAAACATTAAGATTATACATGCAATATAGTGACAAGCTATATGATATACATGTGTATTAAATTACATGCGATAGTAAACGTTTAAAGTTAAGTAATTAATATACTCGACGTACCACGCATGAAATATGACGTCTTTCCTAATCCCGAGTTAAACCGAAAACCCGACAAAAGTTATCAGTAAGTACGGGAATAAACCGGGATGGATTAGTAACGGTACGGGGTGCCGTAGTGTGTTGTTAGTATAGATGCTGATGCATAGTGTGATGCATATTGATAGATTGTTAGAGACGACACGAGGAGCATCGGATCTAGCTGAATCATACTCCACCGTAATACTTTCAGGGTGAACGGTATGTTATTTATGTGGCTTGATTGTCTTTGAGGATTTCCTCAGTTCAGACATTGTGTGAAAATCTGTGATAAGATTGAATGTCTGCTTGTGTGAATTAATATGCTTGAGTTGTGTATTAATGCTGCTTTAATATTACTGTTGCACGATAACAGTACCGTTCGTATATATGAACATATTATAAAACGAACTAGCGGCAATGATGCTATCTTATATGTGTAATATAAGGAACGTAAGTAAAACCGTTGTAGCATCAGGAAATAAGATATATATATATTACCTAAGACTTATATACGGAGCATTGGCCTCTTTAACGCCGCTCTCGTATCTAACACTGGATCCCGAGTCGACATACTCAGGATTGGACTAACGACCTCAGTCTGTTGTGTTAGGAAAAATAATAAAACGATGCGATGGTATAGATAAGTTTATCAAGAGGATGTGGCTCTTGCTGTGAACTGTGATCCATTAACGATACTAGGATACCGTGTGGTAACCGTAAGTATCAGGATAAATTTCCAACGAACTACAGAACGTTCGTTCGGAGACGTCTACTCTACCGCTGGAGTGGCTACTGCCGGGTGACCCCCATAAGAGATGGGTAACTTAGAGACACGTCGTTCTAACGAGACGTTGTCATTAGACATGACTGAACAATTACGAACGACTATGCTAACTCGTACATTAGGCGAACATTATTTGGGCTTGCATGCCAAAGACGAGAGTTTATACTCGTCTATAATTCTCGTTGTTTCGCCTTGTTGTTCATTGGTTGTGCTTTGTGGTTATGTGTGGTATTTGGTGGATTTGTTTGAACGAGCCATTATGCTCATATTGTGTGTTGTGAACTGGTTGTGTCGAGTCGCTGTACTCATGTGTGGTTTATGGTGGATTGTTTGGTCGGGTGAATCGCCGAACTCAATTATGACTATTAAGTGTTTGTTGGAATGAGTCTCTATACTCATATAAGCGTTGTAACGCTTTCAGTGGTTTATTACGATGCGATGTGTGAAGCCGGGGGCTTGTTGGTTATTTGAGTTTACTGCAATTATATTGTTGCTTTACAGTTTTAACATTAAACTACTTGCATGAAAATGAATTGCATGCTCTCGACCAAATAACTGAGGGTCCGAGGGGCATGACAGTCATGTAGTACATACTCAGTAGGGGCTGATTCCATACACAAACAACCATTTTTGCAGGTATGCAGCTTCCGGTGTCGGCAAAGAGAGGGACGCGCTGGGTAGTTTAATTACAGTTGTTTTAATATGCACTGTTGCATTTTGATACGAACTTAGAAACGTGTATAGGATTGGAATACTTAGAATGCTCACTGTGAATGTATTTTATATTGGTTTGGGAAGGTTAGATCTATCTCTTGTTGTCACTGCGAGAAATTGTTTTGTATTTAAGAGTACATCAGGAAGCACGTTATTACTCGTATGGGCGAGTAAGAACGGTGACACCAGTAGTTCATTGTTGAGATTACCGCTGCGATTATATTGTTAAGTAAGATGATTAGGAGCTGATTAGAGTAGGGGTGTTACAAAAGTGGTATCAGAGCGGAGTACCGCTCTGATGACAAGAGATAATAAGATTTATATAGTGAGCATAGGTTTTGGGAATACGGGAAACGTTGTGAGGATATGTGACCTTGCGGGGTTGATGCAATGCTTAAAGCTTGCACGCCATAGCCGTAGAGGCACTCCAATATTAAACGACCGAGACTACGGTATTAGACCGAGTAAAGGTATAACCCGTCCTCTTGACATATATCAGGGAGAGGTCTGGGTAACAGTACTAAGGAAGAACACGGAGCATCGGAAGGTGGTGAGGGCCCAGCAACCCCAAGTAACTCGAAGACTGTATGAAACGCTCGCACTTGATGGGAGAACATCCCGGAAAATTTGCAATGGTACCCCACCCGCCGCAGCCCGTACCTCGAGTACTATCTAGTGAGACAATGAAATGAGAAACACCACGGAGATAACTCTCCTGATCGGAAAGACCCGATATGGATGCTAAGAGGATTATGTTAAAGGTAGAAAATAAGACTTTGTGTTTTGATGTAATGTTTAGGACCGGGGGTCCTGGTAACGACGTAATGTCTACCATACGAGGATGAAATAAGTAATAGACCGAGTTTGAGGAGAAAATGTCCTGTAGGACTAATGGGGCTACCTTGGTATAAGCAAGGCGACCCTGTCTTACATCCAGGAAAGCACCAATGGTGCGCTTGGGGGAAAGGCGGTAGAAACGGCGAGTAGCGATTAGTTTATGGGATATGTAATATACGGAAGGAATTACCTTTAGAAGTCTCACCCGAAGCGAGTAACTCTAAAACCATGCAACACTGAAGGTTCAAGATGGCCCGACGTGTATGAGGAGAGATCATGAGAACTGTAGAAACAAGAACTCAGTAAGTTGCTATCATGCAACACCTCGAGAGGGGAGTAAGACCTTACTACCATGGTAAACTTGTGGGAACGAGTGCGGAGTGAGACTGTATTAATTTGAATAAGAACCTTTGACTTGAACAGGAACCCGATTAGGGAATAGCACTACACTGACATACCGTACCAGTGGCTCAGTCTGCATGGTGCACTCGCCACTGCAAGTGCCACATTAACCAAAGCATTAAAATTTCAACCTACCTCGCGCACTTGCTACAGCAAGTGCAGCAACGGTAAACTAACCCTAAAAGACCGAGTGGTCCAGGCAGTTATCAATAAGAACTAAACTTTTACGTGAGTCCGTAATGCAATGAAGTGGGACATAGCCTTCTTATAGGCAGGGTACGAAACCCTTGGGTTGGAGGTCGATAAAACCTCGGGAAGACCTAGCCGGTCTGACCATTAAACCTGAAAATAATACACCATTTAGTAGAATATTAAAAGGGGAGTAAATGAGAATAACAATAATTAGTGCCTACAAGCCTAACCCCAGTGCCGGTATGGACATTACACATCAATCATTACCGGTGGGGAGTGACGGGTCATCAGGACCAGCATAACCATATTCAGAGAGTACACGACACTCGTGGTTAAACCACTACCATTGAACATTGCCAGAGGGCAAGAAGTGAGCTATACGAGTCAGGACTTAAAAAAATAATAATAATAATTAATAGACAGATGTGAACGTGCAATAAAAGGGGCCGATGTAATGCCCGTACCACACACACCGGAGGTGTTGTTGACCCATTATGCTGCTAGACTCCCGTATGGAGGGCAGTGGATATAAACTAAAAAGTGAAAATTGCCTGATGACGGAAGATACCATTACCTCAAAGAGGATGGAGGAAATATGAGTTGAATAAGAGTAAGGACTACACAATGAAGAGGAATGATTAGCGGAAACCACTAAGTCGTGGGTATCCAATTGTAACCTCAGGAGAAGGTATTAGAACCAACTAGGAATAAATTAAATAACAAGACTAACAATCATTTAACTATCAGAATAAGTATTGAGTCTGAATATCGTATGGCATAGACCTACGGAGGGATACCTTAGTACCACCAAAGTGACCCAAAACTAGGTGAACAAAGGTGATGAATCACTAATACTGATTAATATCAGGCTAAAGAGGGACTACCATAAGGTAGGGGAAACACGAGGTGTCAACCTTTATCATGGAGTCCGGACTACACCTGAGGGTGTAACCCAATGGATTGGGTAGAGTTCTAGAACTGAAAACCCATATCTGAAGGCGTTAACAGCCTAGGAGTGAATGGGAGAGATAATGAGTAGTGACTGATCCCCACTCACAGATACCAGACGGCGAGCATGTGGAAACCAGAGTTAGGGCGATAATTCGCAAACACCTATCTTAGTGAAAGTAAAGGAATTACACATTAATCAAGGAAACCATAGAACCTAATATCAGGGCCATTCTGACATCCAAGGTTAAGAATTGGTAGCATAGTTACCTAAACATAAATTACCATGACTAAGAGTACGATAACCACCGGGTACGAACGCTACGAGTGCACTAAACGAGACATGGGACGACCGCACTCCTAGGAGCTTGTGGGCCTGACAAAACTCACATTAAGTTAGTTGGGTAAGTAGTAATGTATCAGCATGGTACCCCATGTTTGTAAACGAGTAGTGTAAGGACCCAGGAGGTAATAAACTCTGTGTCTAAGTCAGCGAATGGAACCCTGACTAGGTAAACCATGTAATGACGAGAGAGATCTCAGTCAAAGTAGCAAGGTTAGGAAAATCAAGGATAGCTTGATAATAAAGTGACATAAGGTCGCAACTCCACAGTGGAGGAGTCAGAACATAAGTTTTACGGATTTTAGTAAACGAGGAAACTAAGGCCAATTTAATGGTAATGGCAAGTTGAACCCATGAATGAGAAGAGGAATTGTGGTATCTAAGGAAGTTATATTAGAGAAACCTTTGTGATAATAGATGCTACCCAAAAAGGGGGCACAGAGAGAGTTATACCACGCGCTGAGGGCGCTGTGATGATGTCGCATTAAATAATAATAACCACATGCTCAAGCCATAAAACATTAGTATGTTAGTACCAATTAGGGTTGAACACAAAATGAATACCAAGCTAAAACCCACAGTCGTATTGTATGTTTACAACAGACAAAGGGCAAAAGCGAGCATTACAAGAGATACTCTAAGCTGGAGATTAGATACTCCTTGCAAACCGCAACGGCGGATAACCGTCCAATCGACTGGTACATGGTGCGCAACAAGCGACCATTATAATAACTGTTAACCGAATTATGTTGGTAAGAATCAGAAGGTGGAACATCAGATAAACAAATGGATTCCCCTAATCGAGAAGAGGGATGAACCATATATGTGGATACTAAAGTACCAACACACGAGGGATACGAGTTCACACTAGCAAAAGCGGACCTACAAGGTACCCAAAGAACGAACTCATCCCAGAGGGAAATAACTTGGAGTCATGAGGCGCCAGTTAGATGGGCATATCAGACTCGTCTTGAGATTTTAGACACGACTACTACGAGCACTAGGTGCTAGAGCATAGCTCAACAACCCTTACACCGAAGGTTAGTTCGGTAGGGTGGCATGAACTCTTGGGATTATACCATGAACATGTATAGAATTCAGGAGGACCAAATAGAATGGTTAGTTGAAATAATAAGCGTGTGTGACGAACGAGACCACACAACAAAATCAATTACTCCATTCCTATAATCATGGAAGACTGTGTAGAGAACACCGTCACGTAGAGTTGAAACCGACATGAAACTACTACCTCAGAGGGGTAAACTAACCATAAAGTAGTTGGGCATACTGCTTGCGGAGCGAGTGGGCCCATATTGCTTAGAGTTGATGTACCTAATAGATTTGGGAAAAACCAATGATGTGTTTACACCTCCCGATCAAACCGTATATGAATATACACACACCTAACCGAGACAGTCGGTATAGCCTGAGGGGCTAAAGCCCGACCTTATAAAAAAAAAGAAGGGGTAACGAAATATGTAGCACATTAGTGCACGAATAATTCCACTGGAATGGAACATCTTGAACTCATTCGATTACGTGGGCGTAATCATTTTTCAGGAGGGTAGAGCGATTTCGCATGCTTAAAATATACCGTACGTAGGAGTACGTAGTGCATGGTACACATGATGCAAACTATTATTGTACGTAGAGTATAAGTGTCATGACTGTGTTATATTACTTGAGGTAATATTGTGATGTATTATGTGTATGAATATATATATATTTTAGTTCACATTGTCGTGACGAATAGGAAAGGGGGAACAGATAGAGTGTTCTTATTCTATTTCCGATTATTTATGCAAACGTTGCGAACATTAAACACATAAACGCCTAACTTGTTAGCTCCGGTTGGGAGTTCAAGTAGGTCTACCTGGTAGCTTCGGTGGGAGATGGCAAATAGAAGGAGTAGAAAGCTCCATACTATATGATTTGTAACTCAGTATGAAACCGATTATTGGAATGTGATGAGTGAGTCGGCATGAGACCGATGTATAACCTAGTGGAGGTAAAACCTCTAGGAACTGTATGAATAATTATAAGTCGAGTGAACTTGGTACATGGTTAGGATACATGATCCTATATGCCGGTGATTAGATTAATTACACTAGTTGACTTGTGTACCTATAGAACACAAGGTGGAAAATATCAAGAGGAAACAAGATTAGAAGTGAATAAACAATTGATTGATTGAAATTGACGTGGGAAGTTGAACTTGATCCTGGTCCGATCAAGGGAAACCGAACACAAATTGAGGTGAGAGATAGTTCAACACTGAAGCTGACCACGTCGGGGTTGAATGATTCTCGAAACTTCCTACAAGTGGACACAGATATGAATAGAAATTGGAATTTAGGGCGTCACTCGAAGAGCCGTGGACCGTGGAGTCCTTCGTCATTAGACCGGTGTGTCTGCGAGTGACATCACCCAGAGAGGTGGACCGCAGAGCCCTTTGTCATTAGACCGGTGTGTCTGTGGGTGACTAAGGAAATAAGGTGATACTGTCCGAGGAGCCGTGGACCGCAGTGTCCTTCGTTATTAAACCGGTGTGTCCGCGGGTAGTAGACGTTGGTTGGGTTGGGGATCGTCAAGTCCTGGTCTTTAAGACTGCTTCCCTGTGATTTGTCAACGTTAACTATATGTGCACACATACATGTGGAATGATGTGTGAGTATCCTCGCGAGATACTAACATGTAGATAGGGATGCGTGGAGTATCCCTTGCAAACACCTTTGAGTACTTTATGAGTTTTGCACCTTGTCTAGTGTTGTGTACCATGAGTTTTGCACCTTGTCTAGTGCTGTGTACCATGAGTTTTGCACCTTGTCTAGTGCTGTGTACCATGAGTTTTGCACCTTGTCTAGTGCTGTGTACCATGAGTTTTGCACCTTGTTTAGTGCTGTTCATGAATGAATGTGCCATGATTATTGACTATATGGAATGAGATGAATGCTGTATCAAATGTGATACATAAAGACTAGGTCTGAACGTAGTGGAATGTACTCCCTAGTGATGATCTGTCTGTGATTACTTAGTGGAACTTGATTCCTTAGGTGAACTGTAGATGGGTAAGGACTTCGGGACGAAGTCTCTTTAAGGGGGGTAGACTGAAATACCCAAAACTAATAAAATATGGATTAAATATTTAATCACATTGATTAAGGCCTAAACATGCCTTAAAAGTCAACTGAGAACAACAGTGGTCAACACAAAGCAAAGTGTTGCACCCTTTGACTGTTTAGGGTAAATAAATACCCAAATGAACTTCTTAGGACCTAAGATTTTGTCCTAAGCTTATTAACACATTACTAAACATGTTAAAATTGTTGGACAACACTCCAACACAAAGAACAGGCATTTACATGCTTCAAGGTCAAGTAGGGCAAAAATGTGCTCTAAGAGTACCTTAAAGGTCTAAGACCTCTAAATGATATAAAATTGGATACCATGATCAAATATCATGTAAGGAACACAAAAAAACTGTTCTCAAGGAAAACAGAGCTCAGAAACACCCTGCGACTCAAAATGCACTAAAATTCCTTAAAGCACGTTTTTCGTCTACGAGCTCTAAGATAATGACTTTTGTCACTGTAAAGACTATAATAAGTTCTTTATAACATTAATGTGACATGATAGACTATATTATAAAGTCTAAATCAAAGTTTAAAAATAAAATAAAAAAATTGGCAATTTAGTATGAATAGTACCCAAAAATAACAACTAATTACTTAACTTAACTTAAATCATGGTCAAAGCCCACCTATTTCCTTGACCAAAGGCAGCTGATTTCATACAGCTGTAATACCCATTCAATTATCAATCTTCCATCAATTATGCAGCTAATTAGGTGGGCCATCAAGTTTACTATTACAAAAGTAGCAAATAATGTCATTAAAAGACAAAACTCATTATTTCTCCTCTTGCCTTCTATCCCAGCCGACACCCAGCCTTCAACCTCTCTTTGCTTCTCCATTACGTAAGAACACAGCCAAACTCAGAAGAGAACAGCAATCACCATTGGTAAGCTTATTAAGCTCTTAAATGTTCATTTTCTTCACAATTTCTTCCTCTTTCCATGGAGCAAATCATCAACCACTTCCATCAATGTTCTTAGGTTGTTATGGAGGTTAATGGAGGGGTATCTCGGCATTAACAAGGGAAGAAGGTGGAGAAAGCTAATCTTGTCCTTAAGGTATAAAAATGTGCTTTAAGCACATATCTTTTGATTCCCTTCAAATTCGGCTGTGAAACTTTGTTTCTAAGCTTATAATCTTCATCTTAACATACTTATCCAGTTGGTACATCAAGAGCTTCGAAGTATAACCAGATCCAAGCCAAAAACACCATTTTAGGCATTTTAAACAAGGCAAAGATTAGCTATCTTCTAATCTGAGTTATACCAGTTTAAAGCTTGGTTTTAGTAGCTATTTTGACACCCTTTGCCTACTGTAAAAACAGGCCGAGACCAACCTTGTTTACCTTGGTATTTTAAGGTAAATTTACCTTGAAAATTGACATTAAACACTTCTTATGGTTAGATCTTGCTTGGAGACTAACTATGCCTTAATTGCTGTTTGAAAACATGTAAATAATGCTGTGGAAATTTTATCCTAAGTTGGGCGTGGCCAAACAAGGCCTTAACTAGGCAAAAACAAGGTATAAATCACTTAAACCTTCACTTGGTATATTAACAGGTGTTTATACATATGTATATATATTGTGCCATGAGTGAATGGTAATTAAGGTCTTAATTTGACCTTAGGTGATTAAGGAATGGTTTAATAAATTTATAACTAATTAATTAGCATAATTGTCAAATTTAAGACATTATGTGGAAAATGGTAATTGATGAAAACTTTGGTAAGGGACGAGAGTTTACAGCATTTTTGGGCATTTATGTGTAATTTATTTTATAAGCCAAGGTTTGTAATAAGGCCATGTACTTTAGGCCATTTTATTTATGCATTTATAAGCTTTTAATTAAGTTTAAGTGCTAAATATGCATTACCGCATATTATTGGGGTTATAGTGTAATTAAATTAAATTTGGGGGCTATAAAAGGATATAGCCGAAATTTAGAAGTTTAAATGAGTTTATTAAAAATTATAAGATTATATATAGTTTTGGGTGAAATTGTAAATATTGGAAAGTTAGGGGTAATCTATGTAATTACCGTGGAAGTAGGGTCAAAATGATGTTTGGAAGTCAAACATTGACCAAGCAAAAGACTTTGACCAGATTTGATGATTTATTAATTTAATTATCAAATTATACTAAGTTATGTATTAAAAGGTAAAAATTACATAACATATGGGTATATGTGTGATTACCGAAAGTTTTGGGTATAAAATGGTATTTTATACACCTATGGAGTATTAGGAATTTTTAGGAATTTATTTGGTTAAGTTTGGAGTTAATATGAAATATATAAGTATAATATATGATATTTTATAACATTGTTACAAATGGGTAACATGTGGGTAAAAACCGTGAATTATAAGAGTATAAGGTTAGGAATGGTATTTATAACCTTTTGGTATAGTTTGGTAATTTTTGGAGTTATATACAAGATTTTATAAAGATATATGTATAATATATAGTTTTAATGATATTAGAAAACTATGTTTAAATTGGGATTGATTTGTAAAATCTGAAAGTATGGGGGAATTAATAAAACCGAAAAGGCTATGGTCCATTTGGTATTTATAACAATTTATAACTATAGGTTATAATTGTTTTAATGACATAAATGTCATAATATATGTTATATAGCTATAATATAACATTATAATGATTATGTGGTGGATTTTGTAATATTCAAGAAAATAAATGCTGTTCGGAATTAATGGGAATTTTAGAACAAAAATTTATAATATGGTTTTCAATGTTATAAAGGTTATAACATTTATAATATAAGAAATGTTCATTAAAAGAGAATGAATATATCATAAAGATTTACCATATAATAAATGGTCCATTAATACATGTATATGAATAAATATATGTTATGGTGTGGAAAAATACAATATGGTTCAATAACCATGTATTAACATAATTTAAAATGATGTAAGGTGAAAGGAAAAAAAGAATTACAAACATTAGATATGGAAGCTCTAATGTTAGGAGTGTGCATGGAATAATAAGGATTCATATAATTCAAAGTATTTTTTTAATACGAATTATACCACATTAAACTTGGAAAAACAAAACCTTAGGAAAATAAATACTAAGGTGAGATGTATAATAAACAATTAAGATTATACATGCAATATAGTGACAAGCTATATGATATACAAATGTGTATTACATTACATGCGATAGTAAACGTTTAAAGTTAAGTATATTAATATACTCGACGTAACCACGCATGAAATATGACGTCTTTCCTAATCCCGAGTTAAACCGAAAACCCGACAAAAGTTATCAGTTAGTAACAGGGAATAAACCGGGATGGATTAGTAACGGTACGGGGTGCCGTAGTGTGTTGTTAGTATGAGATGCTGATGCATAGTGTGATGCATATTGATAGATTGTTAGAGACGACACGAGGAGCATCGGATCTAGCTGAATCATACTCCACCGTAATACTTTCAGGGTGAACGGTATGTTATTTATGTGGCTTGATTGTCTCTGAGGATTTCCTCAGTTCAGACATTGTGTGAAAATCTGTGATAAGATTGAATGTCTGCTTGTGTGAATTAATATGCTTGAGTTGTGTATTAATGCTGCTTTAATATTACTGTTGCATGATAACAGTACCGTTCGTATATATGAACATATTATAAAACGAACTAGCGGCAATGATGCTATCTTATATGTGTAATATAAGGAACGTAAGTAAAACGTTGTAGCATCAGGAAAATAAGATATATATATTACCTAAGACTTATATACGGAGCATTGGCCTCTTTAACGCCGCTCTCGTATCTAACACTGGATCCCGAGTCGACATACTCAGGATTGGACTAACGACCTCAGTCTGTTGTGTTAGGAAAAATAATAAAACGATGCGATGGTATAGATAAGTTTATCAAGAGGATGTGGCTCTTGCTGTGAACTGTGATCCATTAACGATACTAGGATACCGTGTGGTAACCGTAAGTATCAGGATAAATTTCCAATGAACTACAGAACGTTCGTAGGTCGGAGACTCTACCGCTGGAGTGGCTACTGCCGTGGGTGACCCGCCATAAGAGATGGGTAATTAGAGACACGTTGTTCTAACGAGACTTGTCATTAGACATGACTGAACAATTACGAACGACTATGCTAACTCGTACATTAGGCGAACATTATTTGGGCTTGCATGCCAAAGACGAGAGTTTATACTCGTCTATAATTCTCGTTGTTTTGCCTTGTTGTTCATTGGTTGTGCTTTGTGGTTATGTGTGGTATGTTGGTGGATTTGTTTGAACGAGCCATTATGCTCATATTGTGTGTTGTGAACTAGTTGTGTCGAGTCGCTGTACTCATGTGTGGTTTATGGTGGATTGTTTGGTCGGGTGAATCGCCGAACTCAATTATGAACTATTAAGTGTTTGTTGGAATGGAGTCTCTATACTCATATAAGCGTTGTAACGCTTTCAGTGGTTTATTACGATGCGATGTGTGAAGCCGGGGGCTTGTTGGTTATTTGAGTTTACTGCAATATATATTGTTGCTTTACAGTTTTAACATTAAACTACTTGCATGAAAATGAATTGCATGCTCTCGACCAAATAACTGAGGGTCCGAGGGGGCATGACAGCCATGTAGTAACATACTCAGCAGGGGCTGATTCCATACCACAAACAACCATTTTTGCAGGTATGCAGCTTCCGGTGTCGGCAAAGAGAGGGACGCGCTGGGTAGTTTAATTACAGTTGTTTTAATATGCACTGTTGCATTTTGATACGAACTTAGAAACGTGTATAGGATTGGAATACTTAGAATGCTCACTGTGAATGTATTTTTATTGGTTTGGGAAGGTTCTATCTCTTTGTTGTCACTGCGAGAAATTGTTTCGTATTTAAGAGTACATCAGGAAGCACGTTATTACTCGTATGGGCGAGTAAGAACGGTGACACCAGTAGTTCAATTGTTGAGATTACCGCTGCGATTATATTGTTAAGTAAGATGATTAGGAGCCAATTAGAGTAGGGGTGTTACAACAATACCTGGCTAACAAGCTTAGATAGCTCCAAGAACATCCACGGAATATAATCCGATAGGACTACAAGAGCAGTGCCTAACCAAGCTAAGACTCAATAACCACGGTAAACATGTGGGTACGAGCAACAAGGAAAAACATAAAACCATATAAATAAGGATCTCCAAGGATTGGAGAAGCATCCCAATCGACGACAACCATGTCAAGATCATTAAGAAGTTAGTTAAAGGATCAAGTATCCCAATCACAGATCCATAAGATCAAGGGAAGAGTCGATAAGACTATCAAATACGAGTGAAGCCATAGCAAGACCGGTATAGGATTACCCAAAAACCACCAGTACCACGCACTTGCCAGGGCAAGTGCAGTAAGAACAGGAGTATGTAAAGGAACTCTAACACACCGCAAGTACATAGTAATGTACCGTGACAGCAGTGAAACAAACACAGGATCACACATCCTTAAAACTGGAAGAATGAAACCTTGGAAGGGCCTGACGGCTGACCATTGCACTAAAGAGCATCCTTAAAACCCAATTTTTTTTTCAAAACCGCAACCCTTCTTTTTAACCTTGGATTTTAAAACCAAACCAACAGAATTACGGTGAGTATCATAGGAGGATACAAGAGGAGTTGACAATAGAATACTTCACCTAGGCGTGTGACACACTACGAGTGTACCCAAATGCGGGATGTGGGACGACCACACTCCGAAGGAGCTTGCGGGCCTGACAGATAGTCGGGTAAGTGGTAACGTATCAACAAGGTACCCCACGTATGTATACATGTAGTGCACGAAACACGGGAAGTAGTCAACTCCGTTCTACGGACTATCAGTAAGTTCAAACCAGTACATGGACACCTCAGGCGACCAAGGAAAAGGAACACAACTAAGTAAAAGTATAAAGGAACTCAGAGAATCCATCTGAAGATAAGGAATGAGGATAAAGCAGTGCAAAGAGCACAACTAGTAAGTATAGACGTTGGATATATCTCAAGGTCTTCAAGAACAATTACCCAGACGACCACGGAATATAATCCATCATTGGAGAGGATTTGAACCTAGTCAAGAACACTAGGAGAAAGTATAAACAATCTACCCAAGAACGGGAGACGTTATAACCCAAAAGGGATAGTTCAAATACTATACCACAAGGAGGTATAGCGAACACACATATTATAAACATTAGCCAGATGTAACGGCGTAACCTAACAACACCAAGGAGCAATCCTTGAAGGGTGTCTGAAATTACAACAGTCGAACAACAACGACATGATAGAAGCACAGAAGCTAGAACGAACATTCGGTTAGGACACCGACGGGATTTCACTTATTGAGAAATACCCTAAATTACCAGAAGGCTTGGATTAACACCAGATTGCCTAAAGGGTCTCCTATGAACGGAAGCGTGATGTCACGACTTGCCATAGAGCCCAATAATACCTCCAACCTATAGGGTATACAAGGAGTGGAAATATGTATAAGCAGCTTGCAAAGAGCATAGCTTGCAGCAATAAGGCTTAAACGCCACGAACCAACTACGTTATGTAAACTTGAACGGTTGCAAAACCCACACCATTAATAACAAGAATTTCAAGAGATATTACTTCATACGACAAATAGATCGACAACTGAACCACCCAATATGAACTCAGCATAATGAGTGGCTTGGAGTAAAAGCTACCTCAATGTCACTGTCACTAGAGCATCAGTCTTTATACAGTTGACGAAGCTTTTAATTCCCTTCATGCCTTCTGTAGAAATGATAACACAGAGGCATAGGAATCGCGATAATGCCAACAATGGCCTAGTCCACACTTGGACACTACGGGAAACTCGAGGAAAGGTACCTCTCGTTAACCAAAGACCACCAATGTGGTGAGGATCTGAACCTTAGACAGGGCTTCCGTCAACAATAACAACAAAGAATGTGCATGTAGATATTGCCAAGAGACGACTGAACAAACAATTACGGTCTAAAGGAGTAAGTATACTCCATATGCAGTACATAAACAGATACTAACATAGTAACCTTGCCATGAGACTTATGAGTGAAGATAAACCCCTCAACAAGAACTTTCATTTACCAATGACAGAGTACTCTTCAATTGGAGAACAGGACCAGAAAATCCTTGAAGTTTCTTGGGATGTCCCGGTGATGTACACACAAAAGTAAAACTGCACGGCTAGAGCCTATAACTAATGCTCAGCACGAGAAAGATAGTAATTGCCAAAAACAATCAATGTGAGTGCACATTGCACACCATGAATGACCAACGCTCAAGAGAGCTTGTAACCCGAAAACCACTTCATCCTTGGTCAACCAAGACACTTGGTAAATTATATCATAGATGAGAAAACAATGTGAGGTAAGCTAACCTACACATGAAACCTAAATGGAAATCAAACATCTCCACATTGGGAAGATAGTAACATTGCGGTACGCTACGACAACCGTCATACATATGAACTAGGAAACTCCTAGTGTATTCACACCATAAGGAAATGGTGCCAACGACAATGGCAATGACTAAAGGTAAACTACTACAGTAACAATATCACATAATGAGTAAGAATACGGAGCGCAACAGGCGACCACTATGAGGAAGTAGTTAGAGAATGACACAGAGTATAAGTACGAGAAGACAGGCAGAAAATATTCATTCCTATCACATAAGTGACTTACTGCCAAGTGTTTACGCCTCTGCACTCTGTATGACTGAGTGTTTTGGTATTGTACTTGTGCAGCTAATGATCAAGTGGGATAGCTAGGAATGTAAGAAATGTAAACCGTAGTAAACCCTTCTTTTCACCAATGAACGTGGCATTAGCCAGTTAAACGAGCTTAGCAACAAACCGTGCGACCTAAGGCCAAAGAAGCACGAAGAGTGTAAAACACGCTAACAATCACAAGATGTGAATTCCATTGGAATCAAAGGTGAAAGAAGACTTAAGAAAGTCACTAGGACCGACGCATGGAAAATGCAAGGTCATACAAGTAAAGGACACTTGTACTGAACCAGAAGAACTGGTATAATTCAAAAACTATTGACAACAGAGGAAGCACTACAACCAAGTGGTGACTTAACCTCACCCGACAATAAGTCGGAGGAGCTTAGCGAATAGTATGTATAATAGATTGCCAGAGAGCTGGACATGAACCAAAAACCCATTGAGTTCAAGCACTGTAAAAGAATACCGCATTTGTTTAATAACCTTATTCCCACAATAGAGGGATAAAAAGGTGATGTGTAGCACATTAAGGATAACAAGAAGGGTGAATAACCCAAGTTATCAGGGTCGCGCAGCAGAAGCTAGTGGGCCCTAGCTAGGAGATTAATACACCTAGTAAGTATGAGAGAAAGGCTATTAATGCCTTGAAGCCTATTAGGCTAGAACTGAATTAATTATGAGTTAAATAAACTCATATAGGAATTATTGGTGCAAGGACTAAACCATTGGGATGGTTAAGACCCTTTGACCAGAGTACAATATATAATAGACCGTAGTGAAGTTAAATGCTTCAAATTGTCCGAATTAAGTAAACCAATGTTCAATAATAACTTATGGTAGATTACGTGGGCGTAATCCCTTTTAAGGGGGGTAGAGCGAAAACCGCTCAATGTAAGTTTCACGAATAAAACATATAAACTATAATGTGCATAGCACAAATGATAAGTGATTTGATGATTGGTACTATGTTAAATAAACATATGTATTCATTCACAGTGTAATTGTGGTAATTAGGCACGAGAGATGCAAAAACCATAGGACGAATATACCCATCATGTAACCTCGGTGTAAGAATATTGGTAAGGAAGAGTAATGAGTAGTGGGCGGAGCTCCACAAGTATTGTAGCCTTTGAAGAAGTAGTACGAAATGAATGAGAGTAGTAGATGAATGAAGTCTAGGAGTAGTGTATACCTAGGTAAGTTAGTGGAAGTAAATTGAGGATAACTAAATTCTATAAGTATGGTAATCCCTAGTTAGAATATTTGAAATGATGGAGAGTAATGGATGAAAGTAGTGAAGGTTGATGAAATGAACACTTAGGTATTGAATCTCGAAGAAAAGAATTTGGAAGTAGAGTGAGGATGATTGATGGACTGATTCCATCCTTTGGAGTTGTATGAATTTATAATTATGACTAGGAAGAGTAAAAAGATAGAAAATGGACATAATCAAATTATCTGTTTGTTTTAAACTGATGTGGGAAGTTGAACTTGATCCTGATCAGATCAAGGGAAACCGAACACAAATTGGGGTGGAAAGATAGTTCAACACTGATGCTGATCACATCAAGGTCGAATGATTCTTGAAGCTCCCCTCAAGTGGTCAGAAGAATCATGCATAGAATAGAGTTAACAAACATAAATTGGAATTTGGAGTTGTATGTTTTAGAAAATTTCTAGTTAGTAGTTGTGAAAGAATTTTCCTTAGACTAGAGACTAAGTATTTGTTGTAAGCTTATACGGGAGAAGATAGTAGTATATTATGTTGTATTATTCCAAGGGCAGCGGGACATAGAGGAGTCCCGTGTCTGGATGACCTGAGTGCCTGCGGGATTATGTTGTGTATCACATTGCTTTGGGGATAGCTTTGCACTGTATGTATATATAAATTTCATAATGAGGAATTAGATGGTTGTTAGTAATGCGGATCGGGGTAATTATTGTACATTGGTATGGTATGGAAGGAGAAACCTTGAGTGACGGATTTGGGAAATTGTAAGGAGGAGGAATGTATGACTTTTGGGGATTAGACAAGTATGAATGAGTAAGCATAGTAATCCTATAACCTCGAACAACTTTAGGGACAAAGTTCTTAAGGGGGGTAGATTGAAATACCCCGACCTTAAATATAGTGATTAAAATTATCTTAATACGTATGTAAGGGCCTAGTAACACCTAAGTAATATTGGTAAGGAAAAATAAACCCAAAAGCAATAAAGAAACGCTTAAAAAGCGAAAAAACTCTAAATAAGCGTTAAATAACCATAGGAGGTATGAGACCTCAGTTAGCGTATTATATGGATTCTAATGGCTTAATAATGCCTAAATAATATATGGGAACAACTCCCAAAGAAAACGGATCCAAATAATGAATTAAAACGCTAATAGAGCTTTAGCGCACGTTTTTCAAGAAAACCTGAAAACGTGATTTTAAGTGGTCAAACGAACCCGTAAAAATTATAAATCATTAAATAACAATAATTAAGAATTAATGGAAGCTTAATAACCAATAAAAATAAAGAAACGAGAAAATTCCAGAAAACGGGCCCGGTTAGTGAATAGTACCAAAACTGGGTAAAATAACGGGCGTTTTCTGTAAAAGACGAAAAACGCTCTAGCTTACATATATGTGTGAGCCGATTTTATTAATGGGACAGCCCCTCACACATACACACACACACAAGCAAATAAAGAAAGAAAGAAAAAGAAAGAAAAAAAAAGTAAAAAGTGCATAAAGCACTTATACACCCTCTCTCCTCTCATTCTCACAATTCTCTCTCTCTTCTCTCTCTCTCTCTCTCTCTCTCTCTCTCTCGTGAGTTCCCTCCTCCCAGCCAATTTCCCCCCTTCTTCTTCCTCTGGTTGGCGATTTTTGAAGCTCCCAAATAACAACAATGGCAGCTCACCTTCTCAAGCTTGCCCAAGCTTTATTAAAGCTCCTAATCAAAAACAAATTACATATTTGAACTCCCCTCATCATCCCCTACACTTCTCTCTTTTCAAAATCCAAAAATTAGGAAGTTCATCTCCATGGGTATTCCCCATTCAAAGAGAAAATAGCACCAAAGTAAAGCTTGGAGCCTCCTCTCGCCATTAAGGTAAAAAGCTTCATGAAAATCCCATGTTTTCTTCACTTCCCTTTGTAACTGATTTTTACCCCTCTTGTAATGCCCCATTTTTCTCTCTCTCTTTTGAGCATCAATGCAACCTTGCAGTGGTGAAGGAATCATCTTCTTGAACCAAGGGCTAAAACCCCTCCAAAAACACTCCAAAGGTAAACACTAAAATTAATGTTTTAAGCATTTAAATGAACTAGCATTAATCTAAGGGTTAGTATTTTAATTACGCTTGTTTTTGTGTGCTTTGGGTGATGGAATGGAGTTTGGAAACTCCATTCCCTATGTGACCGATTTGTGTAAGAAAGAGAGAAGAAGAAGGATTGGAAAGGTTAGAAGGAATAATGAGCTTGAGGTAAGAGCTCCTTCTTAATGCTATATTTAATTGCATTAGAGTAATGGGAATGGGTAAACTACTTAAAGAACTCAAAATCTTGTATTAGTATTGAAGTTTGTGAAGTTTGAGTATTTATGAGTTAGTATGTGGATTGTGGGCCTTGGAGCCAAATGTAATGTGAATGTGTAATGGTAATGTAGTTTGAGGGAGTATTGATGGATTAATATTGTTTTGATTGCTGGTAGGACCCTTATATGGGTGTGGCTAGATTAGGAATGAATTTGATGAGAAAGGATATGTGTGGATAAGTATGAAAAGTAGGTGAACTATGGCAAAATTTTAGTAGAAAATGTGCATTTATGGATGACTTGGTGAATGGGAGAACCAAGGTGTGTATTGGATTTAGTAGAGGTGTTTAGTAACCATGGAATGGTTTTGTTGGTATGAAGATATACGAATGTAAAATCTGTAGCAGGAGGTATTGAAATGTATTGGAGACACTAGAGAGAATTAGTGTGTAGGACTTAGTGAAATGGGTATTGTACTGAGTAAGACTTGGGTTGAGTATAATGCAAATGAGGCAATGAAAGAGCCATAGGATTAGTAGGAAGAAGAAAGGAAAAATCTGTAGCATTTGTAGAAGAACAAAAACTGTAATAGGAGGAAACAGTAGTGGAAAAATCTATAAGTGAACAGATGTTGATAGAGGAATTTAGAGAGTGGGTTAGGCTAGTTTAAAGCGCTTAATCAATGCTAAAATATGCTAGATTATATGTAGGAATATTGGGGAAGAGATTGGTAGAAATTTGGAGTTGAAACATAATAAAAAACTAGCATATAAGTGAATACTGCAACTGGTCCGGGTTTGTAAACCAGTACAGAAACCCGGACCAGGCTAAAAACAATACAGAACGTAGTACAAAAGTGGTGGTCCGGGTTTGTAAACCCTGACCTAAACCCAGACCACCTTAAAATCACACCCGAGAGAAACACACACGTATGGTCTGGGTTTGTAAACCCTGACCTAAACCCAGACCACACACAAAATGTACCCGGGACTGACCAAATGCATTGGTCCGGGTTTGTATCCCTGGACACAAACCCGGACCACCATAAAAATTGCCCAGAAATCATTTTAAAACCATTCTAAGGTAGGGGCTTGATGGGTAATGATAGTAAAAGATAATTAAGACTTAATTAATGATGTTTAAAGGTCATTAAGGCCTTGAACAAGTATGAGAAGTAATTAAGAAAATTGTAAGTAAATGAACATTAAGTTAAACCGAAATAACGGGATAACGGGGTAAGTACGAGAGTAGTAACTAAGTATGCATTGTATTACTTAGCATTAATTGAACCATTTGGCATGTAGCCGGAGGTTCAAGAATGAGATTTGAGGAACTAGAGTGAACCAAGGGAACAAGGGAACACCCGGTGAAGTAAACTCCGGAAAAAGGTATGATTTCTTCATGCTCTGTATCCTAACCTGGTTACCCCGATTTGTGTGCTTATTTGATCACCTAAATAAGATAAATGCATGAATCGGTCTATATTGCACTTACTTGTGCTTGCTTAGGATGTTCTTGATGAATATTGTCTTGAACACTATTTGTATAATTCATGAAATATATGAAAGATAATGAAGTGTATTTGTATCGTGTAGTGTACTTGTGTATTGTATTTTATTTTGTATGGATGTGTATATGAGCAATGTATTTGTGTATATGGCTTGAATGAATGACTTCTACTAATTCCTAACCACCTAACTTCTAACGTAAGTATTGAGTAAACTAGAATGAGTAGAAGTCCGATATAGTTTCGGCCACGCGTAAGGATGAGGAGACACAAGAGGTTGGATCCGATTCCTGGTTCATAAGCTGGTCCACGGCCCAAATGGAGCTAACATGTATTGCGTATTGAGTATGTAATGTGTATGTACTGCTTATGTGTATTTCAGAAGAAGGTAAGTAAGTATTGTTTGGCTTGTATAATCTTCTTGTATGTATTGAAGTGTACGTATGTTTTCCTTGCGTAAAGTATTGTAGTATTGTGTATGAAAGCATGTATGCATGTATGTATGAATAAAACGAATTGCATGTATTCGACCAAGTGGTCGGCGTACCCTTGCTAGTATGCGGGGTATGCGGAAGTCATATACAGCGAAAGCTGAGCCCCTAGCGGCAACGTTTTTAGTGTGCAGGTACCCGAAGCGGACATGATCACAGTAAGAGACCGGCGACTACGATCGGATAGTCAGTATGAAATGTAGTTAGTAGGAAACCGTAAAAGGCTTGGAGCTTTGTATGTAGAGTGAGGAACGGGTAGATGTAGACTCTTAATGAGTACATAAGAACTTGAAAGAAGTATTGTATTTGTATTTGGAACCTAGTAAACTCGGTGATGTATATTGTATTGTATGGTATTGTAATGGAGTAAAGTGTTGAATGGAGCATGGTAGTATTTGATTGGTAAATGGAGTATGTATTGTAGATGTGTAGTACTCGGGATTCCGGTCCATCAGACCGATGCTGTATGTAGTAGTAGTAGCCTTGTTAGTCACGTGGGTGACTAACGGCATTTTATCACCCACCGTGTGTATGTAAGTATCCGCTGCGTGTATCTGGATGTGTAAGGAGATTGGACGGTAATGACAGTATTAGCGGTAGGGGTGTTACAGGGCCCCTGAGCAACAACCCGAGAAAAGCCAAGAATACCTACTTGGCACCGATCCAGATCAAGCCCCAAATATAGACGGAGCACACAAAATAATTACCATGGGAATGCGGCTAGAAGCAAAGGAACAAGGGCAAGAGGGATGCTAGCACAACCGCCGCCTAGACACAGTGCCGAGAACTGCAAACTCCAAGAGAATAGTAAAGGGGCCAAACCAGAGAGGACCCAGAGAAAGGGGGAGCTACCGACGACCACCAAACTCTAAGAGCTGGGGAAGAGGATAGCGGACAAATCTTGCTGGAACCAGACGGGAACCGAAGAGAACGAGTTAAATCGCCTCTGAATTGCTTCCTAGGGAGTGCGAACTAAATGTATGTCAACTTTAATGATGACTTGAAACTTCCCAACTCCATACACAACACTGATTCTTGTTACGAGAAGAATGATTTCCAAAAAGATGGAGTTCGGGAAGAACAAGAAAGCTTTCTCTAACAATGTGGGGTGTCAATTCTACTCGTCCCTAGGGCTGTCCAAACAATTCAGAATGGTGGTATCTAACTGAGATCAAAGTGAACCGTAGTTGTATCTAACTGAAACTGAAGTGAATAATAGTTGTTTTCATATTAACCATACCAGTTCTTGGGGTATGATTAATCGAACTGTGTAACTTGATTGGTTTTGGTGAATTTTCCAGAACGGTTAACCGAGTGGTTAACCGATTATATAAACAATGAAAAACTTTAAATAGTAATGTTTGTTATAAATAGATATATTTTATAGTGGACTTCACATCTTATGTGATTAGGGTTTCCCATGTACCTAACCTCTATAAATAGACATCTTTTATACTCATATTGGAATAAAAATATCAGTTGTCTCTCTATGTCGTCTCTCTGCAATCTTTTTCTTCTCATTTACAACACGTTATCAGCACGAGTCTCTGCTCTGAGGAAGTCTGCAACCGAATTCAAGTTTTACATAATTACCACACTAAACTCCATTGGACGGAAGTGAAATCTTGCTCGCTCTATCGTGTGTGAAATACTCTTTCTCTCATCGCTAACCCATAGCTTCACGGTTGCCACTGGAGAATACCCGGTCTTCTTTCCCCGAGTGCGCAATAGCACCAATGCAATGCGATGCGACACTGTCTTTATTCTTTGTTCTTCAAAATTTCCATTTTCCCTTCAAGTAGTCAATAGAGGACGCTGATGGGATTAATCTCATCCAAACCTTAGACATCCGTTTCTACACATGATGAGAGATTTATGGTCAAGATATGGGCATGTGTGCGTTCATGAACTAGCCAACAAAAGTATTGATGTTTCTTCCAAATCAAGATGCAAGCAATTCGTAGCAAAAAAGGTAAAAAAATAAAATAAAGAAATAAATACAAAGCGTCGTCCTCACCATTGTAACACCCCTACCGCTAATCAAATCATTATTCCCTAATCCGTCTCAATTACTAATACCAAAGCAGGGGAATTCTTCCTCCAAACGGTGGGTGATACAATGTCGTTAGTCACCCACGTGACTAACAAGGCCAAATCCAAACAAAACAATACATTATCCGTCTGATGAGTTATATACCGAGTACTCAATAATTACAAATGCTTTTCATTCCTTAACCAATTTAAATACAGTACAAATACAACCTCTATTCAATTCTATACCGAGTCTACTACAATCCTCAAGTCACCGATACATTTCGGACTTACAATTCAACATTACAAAATAATTACAATATTCCTTAATCAACTACCCATGCTTATACAGCCCTCCCCGTCCTACACTCGAACGGTATTCGGCTTCAAGGTACCTATAAAGTAAAAAAGGTGCCCCAAGGGGCTCAGCATATTGCTGGCATGAAATTCGCATACCCCGCGTGCTAACGGTAGTACGCCGACTACTTGGTCGAGAACATGAGATTCATTTTAATTCAATAATCATGCTCGCAATCAAAGGCGTTCAACAAGGAACACAATAACAACTAACACGTCAAGTTAGTTAGTTAGTGCTATCTTACTCTTAGGCCTTGAGGGTTTCTACCTCACTATGCCTTAGTCTCTTATTCATTACCTTACCCATTCTCTTGGGTTACTCTTACTCAAGCGCTCTTATAAATCTCAATTCAACTTCTACAACTCTCATTCTCAATTCTCAACTCAATCCTCAAAGTGCTCAAACTTCAACTCTCAAATTCTCAAACTCAATCTCAATTCTCAAATTGAAATACTCCAAACCTAAGTAAGCTAAGTAAACATCAATTTATGATGTAATAAGGCTAAAACATTCCTTAGAAACATTGTTAGACAATTTCAACCAAGGAAAACAAAAGAAAACGCCATGAGGGCAATTTAAGCAAAAATGTGCTCTAAGCTTGGAGTGACTTTGATTAGCACCCAAATATCATTATAAGACCTTATTAAAATGTTAATGGACATGTTTAATCAATTACCAAAGAAAACCAAGTTCAAAAACAAGCTTAAACGCAAAATGTGCTTTAAGACTCTTTAAAGCACCTTTTTGAGAAATTGTCTTAGAAATGGGTTTTGAGTGGCTAAATGCCCATGATTACACCTTAATCAACATGTGTACTAATTAGTATCACATTAGGAAGCCTAAATCAATGGGAAACCAAAAATTTCCCGAATATGTGCACTGATTAGTGAATAGTGCTCAAATAGTGCTAGTTTTGACTTAAGTCAACTTTAATTAGCTAAATGGCCAAAAAAGGCCTTATGTATGTTAATTACTAAGGTGGGGGGACGGTTTTTAAGGGGATGAGTAACCTTAGGCTTCATCCAATAAGAAAAGAAGAAGAAATAAAGTGAAAAAGAACTATTTGCTTTAAAAAGAAAATATCTCACCTTTTAACCTACCTCTCTCCTCTCTTCTTCATTTCTTCTTCCTCCACCGATTTTCTTCTTCTTCCCTGCTCCAAAACCGTGAGTGCTGCCTCCATTCATGCTCCATCTTCAAATGACCACCAAGTACTCATTTTATCTCCAAATAAAAAAGTGAGCATAGATTATTCTTAGTTAGACCAAGACCTACCTTTCTATCTTTTCAAATCCTTCAAAGCTCAAGTTTGGTGCCATGAAAAAACTCCATTGATGGAGGAAAATCAAGTTTGAAGAGCTCTTTTGGTTCTCCATTCATCCAAGGTAAGGAAAGTGAAAGAAAAATCAACTTTCCATCATTTCTTCTATATGGCCGAAAATTTGCCTCTTAAGATACCTTGTTTTATCCCTTGTTCTAGCTTGATTCTATTCTCCAAATACTTGAGGAGGTCTTGCTTTGCTTCATTATGAAAGCCATTCCAAAATTCAAAGGTAAACATACACTTATAAGCTTAAGAACACATTTTTAACCTAAGATTGAATTCTAAGAGTTTAGGCATATTACTTAGTGCTCATTAGATTATTTGAATGCGAATTAGAACATTGGCAAGGGAGATTTAATTGGTGGCCGAGATTCATTCAAGAACGGCCCTAAGGAGGAAGTTAAGATAAGCTTGGAAAAACAAGGTAAATTGTTTACCTAATGGTGGTTTAAGCTTTAAGGGATGAGATTTAGATAAGTACTAATGTTGCTTAAGCCTACATAATGTAATAGGTTATATAACCTAGGGAAAATAATTTAAACAAGCTTGCGAACTTGTGACTAA
Organism: Limonium bicolor; assembly: GCA_023374045.1. NCBI lineage: Eukaryota > Viridiplantae > Streptophyta > Magnoliopsida > Caryophyllales > Plumbaginaceae > Limonium > Limonium bicolor. Next base: position 71,302,787 of record CM041781.1, read on the forward strand.
GGAGCCAGTGGGAATGATTTAGTAAGATAAGCTTAAGGCGATTTATGAGAACACTTATATTGCTATGGGAGCATTGTTGTGTGTATTTGCAGGTTGAAAGCTATTAATGTGGGAAATTCAGTGTTTAAGTCATTTAAGGGCCTAAGAGCCATGTCATTTAAGAGCCTTAGTGCTATGCAATTTATGATTATTGCACTATATTGAGTTTGTTGTGAATGAGTTGGTTTGGGTGAGAACATATGATGAGAAAGGATATAATGAGTGTGAGATGATTGAATGAGAAAAACAATGCATATGGGCATGGTAATATACTAGAGGAGCTATGGCAAAATTTGAGTAGAAAACAAAGTGTTTAAGTGGTGGTTGTGAATTGATATGACCTAGGGTTTACTAGGAGACATTAAAAGGAATTTGAGTGGAAATGAGTTAACTAAGGAGTTATTGAGGATTAGAATGACCTAGAGTTGTCTAGGAGGAATTAGAGGTTACGTGGGTGTATTAAACACACCAAAATCATGTTATGAGGAATGATAAGACTTGAGCAAAAATCTTGAGGAAATGGTGTACAATGCTTTAAGATGATTTAGGTATGAACTAGAGAATATAACAATGGGGATCTTTGGGAAGCTTGTGTAAGTGGTGAAGATGCTAGTAGTGGATTGATAAGGTTTTAGTGGTATGGTAATGAGTGGACTTAAGTGATGAAAGTGAAAATTGTAGGAGAATGTTGTAAGTTGTCAAGGTAAATGAAGAACAATGTTAAGGTGCTAAGAGGATGGAAAGAAATGTATAAGGATGATCATAAGTTTATGAGTGATGAGTAACAAATGGAAAAGAGAGAAAATTGTCCATGGAGATGCAAGATAACTTTGGAAAAGTTTAGCAAAGGAGAGATGGATGAATAATGATGTTTGAGGAGTAGCTATATTGGTTGAAAGGAAACATTTGGTTAGTTGTGGTTTTTGACAAGATTTACATGTTGGAAGTGTAAGGAATTAAGTTATAAGTGTTAAGAGTTTAGTGAGAGCTTGAATAATGATCAAGGAATTTAGTATGAGTTTGATGGGTGAATTGAGAGGGTTTTAAGGTGCTAAAATGATGTTAAAACATGCTATAATACTTGTGGAGAGGTTAGGAAAAGATTGGATAAGATTTGAGGTTGAACAGAGGTCAAAAACTACAATTCTGGACACATTTTGTGTTGGTCCGGGTTTGTAAACAAGTACACAAACCCGGACCACACTAAAAACAAGGCAGAGAGTATTGTCCGTGGATGGTCCGGGTTTTCAACCCAGTACACATACCCGGACCAAGTGAAAACCATGGCAGAAACGTAGTTAAAGAGTTGGTCCGGGTTTACAACCTCGGACACAAACCCGGACCACTCTAAAAAGACTCCAGAAAGTTTAAAAATGGTGTTTTAAGGTTGGGACTTGTTTGGTAATGATATTATAAGATTGTTAAGACATAATTAATGACATATAAAGGTCATTAGGGGCATAAACAAGATTAAGAGATAATGGGAAGTAAATGACTTATGAGATCAAGATTAAACCACAAAGACTTAGGGGTGTTTAGTTGGAAATCATTAGGGATTAAGTAAGCTAGGTTAATTAAAAGTAATTAACCACCCAATTCGGTGAATGTTTTAGGGTTTGAGAATTTGGACTCCGGAGGAGAGTAAGCAACCGAACGACCAACGGTGAACGGTACAGTCTTTCTTGTGACCTGCTTGCTAACGAGGTGTCCCTCGGCTTGTGTGCTATTTGTTTATGTGTGCCGACTAAACAAGATAAAGCATGCAACCGGTTTATTATATTGTTCTGTGAATGTAATGCACTAACAAACTTATCTCTAAGAACGTACTAACAATGTTTAGTAAACACTTGTATGAGAACAATGAACACCTCCTAATATTCGTTTGTTAATAACCGAAAGAGGTTTAACCAACAAACATTGTCTTCGAGACTTCTACTAACTGGAACTTGGGGGGAGTGAGGAATCCGGGAATGACTCTGATCATGCATGTTAAGGAAAGGGGGTCGGTATCTTGATCAGATCCGACTTCCGCTGAAGGACTTGTCTTTGGACTTGTCGCCTAGGGTCGGTTGCCGGCTCAGCTACATTCGATTTCCAGTCCAAGGTAGGAGGCATTAAGATGGTGTGGTGGGATCTACCTAAATCCCAACTAATTTGTGAATTATTGTTTATTGAACCAGTGCAGTTCTCGGCCGCTAGCTAGGGTTACTTTTGACCCGACAAAAATAAACATTGAGATGAGATACAACCATTTCTGATTAAAGAACGGTTGTATTCTAAGACTGAGATAAGCTACAACCATTTCTATTTAAAGAATGGTTTGTTTTCTAAGACTAAGATAAGGATTAAGATTGAGGTATGATAAGGTTGGTCTGAGATTAAGAGGAAACATAACTTAGGGAGTTAAATAATTGACTCACTAATTAAGGGAAAGCATTTAAGTCGTTCATTGTGTTTGAACTGTGATTGTTCATATTTGGCATGTTGTTTATTGCACTTTCTATTATGTTGTGCATCTAATCAACGTCCATGCTATCGACAATTAGTCGTCGTAGCCACGTTAGCTTGGGGGGCCATGAGAGGATCGTACCAGCAATTTTGCTGACCCCCTTTGGGGGCTGTTTTTATTTCGCAGGTGAATGTCAGAAGGCGACCGTCCTGAGAGTAAGATGGGGTAGATGTATTACGGGTTTAAGTGCGACCACGAGTTGTGCATGTACTCTCGTATGGTAATTTGAGCTAGTAAGTTGTATAGGATGTGAGGAGATTGTAAGATTGTTATGTAATTTGGTTAAGGCTTGTAAGTACTAATGTTCGGTATATTCAGGTCCATCTGACCGTAGCTAGATCTTGGAGATTGTAGTAAGCCTAGTTGGTCACGTGGGTGACTAACGGCGGTAACACCAATTGTTGTAAGAAAACCGCTACAAAGTTTATATAAGTGTATGAGGTTTATGATTTAAGTATGGAATTATGAGTTGGGGTGTTACAAAAGTGAACTACGCTCTGATGACAGGAATTACCGAACTTAGGAGAATACTGAGGTTGAATTTGAGTTATGGGTTAAGGGATGAGAGATAGAGTGAGAGGTGCGTTAGTTAGGACTTCCCGGTGTTACCGGATACCCATAGTACCTAGACCCGCCCTCCATATCCCTTGCTTGGAAACGGGAACAACGCCGGAGAGAAGAAAGCCTTCTCTTACTCGGGGAAACCCGATCTGGTAGTTAGTTAACAGTAAGCAATATGAAAAACACATCTTGTTGAACAACAGTTCACGGAAACTTGGACGTTTTAATGGAGTGCAACAATGAAACAAGCGCTACCAACGGAATTCTACCAGTAAGGGAACGGAAATTACCGGCAACATGGGTCGACATGCTACGCCGCAGTCAAAATAACCCGCTATACCAATGATAAGAAAAGCACTACGAGTGCAATGGAGAGGAATAGATAAGCAACAAGAATACCGGACAGTAGTCCGAAGGAGCATAACAGTGGGATAATACAAAGCATAAGAGTTAAGATTACTGGAAGGTCCAGTTAGAAACGGGAACTCCAAACCCCATACAATGAGAAAGGTTACAAACCTGGCTGACAAAGCACAGACGACGACAAATACACGTACAAACTGTTACCGAAATAGGACTACAATGTAGTGCCTAAAGGTGAACCATTACTTAGTAACCACGACAAAATGTGTGAAATAGGAGTGAAGATTAAGACATAAGAAAGTAACAAGGGGTTCCCTCAGGAAGAGGAACACCCTGACAAATGAGAGGATTATCAACACAACCGAAAACTGCTAAATGGTCGGTGACCCAAAACGAAAGAACATTGAAGGAGTCCCGAGGACTACCAAAGATATAAAAAGATTAGGAGGAAGTACCATTACTGACGCACGAAGTACCGGTAGCCCATCTTGCATGGCGCACTTGCCGTAGCAAGTGCTACCACGGTTAAGTTATACAGAAAGCCATCATGGCGAGATAGCAGAACGCTACAGTCGTAATATACACTAATACCGGATTGTAAATCTATAAGAACGAGAGAATAAGACCTTGGAAAGGCCTGACGGCCTGACCGTGATAAGATGAGTTGACACACCAGTCAGCAGGAGCTGAACTTGGATGGAATGCTAGATGGTATGAAATTTTAGCAACAATACAACCTACTACAAGAATAACATACAAGGAATGCATTACGAAATACAATGCAGATAGTCGACATAAAAACTTTCAACAAGAACGGGATAGGACTCCCATAATGATCACTAAGAATACCAGTAATAAGCATTCTTCAATGGAGATGTTGGTGAACCCCGGAAACAGGGACAAAAGAAGTGAACTTAAGTTATAACCTACTAAGGATTAAAGACATACAATCCCGACAGAGGAAGCTCAGAGGACTACCCCCACAGAGCGGGCATAGTCAAGCCGAATAAACTGATTAACGATAGTTAGTATTGTTTGCCTAACTCATTAGCACTCAAGTATGATTAATCATCAACGGGTGGTATAGTCAACAAGAGTTGAACAAAGCGTTGAGATGGAATTACATGATAGCCTAGATAAATATCCAACTTAGACACCGTAAGACAGACGCTTAATACGAACTGGTCCGTAATTGTTAAGAGGAGCAAGTATATGAAAATGACAAAATTGTCACAGACACTGGTTAACGCCAGATCACCTGAACGAACTTCCATAGCGGAAAGCAGGATGCAGCAACCTACCATGAGACCCTGTACTACCTTTAATATGTAACCTAACAGTTGAGAGAATTCAAAGAACCATAAACTTATAAGGATGACCTACAAATGAGTAAGAGTACAAGTAATGAACTTAGACATTAAGCACTAAGAGCCTACGAGCCAAGGATGTTAACCACATCAGAGCCCGAGGTGCAGTAAGTTGTAAAAGAGCTTATTTAAGCCATGAAAGAACTACAATTCGTAGATATGAACGGTTACCAAACCTATAACTTAGATTGTGGAAAATATTACCCGGAAAGAGCACCAATGAGAATAATGAGATAGTACATTGTCAGGGGTGGAAACGAACCATTCCTTTTAGAGTGGGGATACCTCTCCTTGTTGTGAGGCCATGGGTGGGAATAAACCCCTTAAGCGGGCTGTTACTTATTAGAGATAGAATAATTTTGTTAAGAGAATGGAAACTGTAACCTTGAGATTACCTTAGAATATACCAGATACACTTGAGTAATAAGGAAGGCCGCAGAGACAGACCTCATATCCAACACCCAGGATTTAAGGATCAGTAATCGTCAGAGATAAACATTGTGAGTGCACAGCATGGCACATCAAGTGACCAACGCTTAGAAGAGTTTGTGATTCAACGGATGACTTCTTCAGCAACCGGATAAATTACATGGTAAATAACATCATAAGGGATGGAAGAACGTGAGAAAGATTAACCTGCTTACGAACCTGTGATTGAAGCGAAACACCTTCATATTAAGGAATAACAATTTTACAACACGGTACAGCAACCGCCATACACCGAAATTAGAGAACTCCTAGTGTGTTTACACCAAGAAGGAATTGAGTATAAGATAAGATGTTAGAATAAACGAGTAGTTGCCCCATCAATGGGCAACAGAGTAAAGGCCAAATACCACGGTAGTAGTGGTTGTGAGTACAATATTTATATAAGGAGATTAAGTCATGGTGCGCAGTAAAGCGACCATTAAGTATAAGCCGTCAAATATCGACACTGAGACAATTAGATCTACGAGCTAAGACCAATATAAGTAAGAAAATAAGATGGAAGACAAACTGTGCATTGACGTCAGTAGTCTAGATCATGTGAGGTAAGATTTCACAGGAAGCACACTTTCCCTTCCTTAAGAAACTGGAAGTGCGTTCCTAGTAGAACAAAATATGAGAAACAAGATAAGAGGCTCTATGGAAAGAGACCTCAGTTACTAAGAGACCGACTCAGTACGGAATACAGAAAGGAGCTGGAGCATACCATACCCAAGAGCGCAGTAAATGGATTTCCCTTGATTAAGTTCAAGAAGAATAATAAGTGTTATTATGGAACGATGAAAGAGGAGATCGACAACGGAATACTTCATAATTAGCAATAGCAAAACGTGTGACGGACACTACGAGTTTACTTAAACAAGATGTGGGACGACTGCACCCCACAGGGGCTTGTAGGCCTGACAGACTCATTTATGAGTTAGTCGGGTAAGTAGTAATGTACCTGTAAGGTACCCCATGCATGTAAACGAGTGGTGTGAGGAACACGGGAAGTAGTCGACTCCGTACCACGGTCAACGACGCAAGATCAGACAAGAGCAACTACTACCACAAACAGTCGAAGAGAAGGAATTCAGTTGAACCAACAACCTCAAGGAATCAGAGAACAAATAATTAAGGACTATGAAGTGCGAAGAGCACGGATTGTTTAGCACAGAAATTGGACATGTATTAAGACGTTAGAGATTAAACTGTAAATCGCAATAAGCACTAAATAGTAGTTTTAGATTAAGAATCCTCCTCAGACCAAAGGTCAGATGGAAAGAACGATTTAAACATTTGAGAGAACACTAAAAGTATGAACGTAAGATCTTCAGGGAGAATGGAAAGACGAGTTACAACTCATTAAGGCCGTGCATATATAAAGATAACTCGTGTCCATTAAGATATCTTTAGTACTAAGTTATAAGAATGCAGTGTGAGGATATACAATACTATAAAAGGATAAGGAAGGTAGTTAAGCCTAAGATTATCAGAGTCGCGCAGCGGAAGCTAGCAGATTAGTACTTTTGAGACTAGACCAAACTAAGTTAAGGAAATGGTATAAGTACCGTTAAGAATCCTCGATATAGAGACTAAGCCATTAACATAGTTATGACCCTCTGATCGAATTACCAGTGAGATAGATGACATGAAAGCTAAAATGCTTAGTGAGAATTAGACATCTTGAACCTATGTTCAAGGATGATATAATGTTGATTACATGGGCGTAATCCATTTTAAGGGGGGTAGAGCGAAAACCGCTTAGCGTATGTTTATGTACTGAGTACGTAAACTACGGTGTGCATGGCACAAAAGGAATTTGAGAATTTGTTTTACATAAACATTTTGAGATTAATTATGGTTATTGCGCACAGAAGATGCGAATACCATACACACTAAGTACCTATCTTGTTAACTCCGGTGTGAGTTTAAGAGAATTAGTGAAGAGGATTAAGGAGACTTAAGGAATATATGAGATATGAGTCGATATGAAACTATGTGTGAGATAAGAATAAGATAACACTACGAGATATTATTCGATATGAGTATGTGGTAGGAAATAGTAATGCTATGAGGTACAAGATGGTGAGAGTTGGTATGAGACTGATATAGAACTTAGTAGGAATGAGAGTCCTGAGGTAATTGCTAAGAGATGAATTAAGGATGTTTGATGGGCTGAGCCCACACCTTGGAGATGTATTGATTATGACTAGAAAGACTAAAAAGATAGAAAATGGGAAATGAGTGAATTATTTGATGTTTGAAAATGATGTGGGAGGTGGAACTTGATTTTCTAGGGATCAAGGGAAACCGAACACAAATTGGGGTGGAAGGATAGTTCAACACTGATGCTGATCACATCAGGGTTGGATGATTCCTGAAACTCCCTACCAGTAGTCACAATTAAATCACGCGAAGGATAGAGGCGTTAGGATAAAACGAAATTGGAGTTGATTGTATTTTCTATTAGGGGAATTATTCCTCACATGACCTCATAAAAAGGGTTTCCTTTTTACTGAGTCTCGCCCATGAAGTCGAGGATGCATGAGCCTTTGTCTTCGGACCGGTGACATGGGAGAGCAGAGTTGTTTTGTATTCTGGCCCATGGTGACGAGGACGAATGAGCCTTTGTCTACGGACCGGTGACATAGGAGAATACAATGAAAATTATGTGATTGTTTTAATCATCAAAGGGAACAAAGGGAATTTTGAGTGCTATAAATGCTTAAGCATGTTGCGTGATATTTAAGTATAAGTATATGACAGACCTAATGAGTCAATAAGATTAAGTACACATAAGCATGATCTATATGATCTTTGGAATGAGGTAAGCCATGTCTTGTAATAAAATAGGATGCATGGGAACTTTGGGGACAAAGTTCTTTTAAGGGGGGTAGATTGAAATACCCCAAACCTAAATAAGCTAAGTAAACATAAATTTATGATGTAATAAGGCTAAAACATGCCTTAGAAACATTGTTAGACAATTTAAACCAAGGAAAACATAAGAAAACGCCATAAGGGCAATTTAAGCAAAAATGTGCTCTAAGCTTGGAGTGACTTTGATTAGCATCCAAATATCATTATAAGACCTTATTAACATGATAATGGACATGTTTAATCAATTACCAAAGAAAACCAAGCTCAAAAACAAGCTTAAACACAAAATGTGCTTTAAGACTCCTTAAAGCACCTTTTTGAGAAATTGTCTTAGAAATGGGTTTTGAGTGGCTAAATGCCCATGATTACACCTTAATCAACATGTGTACTAATTAGTATCACATTAGGAAGCCTAAATCAATGGGAAACCAAAAATTTCCCGAATATGTGCACTGATTAGTGAATAGTGCTCAAATAGTGCTAGTTTTGACTTAAGTCAACTTTAATTAGCTAAATGGCCAAACAAGGCTTATGTATGTTAATTACTAAGGGAGGGGGGCGGTTTTTAAGGGGACGAGTCACCTTAGGCTTCATCCAATAAGAAAAGAAGAAGAAATAAAGTGAAAAAGAACTATTTGCTTTAAAAAGAAAATATCTCACCTTTTAACCTACCTCTCTCCTCTCTTCTTCATTTTTTCTTCCTCCAACGATTTTCTTCTTCTTCCCTGCTCCAAAACCGTAAGCGCTGCCTCCATTCATGCTCCATCTTCAAATGCCCACCAAGTACCCATTTTAGCTCCAAATAAAAAAATGAGCATAGATTATTTTTAGTTAGACCAAGACCTACCTTTCTATCTTTTCAAATCCTTCAAAGATCAAGTTTGGTGCCATGAGAAAACTCCATTGATGGAGCAAAATCAAGTTTGAAGAGCTCTTTTGGTTCTCCACTCATCCAAGGTATGGAAAGTGAAAGAAAAATCAACTTTCCATCATTTCTTCTATATGGCCGAAAATTTGCCTCTTAAGATACCTTGTTTTATCCCTTGTTCTAGCTTGATTCTATTCTCCAAAGACTTGAGGATGTCTTGCTTTGCTTCATTATGAAAGCCATTCCAAAAATCAAAGGTTAACATACACTTTTAAGCTTAAGAACACATTTTTAACCTAAGATTGAATTCTATGAGTTTAGGCATATTGCTTAGTGCTAATTAGATTATTTGAATGTGAATTAGAACATTGGCAAGGGAGATTTAATTGGTGGCCGAGATTCATTCAAGAAAGGCCCTAAGGAGGAAGTTAAGATAAGCTTGGAAACACAAGGTAAATTGTTTACCTAATGGTGGTTTAAGCTTTAAGGGATGAGATTTAGATAAGTACTAATGTAGCTTAAGCCTACATAATGTAATGGGTTATATAACCTAGGGAAAAGAATTTAAACAAGCTTGTGAACTTGTGACTAAGGAGCCAATGAGAATGATTTAGTAAGATAAGCTTAAGGCGATTTATGAGAACACTTATATTGCTATGGGAGCATTGTTGTGTGTATTTGCAGGTTGAAAGCTATTAATGTAGGAAATTCAGTGTTTAATTTTAAGTAATTTAAAGGCCTAAGAGCCATGTCATTTAAGAGCCTTAGTGCTATGCAATTTAAGATTATTGCACTATATTGAGTTTGTTGTGAATGAGTTGGTTTGGGTGAGAACATATGATGAGAAAGGATATAATGAGTGTGAGATGATTGAATGAGAAAAACAATGCATATGGGCATGGTAATATACTAGAGGAGCTATGGCAAAATTTGAGTAGAAAACAAAGTTTTTAAGTGGTGGTTGTGAATTGATATGACCTAGGGTTTACTAGGAGACATTACAAGGAATTTGAGTGGAAATGATTAACTAAGGAGTTATTGAGGATTAGAATGACCTAGAGTTGTCTAGGAGGAATTAGAGGTTACATGGGTGTATTAAACACACCAAAATCATGTTATGAGGAATGATAAGACTTGAGCAAAAATTTGGAGGAAATGGTGTACAATGCTTTAAGATGATTTAGGTATGAACTAGAGAATATAACAATGGGGATCTTTGGGAAGCTTGTGTAAGTGGTGAAGATGCTAGTAGTGGATTGATAAGGTTCTAGTTGGTATGGTAATGAGTGGACTTAAGTGATGGAAGTGAAAATTGTAGGATAATGTTGTGAGTTGTCAAGGTAAATGAAGAACAATGTTACGGTGCTAAGAGGATGGAAAGAAATGTATAAGTATGTTCAAGAGTTTAGGAGTGATGAGTAATAAATGGAAAAAAGAGAAAATTGTGCATTGAGATGCAAGATAACTTTCGAAAAGTTTAGCAAAGGAGAGATGGATGAATAATGATGTTTGAGGAGTAGCTATATTGGTGGAAAGGAAACATTTGGTTAGTTGTGGTTTTTGACAAGATTTACATGTTGGAAGTGTAAGGAATTAAGTTATAAGTGTCAAGAGTCTAGTGAGAGCTTGAATAATGATCAAGGAATTTAGTATGAGTTTGATGGGTGAATTGAGAGGGTTTTAAGGTGCTAAAATGATGTTAAAACATGCTATAATACTTGTGGAGAGGTTAGGAAAAGATTGGATAAGATTTGAGGTTGAACAGAGGTCAAAAACTACAATTCTGGACACATTTTGTGTTGGTCCGGGTTTGTAAACAAGTACACAAACCCGGACCACACTAAAAACAAGCAGAGAGTATTGTCCGTGGATGGTCCGGGTTTTCAACCCAGTACACATACCCGGACCAAGTGAAAACCATGGCATAGAAACGAGAAAGTAGTTAAAGAGTTGGTCCGGGTTTACAACCTCGGACACAAACCCGGACCACTCTAAAAGACTCCACAAGTTTAAAATAGGGTTTTACGGTTTAGACTTGTTTGGTAATGATATTATAAGATTGTTAAGACATAATTAATGACATATAAAGGTCATTAGGGGCATAAACAAGCTTAAGAGATAATGTGAAGTAAATGACTTATGAGATCAAGATTAAACCACAAAGACTTAGGGGGTGTTTAGTTGGAAATCATTAGGGATTAAGTAAGCTAGGTTAATTAAAGTAATTAACCACCCACTTCGGTGAATGTTTAGGGTTTGAGAATTTGGACTCCGTAGGAGAGTAAGCAACCGAACGACCAACGGTGAACGGTACAGTCTTTCTTGTGACTTGCTTGCTAACGAGGTGTCCCTCGGCTTGTGTGCTATTTGTTTATGTGTGCCGCTAAACAAGATAAGCATGCAACCGGTTATTATATTGTTGTGTGAATGTGATGCACTAACAAACTTATCTCTGAGAACTTACTAACAATGTTTAGTAAACACTTGTATGAGAACTATGAACACCTCCTAATATTTGTTTGTTAATAACCGAAAGAGGTTTAACCAACAAACATTATCTTCAAGACTTCTACTAACTGGAACTTGGGGGGAGTGAGGAATCCGGGACTGACTCCGGTCATGCATGTTAAGGAAAGGGGGTCAGTATCTTGATCAGATCCGACTTCCGCTTAAGGACTGTCTTCGGACTTGTCGCCTAGGGTCGGTTGCCGGCTCAGCTACATTGGATTTCTAGTCCAAGGTAGGAGGCATTAAGATGGTGTGATGGGATCTACCTAAATCCCAACTAATTTGAGAATTATTGTTTATTGAACCAGTGCAGTTCTCGGCCGCTGGCTCGGGTTACTTTTGACCCGACAAAAATAAACATTGAGATGAGATACAACCATTTCTTATTAACGAACGGTTTGTATTCTAAGACTGAGATAAGCTATAACCATTTCTATTTAAAGAATGGTTTGTTTTCTAAGACTAAGATAAGGATTAAAATTGTGGTAAGATAAGGTTGGTCTGAGATTACGAGGAAACATAACTTAAGGAGTTAAATAATTGACTCACTAATTAAGGGAACACATTTAAGTCGTTCATTGTGTTGAACTATGATTGTTCATATTGGCTTGTGTTTATTGCACTTTCTATTATGTTGTGCATCAATCAACCTACATGCTATCGACAATTAGTCGTCGTAGCCACGTTAGCTTGGGGGCCATGAGAGGATCGTACCAGCAATTTTGCTGACCCCCTTTGGGGCAGTTTTTATTTCGCAGGTGAATGTTAGAAGGCGACCGTCCTGAGAGTAAGATGGGGTAGATGTATTACGGGTTTAAGTGCGACCTACGAGTTGTGTATGTACTCTCGTATGGTAATTTGAGCTAGTAAGTTGTATAGGATGTGAGGAGATTGTAAGATTGTTATGTATTTTGGTTAAGGCTTGTAAGTACTAATGTTCGGTATATTCGGGTCCATCAGACCATAGCTAGATCTTGGAGATCGTAGTAAGCCTAGTTGGTCACGTCGGTGACTAACGGCCGTAACACCAATTGTTGTAAGAAAACCGTTGCAAATTTAATATAAGTGTATGGAGGTTTATGAGTTAAGTATGGCATTATGAGTTGGGGTTTTACACAAATTCTCAAGTTTCAATATCAAATTCTCAAACTCAATCTCAATTCTCAAAGGGACATCTTTTAAGTCATTACCCATGACCTTCGGACAGAGTCATACTCAAGACTCACCATCGGGCTTTCAAATACAAGTCTTACTTCCTCGGTTTCGACCCTACTCCGGGTCTAGCATAGTGGGAAGGTTAGACTATCAAACGGAACTACACACTTCGCTCCTCAAAGTCTCAACCGTCCGTATCTCTTCCGGACTACTCAATTTCCCAAATACTCCTCTCTCGAAGTTATGTTATAATCATAAAGATTAGCCTAGATATATCTCTCTCGATATCGTCTAATAGATTAGGGAATTTTCTCAATGTCTAGTATTCTCAGATTTAAGGGTTTCCCCAACTTGTCGAATACTTTTATGTTCGGGACATTTTCTCAATTTAGGTCGGATCCTTATATTGTAGGTCGACTATTTTCCTAAGGTAGTTTGATGGTCCCTTATCATTTTTTTACTCTTCTCAAAGGTTCATGTCTTTGAACTATCAACAATCTCTTAATAGAGGTTTTGTTATTTCTCTCCACTATTGTTTAATTCGTGGATGTTATTTTGGTTCTCTAGCCGTTAATAGGAGTTACTAATCCCGTAAAGCTCCTCACGGTTCTAATGAGGAATCAGGGTTAACATTATTATATTTTGATTCGATTGTTTTCATGTGTTTCCACGTTTTCGTTATCTGTGAAACGACTCCTCCTACGAGTCCCTAACCACTCGTTACTCAACTATGATTCGGCCTATAATGCTAAGTTAGACCACGCAATCATACAAGGGAGGTAGTCACACATCATGAAAAAGTACTAAATCAAGCAAGTAAATCATTTCATGGTTATCGGATTAAGTTGGCACATAAGATCACAAGCACACAAATCAGAGTAATCCGGTTAGCATACAGGGCATGAGAAAATCATACCTTACACCATGGGTTACTTTACCACGTCACCTTACGTTCCATGGTTCACACTTTGAAACACCACGGACTTAAATATAGTGATTAAGATTAGTCTAATCCGTGTTTAACAGCCTAATAACGCTTAAGTAATATTGGTAAGGAAAAATAAATCCAAAAGAAATAAAGAAACGCTTAAAAAGCGAAAAACGCTAAATAAGCGTTAAATAACCATAGGAGGTATGAGACCTCGGTTAGTGTATTATATGGACTCTAAAGGCTTAATAAGGCCTGAATAATATACGGGAACAACTCCCGAAGAAAACGGATCCAAAGAATGCATTAAAATGCTAATAGAGCTTTAGCGCACGTTTTTCAAGAAAACCCAAAAACGTGACTTTAAGTGGTCAAACGAACCCGTAAAAATTATAAATCATTAAATAACGATTATTAAGCATTAATGGAAGCTTAATAACCAATAAAATTAAAGAAATGAGAAAATTCCAGAAAACGGGCCCGATTAGTGAATAGTACTGAAACCGGGCAAAATAACGAGCGTTTTTAGTAAAAGACAAAAAACGCTTCAACTGGTGATATTAGAGGGGGCCGGTTTTAATGGGTTGAATAACCCCTCACACACACACATGTAACTAGCTAATTAAATAAGGAGAGTCAAAAGCAAAAAGAAGGAAAAAGTACAAAAGCACTTTAGTTCTCTCTCTCCCCTCATTTCTCTTTTCTCTTTTCTCTTTCTTCTTCCTCCCTTCCCACCCGATTCTATCTCTTTCTCCCCTTGGCTGGTGATTTTTGAGAGCTTCAACAACCATCCATGGCTATCTCATTTTACCTCCATGCTCTACCTCCATGTGAGCTCCAAATGTAAAAATAATTACATATTCTTACTCCCCTCATCATCCTCTACACTTCTCTCTTTTCAAAATTCAAAAATGAGGAAGTTAATCTCCATGGGTTTTCCCCATTCAAAGAGAAAATAGCCTCAATGGGTAGCTTGGAGTCTCCTCTCTCGATTAAGGTAAAAATCTACATGAAAAACTCATGTTTTCTCCATCTTTCTTTACAACCGATTTCTACCCCTTTGTAATGCCTTGTTTTCTCTCTCTCTCTTTTGAGCATCAATTCAATCTTGCAATGGTGGTGGATTCACCTTCTTGAACCAAGGGTTAAAACCCCTCCTAAAACACTCCAAAGGTAAACCCTAGAAATCTTGCTTTAAACATTCCAATGAACTAGCATTAATCTAAGGGTTAGTATTTTAATTGCAATTGTTTTGTGTGATTTGGGTGATAGGAATGGAGTTTGGCAACTCCATTCCCCATATAGCCGAATTGTGCAAGAAAGAGAGGAAGATGAGGATTGGAAAAGAATGAAGGAAATTATAAGCTCAAGGTAAGAGCTCTTCCTTAAATGCTAAAGTTTAATACATTAGAGTAATGGGAATGGGTGAACAAATAAAAGAACCTAAACTATTGTATTAGTAGTGTAGTTGTGGAAGTTTTAGTATTTGTGAGCAAGTTTGTGAATTGTAGGCCTTAGAGCCAAGGATATTGTGTATGAGTATTGGTATTGATGTTTGATGGAGTAATGAAGTAATGAGTATTGCTTGATTGCTGGTAGGACCCTTGTAAGGGTGTGGCTAGTTTAGGAATGAAATTGGTGAGAAAGTATGTGTGTGGATAAGTAAGAAAAGTAGGTGAACTATGGCAAAATTTTAGTAGGAATGGTGCATTAATGGATGACTTGGTGAATGGGAGAACCAAGGTATGTATTGAAGTTAGTAGAGATGTTTGGTAACTATGGAATGGTAGTTATAGTATGAGAAATAGGAAGGTAAAAATCTGTAGCAAAGGGTGTTAAATTTCATTGGAGAAGTTAGGAAAAATTAGTGTGCAAGAATTGGTAAAATGAGTGTTGGACTTGGGTATTGATAGTGTAGTTACTTGAGAATGAATTGGAATGGTAAATGGAATTAGAACCAAGTGCAAATGCAAAGAGACGTGTAAGAATGCACAAGTGTGCAAAGTGTGAAAATGAGAATGGAAAATTTGTAGAAATTGAACAAGAAGTTGAGTAGGTATTGGACCATGGATTTAAGGAGTTTTAGGGAGTGTTTAAGGGTGTTTAAATATGTACAAAACATGTTGAAAGATTATGGAATGATTGGAGGTGGATTAAGGGTTGATTAGGGGTCGAAAAATCCTCCTAGTAGCAGTTTTTAGCAGGGTCCGGGACCTAGGATAGGCACCAAGTCCCGGACCACACTTAAAAACACCCCGAGAGCAATTCCAGCATGTGGTTCGGGACCTTAGTCCAGGACCAAGTCCCGGACCAATAACAAAATCCAGCCGAGAGTTATTCCAGTGCATGGTCCGGGACCTTGGACCCAGACTAAGTCCCGGACCACCTATAAAAACTTGTAAAATGTGATTTTTAGGGTTCTAAACATGGGGGATTAATGGGTAATGGTTTTAGAAGTTGTTAAGGCCTTGTTTGGTGACCTTTAAAGGCCCTAAGTAGTGTAAACAAGTTTGAGAAGTAATTAAGAAAGTTGTAAGCATAAGAACATTAAGTTAAACCGAAACAACGGGATAACAGGGTAAGTACGGGACTAGTAATTAAGTAAGCATTGTAATACTTAGCATTAATTGAACCATTTGGCATGTAGCTGGAGGTTCAAGAATAAGACTCGAGGAACGAGAGTGAACCAAAGGAACAAGGGGACACCCGGTGAAGTAAATTCCGGAAAAAAGGTATGATTTCTTCATGCTCTATATCCTAACCTGGTTACCCTGATTTGTGTGCTTATTTGATCACCTAAATAAGATAAATGCATGAATCGGACTATATTGCACTTACTTGTGCTTGCTTTGGGTTGTTCTTGATACATTTATCTTGAACAATCAGTTTGTATAATTCATGAAATGTATGGATGGAAATAAATGTGTATGTACTTCGTAGTGTACTTGTGTATTGTATTATACTTGTATGTATGTGTATGGGAGTATTGAATTATTATGTGGCTTGTATGTGAATGACTTCTACTAATTCCTACCTAACTCCTAACGTAAGTATTGAGTAAATTGGAATGAGTAGAAGTCCGATATAGTTTCGGCCACGTGTGAGGATGAGGAGACACAAGAGGTTAGATCCGATTCCTGGTTCTTAAGCTGGTCCACGGCCCAAACCCCTAAAATGGGTAGCATCTTGGATTGGTGAACCAAGTAAATCCCGGTGGTGGGACAGATAGTCCCCGGGCCGGAGGTCCCGACGACTTGACTTGAGTAAGTAGTAAGTAAAGTAAGTATTGTATGAGTAATGGTCTTGGCTGGTGTAAGTCATTGACCCTGAGTAAAAGAGTAATCTCCACTTGATTAACCCGGGTGGACAAATGGAGCTAACAAATATTGTGCATTTGAGTATGTAATGAGTATGTGTTGTGTATGTATTGTTTATGTGTATTTTGGAAGAAGGTAAGTAAGTATTGGTTGACCGGTATTGTCTTCCTGTATGTACTGAGTTGTGTGTATGTATCCTAGTGTAGTATTGTAGCATTTGTATGAAAGCATGTATGCATGTATGTATGAACAAAATGAATTGCATGTATTTGAAATACCCCAAACCTTGATATGAAGTTTAAATATTAAAATATGGTATTTAAAGGCTAAAAAGTGCCTTAGAAACAATGGTGAACAAGTTAAACCATAGTAAAAACAATAAAATACCATAAACATAGTTTGAGCAAAACACATGCTCTAAGCTTGGAAAGAACTTGGTTAGGACCACCAAGACTTTATAACATTCACTTATGATTTAATAAGGCTAATTAAGTCCTTAGGAAACTTTGGTAGACATTTAAACCAAACAAAACACAAATAAATACCTTAAAGCCGATATTGGCGAAAATGTGCTCTAAGCTTGGAATAAGTTTGGTTAAGACCTAATAAGCTTACCAAGACCTTATTTATATGTTAATGAACATATTAAATCAATTACTAAAGAAAACCAAGTTTGAAAACAGTTAAAACACAAAATGTGCTTTAAGGAGCCTTAAAGCACATTTTTGAAAAATTGTCTTGGAAATGGGTTTTGAGTGGCTAAATGCCCATCATTACTCTTCAATTAACATGTGTACTACTTAGTATCACATTAGGAAGTCTAAATCAATGGGAAATCAAAAATTTCACAAATATGTGACTTAGTTTGTGAATAGTGCTCAAATAGTGCTAGTTTTGACTTAAGTCAACATAAGTCAATTATTTGGTCAACAAAGACCATAAATATCTCTGTAACGCCCCTACTTAACGTAATTACAGCGGAAATAAAATACTAAAGGCGTACAGATCATCGGGTTCCAAACACCCGGCACCAAACCTCACCAATTTACAACTTACAATTATCTAAGTTACGGTCTGAACTTCGAGAAAACTTATATATAAACAAAACAATAAAAAACACATCATCTCTCCAAAAACCTAATCCCACACAACACTCATGCTCTTCGTGGCCACCTGTAAATCAATTTGTACCTGCAAGATGAAACCAAGCAGCCCACCCCAAAAGAGGCGGGTCAGTTCCCTGGAATGGAACTGGTACAATTCTCCAAAAACAAACTTATAAAACAAAACTCTCAAAATAAATAGTAACATGAAAACAAACTCCTAAAAGTAAAACAGAGATAAAGCACTTCAAAACAATCAAGTTTAAAGAGAAGGAAAACAAGACAAAGATAAAGAACTTCCAAAACAAGTCATCACTTAGTAGTCACACCAATAGTTAGGTAAGATCATTGTTGATGTTAGAACCAATTCACGTCTGGAGTATAAAGACTCAGATAGTCACAAAGGACTAGGAATAATAAGATAGATCCAAGAACCAATAACTCAAGAGTGGAATAATTCAATTGGGAGAGATGGCCCCCACCGCCAGATATCAATGTCCATATGGACGAGGGATTACAGCCCCCTGCTGTCAGATTTAAATGTCCTGGTGGACGAGGGATATACAGCCCCCTGCTGTTAAATATCAATGCCCCTATGGGCGAGGGATATACAGCCCCTGCTGTTAAATTAAAAATGTCCTGATGGACGAGGGATATACAACCCCCTGCTGTTCAATATCAATGCCCCTATGGGCGAGGGATATACAGCCCCCTGCTGTTACCATTGAAGACGCGCGCACGTCGAAAGAAAGATTTCCAAGATTGACCTTTTCCAAATTCCCACTAGATCACCAACTACCCAGAGCAATACCAAAACACTCAGTCCTACAGAGTGCAGCAGAAGCGTAAACCCTAAGCAGTCAATGTCTAACGGGACACCAAATAGAAGAAACCAATACCCAAGTGAGTTCCACATCCAAGGCTCAGTTAGTCACACAAGCTGAGTCAGTCACACAACCATTTCCTTTTAGAAGTTCCTCTTAAGGTCAGTTAGCGTTTCCCAAAACATCCCACAAGTCAATCAGTAAAAATAACGTAGTACGAGAAATCGTACAAAACATTCCATAAAGCCCAAAACACATCAAGCTGAGTACGAGAAATCGTACAAAACATTCCATAGAGTCCAAAACACAACACACTGAGTACGAGAAATCGTACCTGGATAACGCTGTAGCAGTTCTAATCAACTTGCGCAAACGATCAACAGTACTCTGAAGAATATTAAAGATAATCTACCATCAATCACTTGTAGCCTATGTTACGCTTAAATAAACTCCTTACTCTTATTTCAAAGTCTCAATTATCTTTTAAGCCCTCACTTAAATTATGTATAATCTTGTGTTATCTGAGAACGTTGTATAGCCCAAGGTGGTAAGATCAAGGAATGTATTCGATCAACATTGGCTAATTGTCCACTCCTATCCACTTTATTCATACTTAACCACAATCCTCACATTCAGACTTTTGAGACCTCTATATCATAAATGTGTTTATGTTATATAATTAAATCTAAGAATTTCGACAATAATCTTAAGCTCAATACCTCTATTCTTAATTTAAAATAAACATTGTATTATGACCTATGATAGACTCATCTCAGAATACTATATTATTATCTCACAATGTAAAGATTATGTATTTAAACAATTTCTACTAGACAACCCATTATGATTAAGTCTTTCCCTTAAGTTAATTAAGACCTACATCTTGTATATTGGAATCATAGTGTTGTAGACGCATTTTATTATAACTTAATCGAATTACTAAACTCATTTATCTTATCTTTAGTTCAGAATAACTTTAATTACAACCATCTAAAAATCTTGTCATAAGATGTTAAATTACTTTTCATCTTGAAATAACCATATTATAATTAACTTAGACTCATAGAACTCTTACATTTAGTATCCACAGGGTATATTATTTACTTTATCAAACTATATAATAAGGTGTTTTAAGATAACCTTTTATGTATCCTTACTTACATTTAATTTCCTAAATGTTCTATTTTTACACACATTCCCTCCATAGGCTATGTATAAACCCTTTATATTAAACTTCGTTAAACTCAAGTCTTAAATACATTTTATATTGTTTACAAAGCCTAAGGTTTCAAAAGAATAACTTAATAAATTAATTTCCTTTATTGTATTTAGGATGGACAATATATCTACATAAGGTAGAATTTATCAAAGAATTAAATTATGGATCGTAAGTGAAACTGTTAACTATTTAATAAGATAATATATTCTGAAAAATCCCCATACCTTATATTCAAATGACACATTAATATTTCCAGTGTCAAAAGGTAAATCAATATAATCTCTTATGTAACCTAATTTCATCTAATTAAAGGTTTAAAGATTTTAAGTATCTAATTTCTATTTATAAACCTTTTAGTAAATCTTTAACTATTATGTACAACACTTATTTATAAACTCACATCTTGAATATTAGTAATAAATGTATTTTATATGGCTAACTAATTCTAAGAAACTCAAGGATTATTATTTAGAGTAATTTCCTAATCATTGTTTAATATAGTCTTATACCATAATCCCTTTTAATGATTTTGTCTCAAAATATTAAGTTATTACTCAATACTGTAAATATTAAGAAATGATTAAATCTAGACTTATTTATCCTCTTCACATTTAGACGTAAAAGTAACTCATTTACTTTATTATTGTTTATATAATGAACATTTAAATGTAAAAGTATTTCATTCATTTATTAACAATTATAAATAAGATCTATTTGTGTAACACTTTATGTAGACCAATTACAAATACTCCTAAATTTCAACTTATTAATTTCTTAACCAAATTATAGATTTACATTGTGGTCATTGACTAAATAAATACGTGTGTTTAAATACGGTTTATATAAATCTTATAAACTCAAAGATAACTAAAAACTCAACCTATAACCATAAATTAATACCACCTCATATAATATCTTTTATTAGTATCATGTAGAGGTTTAGTTTAACTCATTAATTCCTTCTTATTATATTTTCTATAAGGTATTTTATTCCTTTTATTTATTTATTTATCGTATATATATATATATCCTTCCTATTATATTTCTCACAAGGAATGTTATTTCCTTTATCTATTTTTATTGTATTTATATACATATATATGTATATATATCCACATATATCAAGATTTATCCAGAACATTCTTTAAGAAATTCTATTGTATTTAATATTTAATATCTTTTAGACATATCCACAACTAATTTATGGTTTATAAAATAAAGTATTTCCCTTAGTTTTAGTTAAACATATTAGCTTCCATATTATATATAATAAATAAGATGTAGTTTAGTTAAATTCCTTGATTTAATATAAGTTTCTATTTATTTCTCTCATATAAATATATATAAATATATGTAACAATTTTTACTTCACTTAAAGTTAATACCCAAAATATTATAACAACATGTATTAAATGTTAATTAGTCTTATTATATTTTCTCCAACCTATAAAGTTCATTAATCAACTATACTTTAATTTTTGATTACATTAAAAAACTATATTATAAGTTATTCTTATGAAAAACTCACAAACACAATTTTAAAACCTTTTCCCGTAGCCCAAAAATTCCCAAATTCAATATACAGTAACTATAACATTTTAGACATATTATAAATTTTGTGTTCATAAAAATATCTTTTTAATTTATCCAAATAATTCCAGAAAACCCGTAACTTGTAAAAATCATAACTTATGTTTAAAAACTCCAAAACCTTAATAATTTACATGAAAATAAACTACATAAAATAAGGAATCTGTGGTTAAAATTTCAAGTCAAAATACCTTCGGGAAGATATTTAAATTAACCCAACAAGTTAAGACTATTTACTGGAATTTACTAAAACCCTTTAATAACTTATTCTGGAACGTTTTAATCTCGGCCGTCCAATCTCTTAAACCGAGATCGAACGGCTCCTGTGCACCGAGTTCATCAGCGACCTCTGTTATCCAACCGAGTACTAATTCGACAATTCCTCACAATCTACAGAACGAAATCACGTGATTCTTGTTTCTATGGATTCGTAATACAATTTCGGTTCCAATGATGCTAATTTCCCCAATTTTAATGCAGAGTTCACCCAGTTTCGTATTCAATTCGAACGTTAGGGTTTAAACTAGTTTCAGAGTGCGATTCGGATATAAATTCGCCAAATTCTCCTAATCTAGAGTGTAATTGACACAACTGAAACATGGGTTAGGTCGGAATCAACACTACCAACAACATTATCGGAGCAATTGATCGGAAACTCACCGGAATTGCCCGAATCGAAGCGATTCGAAATCGTTTTTCTGGAAAAACTTGAACTTTCGACCAGTTCGGGAAGCACACTTCGAGGATCTATAAGTTATTGCACAGATCGAGTTAGGTTTTGTTTTTGGGCTCATTAGAAAGATGAAACTTAGATCTACACATGGATAACTAGAAATAATCCTAACTCGCATTATAC
The DNA here is from genome assembly GCA_023374045.1 of Limonium bicolor. Lineage (NCBI taxonomy): Eukaryota > Viridiplantae > Streptophyta > Magnoliopsida > Caryophyllales > Plumbaginaceae > Limonium > Limonium bicolor. The sequence goes on from CM041781.1 coordinate 71,325,342, forward strand.
AGAAAGAAAATCGACCCGAAAGTTACGAGTTTACCTCTCTGTTTCCGGTATGATTTTATGTGCTGAAAAAATCCGGAACTTTGGGCGACCATAACTTCCAAACGGTTATGATTCAGGCTTGGGCACAAACATAAAAATTGTAGACGGTTTAGAGATCTACACAACGAGCTAAAGAAATCAAAATTTGGTTGAGAAACGAAGGATTTATGGCTAGACGAATTTACCTGAATTCGAAGGAAATTGTAAATCTGGGTTACGACTGTGAAAGGTGCCGACTTGAGAACGATTTTCCCGTTGATGTAGAAGGATTTAGGGCTTGTATGAGTTACGGTTGTAAAGAGGGAATTAAGGAAGAGAGTGGCGAAGACGGCATGGAAAAATATTGAGTAATGAAGAAGATATAGCCGTCACAAGTTAGGTCAAGATCGGTTGTTTGCTGGCGAAAACAAGGAGGTAAAATCAGCTAAGTGTTGGGACGCACGAGAGGCTGACACGTGGCACTTTATGAAATTTTGGCTCTAAACTTCAAACTAACATAACTTTGGCTAGGATGATCCGTTTTGACGTTCTTTTTATCGATCTTCATGGTTTTCCATAACCTATTTATTGGTATAGGTTTCATGGCCTGGTTTGACCATTCTCAAAAAGTCAACTCTAGCAAGGCTTAATAAGCTTTAAGGTTTCTAGAATTTTATTTTGACTTTTATGTTTCAAAACAATGTTCCAACACTTCCCAAAATCTTTATAATATATATGGAGTGTTTAATAATTTTCCCAAGATTTATTGACTTAAAATCTTATTATTAAATTCATAATACCATATAATAATGTATAATAATTAGGGTTAAATAGAAGAAAACCCCTAAAAAATTACACAACCCCATATAATAATTTACTATTCATAATTCCATATAATAATTTAATATTCATATTTCCATATAATAATTTAATATTCATAATTCCTTATAATAATTTAATATTCATAATTCCATATAATAATTTAATACTTAATAGTATTATTAAAGGTTTAATAAAAGAAATCCACTAAACTAATTTAAATTAATTTAGGGGTATTTCAATCTCTAATATGTAAGGGGGCACGGTTTTAGTGGTGTGAGTCACCATACTTGGCCAGCCAACTAAGAAAAGTAAAAGAAAATAAAGTAAAGTTAATATTTGCTTTATAACATAAATATCTCCAAACTTTGCCTCTCTCCTCACCTTTCTTCATTTCCTCTTGTTCCCACCGTCATCTTCCTCCATTCTCCCAACCAAAACCGTTCATGGTGCAGCACCTCTCTTCTCCAACTTCAATTGCTCACCAAATGTTCATTAATGCTCCAAATCAAATTCTAAGACCATATTTGTCTTAGTTAGACCAAGCTCTTCACTTCTATCTTTTCAAATCTTCAAGAACTCCATTTTGGTGCCATGAAGAATCTCCGTTGAAGGGGGAAAAGCTCATCTTCTTGCATATTGCTGTTCTCCTTTGTTTTGAGGTAATAAAGATCAAAGAAAATCCATGTTCCCTTCATTTTCTTATATGGCCGAAAATTCACCCTTTAATGGTGTATTTTCTTGTTCTTCATTTAGCTTGAATTGATCTCCAATGGACTAGGAGGAGTCCTATCTTACTACTTATTCAAGTTCCCTTTCAAATTCCAAAGGTAAACATCAATTTTAGTGTTTTAAGGACACTTATGTAACCTAGGGTTTAATTATGAGTTTAAGTATTAAACTTAATGCTCATTACCCTAATATGTGTATTGGTTAGAAGATTGACAAGTGATAAAAGCTCCTTGCCGATTTTCAACCAAGAAAGAACAAGAGAAAACATGTGGGAAAGCTTGGAAAACAAAGAGGTAAATGACCTCTCTTAATGTAGTTTTATGTACTAGGAAATTGAGCTATATTTGCTTAATAATTAACCTAAAGAGCCAATGGGAAATGAGATAGAAAACTATCCACAAGGTGGACTAAAAGGACATGGGAGCATTGTTGTGTATTTACAGGTTGAAGGCATTATTATGTGGGAAATTCAGTGTAACACCCCTACTACACACTTAACAATAATTGAAATTGCAGCGGAAATAACAACTAAACAATAACTAAACGATTCGGTGCTACAACGCCATTAACCACCCACGTGGTTAACAAGGCAGAATAAATACAAGTGTATCGGTCTGATGATCAGACTCCCGAGCATTAGGTACTAACATCCATACATATATACATTACCAACATACCGAGTATTTACATAACAACATCCATCACTGTAAACCGTGCACCTAAACTCCACTGTCAACGACCGTCACTGTAATACAAACGGTGCCAAAATTTATCGCCACGGGAGCACAGGCGCATCCCGGGCTCAACATCCAAAATAACAAAAAGTATTTCTGCAGCCTAGAATCTATAGCCATTCCGCTTCCTCGATCCTCATCCTGCAGTAAAAATATGGAGCCCCCGAGGGGGTCAGCAACCCTTAGCTGGTATGGTTAACGCGTAGCCCATCGGCTACCGGGATACGCGCAACTAATTGTCATGATGACATGGCATTCATTTTAAACATACAACATATATATCATAGCAAGAATATTGCATAACAACATCACACATAACATACAAGAACAAATCCTTTTAGGAAACGAACCAATACAATTAGATCCCATGGAGAGCCTAGAGAATGTTGCCAAACTCATGCTAAGCTCGTTACATAACTCGTTACCGTCCTGTTAAATGGAACGAATAACTTAACACAAAGGTGCATCGGATATAGTGATCCAAGCACACCAAACAAAACATAGTATGCCCTGTGGCCCGACGTGAGTCAGTAAAATAGCCTTGGTTAAGCTAAAGGGAAGGTTGGAAACCAAAATGGAAGAACAACCATAACATACAGAGAGAATCGAACCGGTTATGACATCGACTCCCATACTCACACGCGTGGCCGGAATAGACCGGACTCATCACTCCCCAGTTAGCACTTGTTAGAAGTTCAACATCGAACTCAACAAACAATCACATACAAGTGGTTAAGTCTTGTTAGACACACATAAGGGAAATGAGTCACACTTAACAATACAATAATATTTAACAACTGTAAACTCATTACATGACTTAAGTCTTACAAGTTCATAAACACACAGAAAACAAACACACAAGCCGGTGTAAACCGGTAGGCAACAGACTGCAAGAAAACCATACCTTGGTCCTTGCTTCGACTGGTTTCCACCGTTGGAGAATCCTATACACATTTAGTAACGTCGGTTAATTAACACACTAGTTCGTTGTTAACTTATTACTTCACATAACTAGTTATTTTATTTTCACACTTGTTATAACTTTTCACCCTTCCTTTTGCCATTATAACTCACCTAACATACCTTAGACAACCTCACATCATCATTACTAACTAATCACCATTTTTAGACAACGTTTTCTAGTCTTAAACAACATTTTTGGCCACACAGTGGCCTGTCCGAACTTGTGTCCAAGCTTCCCAAGTTCGGACGCAAGTCGAGACTCAAAGGGTGAACCCAGACGTATGTCCGAACTTGTGTCCGATCTTCCTAAGTTCGGACATAGGTCGAGGGAAAATCAGGGAAAAGAGATGGCGGTGTCCGAACTTCAAGGGTCGGACAGAAGTTCAGACAGTGGCCGAGACTCAGAAAACTTAACGCAACAGGGCACGTCCGGACTTCCAAATTCGGACGGAAGTTCGGACGTGTAGGAAAGTTCATTTTCTACACTCTTAAACACTTGTTCATTTCTTACCAAAACTTCTAACACTTATAATGTTTTCTCCTTAGATTTCCAAGTGGTGTTTCATGCCTATAATAACCATTATGCCAAAGTATTTTCCTCTCCATTAAACATCATCTTCCAAGCATCTTTTCTTACAAACCAAATTTCCTTATGTCATTCTTGAAATCCCTTTACAAGTTTATACCTTCTCCTCATTTACCAAAATTTGCCTAAATCTCTACACACTCCAAAATGACTTTGGTGCATTCCAAAACACTCATTTGATTTCTACAATCTCTAAGATAGTGCCTAAGTTCTTCTTGCACTCTAAAAACACCCTAATACACTTTCTTTCCCTAGTAATATACCTAGTCACTTCTAACACTTCCTAGTTCACCTAAACTCATTTAGACACTTAAAACTTGTTATATATTACCTAATTTTTGACATGGGTTCTACTAACATCTTGTTACACCAAAGCACATAGTTTTCACCATTAAACATCCAAGAACACTAAAATCCATCAAAAGCATTTTTATACACAAAATTTCACCCCAAACTACACTATATCATAATGTAGTGCATAATTTAAATTGCTTGGCACTTAGGCCCTTAAATAACATGGCTCTTAGGCCCTTAAATAGCATAAACCATAAACACTGAATTTCCCACATTATATTTGCCTTTGACCTGCAAATACATACAACAACACATATGCCCTTTAATAGTCTCCTTGAGAGCATTTTACTAAGTTATTTACCATTGGCTCCTTAGGTAGTTTTAATAAGCAACATAAGCTCATTTCTCCTAAGACATTAAACTACATTAGGTTAGCATATTTACCTCTTTTCCTTACAAACTTCTTTCTTGTTTCCTTGATTAAAATCGGGAAGGATGTTTGATTGCTTGTCAACTTCTAAACCATATACAAATAATGAAATGAGTATACAAGCTTTATGCTTCATCTCATTGTAAACCCTAGATACATATATTGTCTTAGAACATTTAGATGATTGTTTTACCTTGGATATGAAAGAGAGTTTGGATATGTAGCAAGAGAGGACTCCACCAAGCCCTTGGAAGATTCAAATGAAGCTAGAACAAGCAAGGTAAAGGGCACCATTAATGGTGTTTTTCGGACAACATACAAACATGAAGCAAATGTTATTTTTCTTTGAGTTTCCTTACCTAGAAGCAAAGGAGAACAATAATATGTGAAAAGATGAGCTCAAACTCCTCCCATGGAGATTCCTCTTGGCACCGAAATGGAGCTCTTGGAATTTTGAGAAGATAGGAATGAAGAGCTTGATGAGACTAGAAGAATGGTGGTCTTTGTTTTTGATTTGGCAAAGTGAGCTAGGAGATATAAGAGATTGAAGATGGTGTTGTGTGTGGTACTATAGAAAAACCGATGGAGAAAGGAAGAGGAGAGGTTGGAGGCGTGGGAAAGCAAGGGAAATGAGAGAATGAAGATAAGTTTGCAAGTTTTGGATATTTAAGTAGTAAACAAATAGTACTTTCTACTTTACTACTTTACTTAGCTTATTTTTTTGTTTAAATATGGTGAGTCATCAAGAAAACCGGCCCCCATATTATATCAAGGGGTATTTTAGTCTTTGTTGACCAATTGTCTCACTTATAATGACATATGTTATAAACTAGCTTATTTTAGTTACTATTCACAAAAACAAGGCACATAGTTGTGAAATTTTTGATTTCCCATTGATTTAGACTTCCTAATGTGATACTAAGTAGTACACATGTTAATTAAAGAGTAATGATGGACATTTAGCCATTCAAAACTCATTTACAAGACAATTTTTCAAAAATGTGCTTTAAGACTCCTTAAAGCACATTTTGTGTTTTAACTTGTTTTCAAGCTTGGTTTTCCTTGGTAATCGGTTTAATATGTTCATTAATATATAAATAAGGTCTTGGTAAGCTCATTAGGTCTTAACCAAGCTTATCCCAAGCTTAGAGCACATTTTGGCCCTTATTGACTTTAAGGTATTTATTCGTGTTTTCTGTGGTTTAAATCGTTTACTAATGTTTCTAAGACTCGTTTTAGTCTTAATATACCATATTTTAATGTTTAAACAACATACTAAGGTTTGGGGTATTTCAATCTACCCCCCTTAAAAGAACTTTGTCCCCAAAGTTCATACTTCCCACATATCCTAAATATTAGAACACAGGAATACATATAAACAATACTTCCATAACAACATTAACAACATACTTACATAGCACCGGACACAAGGTCCAAACAACATAACAACACAACATCATTCAGACACAATGGTCTGTAACATAACAAGGTAGTAACATAACATAACACATAGACAATGTATCCGAATACATGTCGTACACACATAACCGAAACGTCTCTACCCCCCTTAAAATAGGGGTACACCCCGTACCCTATTCATACAAATACTAAGAAGTAAACAACAACGGGTACTTCGCCTTCATCTTGTCTTCCAGCTCCCAAGTGGCCTCCTCAACGTCCTGGTTAGACCAGAGAACCTTCACCAGTCTCACAGACTTATGGCGAGTGTCTCGAGTCTTAGTGTCCAGAATCCGTACGGGAGTCTCCACTGATCGCATGGTCGGCTCTAAGGTTAGCCTCTCAGGCTGAAGTACATGAGACGGATGAGACATATATTTCTTCAACTGGGACACATGAAATACATCATGTACCTTGCCCAGCTCGGCGGGTAAATCAAGTCTGTAAGCTACCGGGCCGATCCGCTCCGTCACAACATAAGGCCCCACATATTTTGGGCTCAACTTGCCTTTCTGGCCAAAACGAAACACTCCCTTCATGGGGGATACTCTAAGAAATACCTGATCGCCCACGGCGAACTCCAGGTCACGTCTGCGCACATCGGCGTATGATTTCTGCCTATCCTGAGCTGACTTCATGTTAGCCCGGATCTGTCGTACCTCTGCTTGAACTTGCTCCAGATACTCTGGTCCTATAATGACCGTCTCACTCGACTCATCCCAGCATAATGGCGTGCGGCATGGTCTACCGTACAAAGCCTGGAAGGGAGACATCTTGATCGAAGCATGGTAACTGTTGTTGTAACTAAACTCAATGAGATGTAACTTATCAATCCAGCTGGTCTGAAAGTCAAGTGCACATGCACGTAACATATCCTCGAGTGTTTGGATGGTGCGCTCACTCTGACCATCTGTCTGTGGGTGGAACGCTGTACTTTGCTTCAGCTCGGTACCAAGCGCTTCCCGTGTGGATTTCCAGTACCTGGAGAGGAATCTGGTATCCCTGTCAGACACAATCGTTTTCGGTACCCCATGGTGCCGTACTATCTCTCTATCGAAAAGCTCTGCAAGTTTTGCCACTTTCCAGGTGTCCTTCATCGGTATGAATCGAGCCACCTTGGTCAGTCGGTCAACAACCCAAATCATATTCAGACCTCCCTTGTAGGCAGAAGCCCTACTACGAAGTCCATAGAAATGTCATAGAACTTCCACTCAGGCACTGACATTGGCTGTACCATACCACCAGGCCGTCGGTGCTCAAACTTGACCTTCTGACAAGTGAGACACCTTAATACATAATCATTCACATCTTTCTTCATTCCAGTCCACCAAAAATAATGTTTCATACCCTTATACATTTTTGAAGCTCCGGGGTGAATCGAAGTCGTAGAACAATGGGATTCACTCAGTATGCGCTCCTTCAGCTCAGCGCTACTCCTCGGAATACACAGTCGGCCATTAAGCCTAATCAGGTCATCATCGTGGAGTCGGAAGTCGTACTTCTGACCCTCGAACGTGCCATCAATAAGCTTCTGCCTGATCTCAACATATACTGATCCCTCATCTGAGCACTCCGCACCTCTTCAACCAAGCTAGTATGAGAGACTAGCGAATGGAGAAGAGTGTGCTCGGCGACTCATGCGTCAGCTACCTACCACTTTTCCTAACCCTCTTTTATACTGCAGATTGATGTCGTAATCGCTTAGAAACTCGACCCACCTTCTTTGTCTCATGTTCAACTCCTTCTGGGTGAACAAGTACTTTAAACTCTGTGGTCAGAATAGATTGTCACGCTTACCCCATACAAATGATGTCGCCATATCTTCAATGCGAAGACAATGCACCTAATTCTAAGTCTTGGGTAGGTATTTCTCTTCATGCTTCTTAGCTGTCGGGAGGCGTATGCTACAACCTTTCCGTGCTGCATCAATACCATCCCCATACCTCTGCCTGATGCGTCGCAATAGACCCTCAAAACCATCTGGACCGTCTGGTAAGTCAGGACTGGTGCAGATGTCAGAGCATCCTTGAGACTCTGGAAAGAACCCTCGCAGCCGACTGTCCACTCGAATGGTGCATCCTTCTTCATTAAGGAAGTCATCGCTTCGAGACACTGGAGAAGTCCCTTCACAATCTCTATAATACCTGCAGACCGAGGAAGCTCCGGATGTTGGTAACTGTCTTCGCCTAGGCCATGTGCACACTGCATCAATCTTTGCCGGATCAACAGTGATCCCGCCTCAGAAACACTGACCAAGAAAGGATACTTGGTTCAACCAAACTCACACTTTGAAAACTTAGCATACAACTGTTCTTTCTCAATGTTTGCAACACACTTCTCAGGTGGCTTTCGTGCTCACCCTTGGATTTTCGAATACACAAGTATAATATCGTCGATGAGACTACCACTGACTTGTCCAACGATCTTGGAACAAGCGGTTCATTAAGTCCATGAACTTGGCTGGTGCATGGATAAAAAACGGCATAACGTAAACTCATAATGTCCATATTGGTTCTGAATGCGGTCTTCTTATGTCACTGTCCGGATGGCAATCTGATGGTATCCCGTATCGTAGATCAATCTTGGAGAACTGATGCTCCTTTTCAACTGATCAAATAAGTCGTCGATGCGTGGTAAGGATAACGTTCTTCACCGTAACTGCATTCAGCTCACGATAATCAATACACAGGCGGAGACTACCGTCCTTCTTCTTCACGAAGGACCGGCGCTCCCCATGTGAACGCTAGGGCGATAAATGCCTTGTCGAGTAGGTCTCTCAGCTGCTCCTTGAGCTCTATCATCTCTGCTGGAGCCATACGATAGGGCGCCTTCACAATTGGTCCGGTGCCTGGAACCAAATCAATCACTCAAACTCAACTTCCCCATGCTGGCGGCATGCCCGGCACATCTGGGCTAACTCTGGGTCTCTCTCTATGTCCTGGACATAGCAGAGGTATACATCATTCCCTCGTCGTAATTCACGATACTGGCCATGGCGGTGATGATCTGAGTCGAAGGCTCCCTGGGCCTCTGGCGGTAAATGTGGTAACCCCAGACGGACTCCGAAGAAGCAACGAAGCTCGGCACAAGTATTCTGCCCTTGTTAACCGCTCCAACCAGTTCATCCCGACGATCACTCAAATCAAGTCCTCGAACTCTATCAAGTCGATCGAAACTCTTCAATCTCTGATTCGTACAACAACATCTCGGTGGTAGCGGGTACACTCTGATCCGCTTTTTTTCGACGGGAAGTGACTAGAAGTCAGGCATCTCTTCACCGACTACCCCGCCTCTTCGCAAAAGATAGCGAAATAATGTATGTGAGGCTCCGGAGTCGAACAAGATCAAAGCGTCCACACCATTGACTGGAAAGGTACCGGTGAGGATTGTGCCACTCTTGCCGGCTTCTTCTGCCTCATTGCAGACACTCAGTATACCTCCCGTTCCGAGTGCACAGCCTAATTCATTGGCAAACTAATAAGTATTTGGTAATAACACGGTTGACATACTTCAAACAACTCACTTTATTCATTAACACACTCTTTACAACATACATTGGTTTGCATTGTTGACATAACTAACACATACATAACATCCTTAACATTCACTGATTTAACACGTTACATAATTACACAAGGCTTTAAAACTGTCTGAAGGTCAAATTCAAATGTCCGGGTTTCATGTGTGTGGCATTGATCACTGCCGATGGTGCGGTATTCAGTTTGATCTTCTTGATGCCGTGATATAGCATCCTTGACTGCCCACCCATGATTAACACATCTCCTGATTTCAACACTAGCTTCCTTGCGAGATTAGCACGCTTCTGCTCGCCGTACACAAACACTACGGTGTCACCAATGGACCAAGACACCACGGGTACTCCCTCACTTAGAGACTCGGGTGACTCGTCCTTATCTTGGTGTAACCCTAACCGTCCACCTTTCTGGTAGAAGTTCACAATACATAAATCCGCTTTAACACTTGGTATTGAATCTAATTCAACTTGCTGAGCAATTCCCATGGCGTTGTTAACGACAACAAGGTACTCCTCAGGTATCATCGGAACAGTTGCTCCATCTTCAGCTCGCACTTCTTGATATGTCTTGGTGTAAGGATTCCAGTCCTTACCCATGCACATCATCTTCAACTTCATCTTCGATCAGATCGGGTATTCGGGTATGTAGAAACCTTCGGGTGCTGCTCCCAGTTCGTCACATCGTCAGATAATGTGGATCTGTGCTTCGTGTCAGGTATCCATCTAAGATTACCATACCTGGTTGGATGACCTGACATTGCTCCATTGGAAAGTCGGTGATGTTGATGGTGGTTTCTTCAGGGTTTTGGTGTGGGTGGGATTGGATAGCAATATTGAAGGCTCCTTTAAGTTTAGAATTATCTAATCAGGTGACTTTCACATTATACTTTAATTCTTTACTCACATTGCGGTACACTTAGACTCACTAAGACACATGCATGTAATGTGATATGCAATCACTTATTTCACTCAACAGTTTAGGCGGTACCTGGTCTATAGAGGGCCCTAGTGCCTCAGACCGTCCACCACATTCAGGGCGGCCTCGCCGGACCCTGTCCCCTTCCCCTTCTGGGAGTCAGTGTACCTCTGATCTGGGGGTGGCTGTTTAGCCGTCTTCGGGCCATCGGTGATTGCGGCGGCCTTACCCTTCCATTGCCCTTTGACCTATAGTTCCTGCCATTGGGGTTCTGCCAGCACTCGTAGTCGCGGTGCCCCATCTTCTGGCAGTAACGACACTGCACATCATTGCCCTTGCAGTCCTTGCCGGGGTGGTCTCCGTTGCACCACTTACAGTAATAGTGACGCTCCGGTCTAGAGCCCGTGCTAGCTACTAACACATTACACATTCAGTACACACTTCACATTATAACATCACATACTTAAACTCGATATTCAGAACTAATTGTTTTACCCTTGAATGGTTGAGAGCTCAGGGCTTAGCCGCGTATGCATAGGGAGCTACAACGGCTCCTCAGTAGTGGTGGTCTGGGTCTGGCCCTTGCCACCCTGTTGCTGTCCTTTCTGGGACTGGGGGTATGGCTTTTTTTCTTCTTCCCTCCCCCATACCCTTGCGTGCTTTGACCCTCGCTCGTGGCCTTACGCTTGAGTGCATTCTCCTCATCCCTCAGACGGACGGTGATCTCTACTATTGCAGCGGCATGATAGCACTCCTACATTTAGGGTGTTAGTTATGCCCCAAAAATCAAACTCATAATTACATTAACACACTGCACATACTTATTCACATCACATTGTGGTTCCGTTACCTGCAAAGTAGTATATCCGCTTGGCCCCATACCATAGCGTAGGCGGTAGCTGAGCCGTTGTAAAAACGGTTCACCAGAATCCGGTCTAAGTAACCCAGATCCGGCAGCAGATGGATAAGTCCGATGAAAGCGGAGTAGTATCATATCTACCGTCATCTTATCCCCTTGTCTCAAATTGTCGAGCTCTAGGCGCTTGGCCTCTTGCACATGTATCGGGTAGTATTTGGCTCGTAGCAGAGCCGTGTACTCCCTCCACTGAAAGGTAGGATCCGCAACTCTGCCCTCCCTTACCAGCTTCCACCAACTCTGAGCCGATCCCTTCAAGTAGTAAGCGGCAAGACGGACCTTGACCTCCTCGGGCACATTCAAGGTCTCGTAGGCGGTCTCCATCTCAGAGATGTACGCCTACAACTTACCAGGGCCGGTCTCCCCACTGAATGACGGGGGTCTCAAATCCGCCAACGCCTTGACCCAATTGGTCTCGCGCGGCTGTGGTTGCGGTTGTGGCCCTTGTTAACCCGCACCGCCTTGCTGCTGCTGCATCGCAGCTACCAACTGTGGGACCATTTGGGCTACGACAGCCGCAACAGCAGCGTCGGCCATGACTTGCGCCGTAGGGTTCTCTCCCTGGTTCCCGGTATTCTAGCCATCAGAGCGATACTTCGCTCTGATACCACTTTTTGTAACACCCCTACTACACACTTAACAATAATTGAAATCGCAGCGGAAATAACAACTAAACAATAACTAAACGATTCGGTGCTACAACGCCGTTAACCACCCACGTGGTTAACAAGGCAGAATAAATACAAGTGTATCGGTCTGATGATCAGACTCCCGAGCATTAGTACTAACATCCATACATATATACATTACCAACATACCGAGTATTTACATAACACATCCATCACTGTTAACCGTGCACCTAACTCCACTGTCAACTGTCACGACCGTCACTGTAATACAAACGGTGCCAAAATTTATCGCCACGGGAGCACAGGCGCATCCCGGCTCAACATCCAAAATAACCAAAAGTATTTCTGCAGCCTAGAATCTATAGCCATTCCGCTTCCTCGATCCTCATCCTGCAGTAAAAATATGGAGCACCCGAGGGGGTCAGCAACCTTGGCTGGTATGGTTAACGCGCAGCCCATCGGCTACCGGGATACGTGCAACTAATTGTCATGATGACATGGCATTCATTTTAAACATACAACATATATATCATAGCAAGAATATTGCATAACAACATCACACATAACATATAAGAACGAATCCTTTTAGGAAGCGAACCAACACAATTAGATCCCATGGAGAGCCTAGAGAATGTTGCCAAACTCATGCTAAGCTCGTTACATAACTCGTTACCGTCCTGTTAAATGGAACGAATAACTTAACACAAAGGTGTGTCGGATATAGTGATCCAAGCACACCGAACAAAACATAGTATGCCCCTGTGGCCCGACGTGAGTCAGTAAATAGCCTTGGTTAAGCTAAAGGGGAGGTTGGAAACCAAATGGAAGAACAACCATAACATACAGAGAGAATCGAACCGGTTATGACATCGACTCCCATACTCACACGCGTGGCCGGAACAGACCGGACTCCTAACTCCCCAGTTAGCACTTGTTAGAAGTTCAACATCGAACTCAACAAACAATCACATACAAGTGGTTAAGTCTTGTTAGACACACATAAGGAAATGAATCACACTAACAATACAATAATATTTAACAACTGTAAACTCATTACATGACTTAAGTCTTACAAGTTCATAAACACACAGAAAAACAAACAACACACAAGACTGCAAGAAAACCATACCTTGGTCCTTGCTTCGACTGGTTTCCACCGTTGAGAATCCTATACACATTTAGTAACGTCGGTTAATTAACGCACTAGTTCGTTGTTAACTTATTACTTCACATAACTAGTTATTTATTTTCACACTTGTTATAACTTTTCACCCTTCCTTTTGCCATTATAACTCACCTAACATACCTTAGACAACCTCACATCATCATTACTAACTAATCACCATTTTTTAGACAACGTTTCTAGTCTTAAACAACATTTTGGACAACACAGTGGCCTGTCCGAACTTGTGTCCAAGCTTCCCAAGTTCGGACGCAAGTCGAGACTCAAAGGGTGAACCCAGACGTATGTCCGAACTTGTGTCCGATCTTCCTAAGTTCGGACATAGGTTGTTATAACCCGTATAATTCCTACCTTATATTATATCTGCTACAATGCTGTTCTAAGTTGGATTGTTTAATTCTTTGCTGTCAGTTAGGACCCGACGACATTCTATTAATTGCCAGGGACAAGGAAGTCTTTCGGCTAATTAATTAAGGTAATTGTCCATTAAGTGAATAAGTAAAGGAATTATTTATTTATTCCTTCCCATTTATCAATCATTATTTTCTCCTCAATTTGAATCGTGGGAGCGTCTCTTCGTTGTGCTTTCAGAGCGACAGTTTTGCCTCTTCTTCTTCCTTCTCCAAGTTTCTTTGTTGGGAATTGTGTGTCCTTCTGTTGCTGCGTCGTTTGTGTCGCTCATCGCTGCGTGGCTGCAGAGTATTCCCTCGTCGCGAATTCAAGTTGGAGTGACGGATTGTGTATTCCAGCGTAGTATCTTCCCTCTTCTGTTTTCTGATTTTGAGACTTCGGTTTGATGAATTCAGAGGTTGCTGGGTTGTCTTTGATCTGCGAGTTGCACGGGCTGTAGACTGTTTGGACTGTGGGATTTCTAGACTCCCGAATTCAGGTTTGTGTTGCAGTTTTCGAGGTTTGAGTTTGGGGGTTTCCTTCTTTCGTTTTCTGATTATAGATTAGACATTGTGGGAATCAGTTGCTGGGTGATCGGTGTCTGGTTGGCGGATTCGTTCGTGTTGCTGTGAACTACTCAGATCGTCGGATTGTTACTGATTGTTGAGGTAGGTGGTTGCTTGATTCGGTTTGGGAGTTCAGCCATGGGGTATTGCAAGAGTGTTATCTGATTTTGTGTGTGATTCTATTTGCGTTTTGTTGCGATTTTGGAATGGCTAAACCCCCATGGTTTCCTATTTTAATGTCTGATTTGGTGTGTGTGCTTAATTGGCAATTCAAGGCATCGAATTGTGTTGTTTTTCTGCTCTGTTCGTCTTCTGGAAATTGCATTTTTCGCACTGTCCGAACTTCTGTCCGAGCTTTGAAGTTCGGACAGTGCGTTTTGCTCTTCTGATTTCAAAGTTCGGGGCATGTCCGAACATCGGTCCGAATGTTGATGTTCGGACACACCCTTGGGTTCTTCTCTGATTTTAGTTCGACCTGTGTCCGAACGTTGACGTCCGGACACAAGGTCGGACATCCCGCGTATTTATTTTCGTAACTCGTCCGAACATCCGTCCGAACATCCGTCCGAACTTGGATGTTCGGACATTCTGAATTCCTCTATCTGATTTCAACTCGACTTTGTGTCCGAACATTGATGTCCGGACACAAGTTCGGACATTTGGCAAATCTCTGGTTCTGAGTCTCGACTTGTGTCCGAACTTCGACGTTAGGACACAGGTTCGGACACTCCTCTGTTTTCAGCGTAACTTCTTTGTTTGAACTCCGATTCGAGTGCCGTCTGCGGCATTGGATTCCTTATGATCTATACTACTATTTATGAGTGTTTTGGCATATTTAAATGCAACTTTGCTTCTGTTTAAGCAATCCTTCTTTTTTGGGACATTACACTTTGTTTTCTGAGCCGTGAATGGCTGGGTCAGCTATTCCGTGGTATACCATGTAGACGTCGTTCTGAGTGTGGGTCATTCCCTTTCTGTTCTGTGGGGTTGACGAACCCTTTGGCTCTTTCGAGTCATTTCTTGCGTTCCGAGAGACCTGGTATGGTCTATGGGTCTTCGACCCTTCTGAGTGTGTGCATTGTGTCTTGTCCCCTTTCTGTTTAAGTGCTCTGGCTGTTTCTGATATGGGAACCCTTGAGTTCCACTCTGTTTCTGTTCTGAAAGCTTCTGAATATGGAGAATTGTGGTTATTATATCTATCTTTCCTCCTTCTGTTTTCAATTGTTTTGAGCGACCTTGCTGATGACGGTCGCTGCTTACTGGGCATAGTTGTGTGCTCATTCCCCTACTTCTAACATTTTTGCAGATTGATCAGCGAGGATCATCTTGAGTTCTGGAGCTATAGTGTTTAGCTTTTGTTGTTCGTTCAGATTTATATTTTGAGATGTTGTAGCCTCCGGGCCTTACACTTTTTGACTTCTGTTTCTGACTCAGTTACGTATTTGGGAATTTAGTATTTGCTTTCGCTGTATTTGAATACATTGGTTTACAATGTTTATGTAAACTTTGTTTTGGGCCTTTATTGTGTTTGAGTGTTTTAGAGCCTTGCGTTATTAGGTAGTAATATGCGGCGTGTAGCACCCTTAACTCTTAGGCCGGTTTTAGGGGTGTTACATTTAGTGGTATCAGAGCCAGGTTTGGCTTTCTTTGGTGTCTGTGGGTGTGTTTTGCTTGTGCGAGGTTCAGTTGTGACAGTTATTTGAAGTCTGAGTCAGTCCTGACAAGTTTTGGATTTGTGTATCTCATAATGCCTCCTCGTAGGACACCAGTGACCCCTCAGGGAGATGCTGCAGAGGCAGTGCAGCAGTTTGTGACGCAGTTGATGCAGACGATGGCTGCAGCTGCTGGGGGCTGGTGGAGGAGCTGGTGGTGCAGGCCCAGCAGGGGCAAATGCCGTGGGAGGCCGAGTCCGAGCACTCCAGGAGTTCATGAAGCTAAAGTAGCCTTCCTTCGACGGCTGTGGCGACCCTCAGGAGGCGAGCCATTGGATTACTGAGGTGAGGACCTGCTGAGAGTGATGGGGTCGGAGGACGACCAGAAGGTAGACTTCGCCACGTTCCTCTTCAAGGGGGAGGCAAAGGAGTGGTGGCGCATGGTGATGGGTAGACATCCCCAGCCTTGGACCTGGGATCAGTTCTGCTTGGAGTTCAACAAGCAGTTCTATCCGGATGTCTACAAGGACCAGAAAATCAATGAGTACAACCGGCTGCGTCAGGGGAGAGATATGACCGTAGAGGAGTACGTGAGGAAGTTCGTGACTCTGTCGAAGTATGCCCTGGAGCCAGATGAGCACAGGAAGGCTCGTAAGTTTGAGAGCGGATTGAGACCCGACATTAGGTCCGCTGTGACACCCCTCCGTCACAGACTTTCAGAGATGTGGCGGATGTCGCCCTGCTGGTAGAGGCCGACATCAAGGGCAGACAGGCGGGCAAGGACCATAAGGGGAAGAGGCGTGCTGAGGAGCCTCAGAGGAAGGAGGCTGGCCCTCCTCAGAAGAAGCAGTCCTATGGAGACCGTCGGGGAGCTTCTTCATCTTCGTCAGCTGGGGCAAAGTGTGGGTCTTGTGGCCACTCCCATCCTGGTAGGGAGTGCTACAAGAAGACTGGTGCCTGCTTTAAGTGCGGGTCGATGGAGCACTGGATCGCTCAGTGCCCTCAGGCATCCGGTAGAGGCTCAGGAGATAGAGGCACCGGCTCAGATTCAGGGGCGAGGTCCGATCAGAAGAAGCCTCAGACTCAGGCCCGGGTTTATGCTATGGCTGGAGAGCGTGATCGAGCTAGTGATCGCGTCGTCTCAGGTATTCTCCAGATCCATTCTCGAGATGTATTTTGTCTGTTTGACTCTGGAGCTACGCATTCCTTTGTCAGCTATGATTTGTTGGGTGATCTTGGATTGACTGCTATGCCTAGTGAGGTAGACTTGTGGTGAGTAGTCTGTTAGGTGGGGTTGCCCCTTGTGTGCTGGATTCTGTGTGTAAGGCTTGTCCCATAGTAGTTCGGGACAAGACCTTTTGTGCTGACCTCATCCCGATGCGGATGACCTGTTTTGATGTGATCCTGGGCATGTATTGGCTAGCAGAGCACCATGCCCATATAGATTGTGCAGCGAGGAAAGTAGTGTTCGACTTGCCAGACAGGACCTCCTTTGCGTTCTCTGGGAATGCAGTTCCATGTGCGCCTGTGATTGTGTCAGCGATGCAGGCAGCCAGTTTCTTGAGGAAGGGCTGCCAGGGATTCTTGTGTTATCTGCCAGAGGTGCGTGAGGGATCCAGCTTGGAGAGCATCCCGATTGTCAGAGAGTTTCCTGAGGTCTTCCAGGACGACGTGCCCGGACTGCCACCAGTGCGAGAGGTGGAGTTCACGATCGATTTAGCGCCAGAGACTCAGCCCATCTCCAGGGCCCCTTACCGTATGAGTCCGGCGGAGTTGAAGGAGCTGAAGGTTCCGCTTCAGGAGTTGCTAGATAAGGGCTTCATTTGCCCTAGCGTTTCGCCTTGGGGAGCGCCAGTGCTGTTTGTGAAGAAGAAGGATGGGACCTTCCGGTTGTGCATCGACTATAGAGAGCTGAACAAGGTGACCATCAAGAACCCGCTATCCCCCTTCCGCGCATAGATGATTTGTTTGACCAGTTGGCGGGCGCCATAGTGTTCTCGAAGATAGATCGTTGTTCGGGCTACCATCAGTTGAGGATTAAGGCCGAAGATGTGCCTAAGTCCGCCTTTAGGACTCGTTATGGTCATTACGAGTCCTAGTCATGCCTTTTGGTTTGACTAATGCTCCATCAGTATTCATGGATATGATGAACCGGGTTTTCAAACCCTATCTGGATCAGTTTGTAGTGGTCTTCATAGATGATATCTTGGTGTACTCCAAGAGCGCAGAGGAGCATGAGGAGCATCTGAGGATTGTTTTGCAGACGTTGAAGGATCGTGAGCTGTATGCTAAGTTGAAGAAGTGTGACTTCTGGCTTGATCGTGTGGTGTTCTTGGGACATGTGGTCTCGAAGGAAGGTATCTCAGTGGATCATGAGAAGATTAGAGCTGTGATGGTGGGCGAGGCCCACGAATGTTGCTGAGATTCACAGTTTCCTTGGGTTAGCTGGGTACTACAGGAAGTTTGTAGAGGGTTTTTCTAAGATTGTATCCCCACTGACCCGTCTGTTGAGGAAGGAGATCAAGTATGAGTGGAGCGAGGCTTGCGAGCAGAGCTTCCTTGAGATTAAGAAGAGGCTGACTACTGCAACCGATTCTGACTTTGCCATCTGGGACCGAGGGGGTTCGAGGTCTTCTGAAATACCCCAAAACCTTAATATGTTAATTAACTATGTAATTATAATTTCCTAAGGCTAATTAAGTCCTTAAGATTATTGGTGAAGGAATAAAAAACCAAAAAAAAAAAGAAAAAGAAAATGCGTAAAAGTCACAAAACGTGAAAACGCGTATTTAATTGTTTTAGGAGGTATAAAACTTTCACTGGGGTTATAAATATATTTTTATACCCTAATTACATACTAAGAACATTTGGGAAAAATTCCGGAAGAAAACGGATCCAAATAATGCGTTAAAGCGCTAACGGAGTCTAAAGCGCGTTTTTCGAGAAAACCCGAAAACGTGACTTTAAACAGTCAAATGACCCCGTAAAAATTATAGTTTATCATATAACTATAAATAAGCGTTAATGGGAGTATAATAAACCATTAAAATTAAATAAACAAGAAAATTCCAGAAAACGGGCCCGGTTAGTGAATAGTGCTAAAACCGGGTAAACTAACAGGCGTTTCTGTAAAAGACGAAAAACGCTCCAGCTTGTAATAATTAAGTGGGCCAGTTTTTAATTGTGAGACAGCCCTCTCACACACATAATAAGCAAAAAAAAAAGAAAAGAAAGAAAGAAAAAAAAAAGGGAGCCCCACCCTCTCTTTCCTTTTCTCTTTCCTCTCTTTCTCCTCCACCAGCCGTTCTCCTTCTCCCCCTGGTTCCAACGATTTTTGGAGGCCCTTCCATGGCTTCTCCTCCTCTCCTCAAGCTTGCCCAAGGTGCTACACCACTCCAAATGAGAAAATAATTACATATCTTCATCTCCTCATCATTCTCTATCTTCCTCTCTTTTTAAAATCTGAAAATAATGAAGTTCATATCCATGGGTTTTCCCCATTTGAAGAGAAAATAGCACCAATGTGTAGCTTGGAGCCTCCTCTTTCAAACAAGGTAAAATTTCATTGAAAAACTCGTTTTTGTTCTTCCTCCTTGGTAGACGATTTTGCTCTCTCTCTCTCTTACCTTGTTTTTCTTCTTGTTCTTGAGCTCCAAATTGACCCTTCAATGGTGGAGTAGTTCCCTCTTGATTCAAGGGTGAGAATCCCTCTTAAAAGCTTCAAGGAGGTAAACCCTCACTTTTGTGTTCTAGCCTTTGATTGAATTAAGATACTCCAAGGGTTTAGATAATTAATTGAGTATGTTTATGTGTTCTTGGATGTTGGGATGGAGTTTGGAAACTCCATACCCTCTTAACCAATTTTGGAGAAGATGAGGAGCAAGAGGAGAATTAAAGAGACTTGTGAAATTAAGGTAAGGAATCCACCTTGAACCTTGGTTATGATTATCTAAGTGTTTGGGATGGGTAAACAAATTAATGAACCCAAAATGATAGATTGGAATATATGTTGAAAATGTGTTTACTTGGTTTGGAGAGGTTTGTGAATTAATGTTGAGTTGAGGGCTTAAGAGCCAAATGTTGTGAGTTTATGATTGATGATGTGGTTATTGAGATTATGGATATTTGGTGATTGTGTTGTTGTGTTGTTGAATTTGAGGATTTTGTGTGTGCTGGTAGAACCCTTGTGGTTTGGTTAGTTTTAGGATGAAAAATGTGAAGAGGTGAGTTTTGGGAAATGCTTTGAAAATAGCCAAGTGCTGTCAAAATTTGTTTAGGAAAGTATGGCCTTGAGTGTTTTACCCAAAGGAAGAAGCTAGGTGTGTTTAAGAAATGCATTATCTAGGAGGTTTTGAAATGGTCATTGATGGATTGGAAAGGTTGGTGGAAGGTTGTGAAATGTCTGAAGAGGTTTAAGATGCACTGATATGCATAATGCAACAGAGGGAAAATAAGTTTTGTGAATTTGAACAATAATTGGGTGGTGGATTGGACCAACATTTTAGGAGCATTTGAGGAGTGTTTTAGTGTGTGTAAACATGTAGGAAACATGTGGAATGTTTAGGAAATGATTGGATGTGGATTAGGGGTTGAAAACTGATCAAAAACTGTAAATTTTGTCTGTTCCAGAGGTGGTCCGGGTTGCAAACCCGTTTGCAAACCCGGACGATAGCAAAAACATGGCAGAAGACTATCCCAGGGGGGTGGTCCAGGTTTGAAACCAGGACACAAACTGGACCACATGAAAAATTGTCCAGAAACTGCACTCCGTGGTTGGTCCGGGTTTGTAACCCCGGACACAAACCCGGACCATGTTAAAAAGTGTCCAGAGAGTGTTTTTAAGGGTTGTTATGGTGGGGAAGTGAATGATAATGGTTTTAGATGTTGATTAGGCCTTTTTTGGTGAGTTTTAAAGGCCATTAGAAGTATACACAAGTGTTGGAAGTGATTGAGAAAGTTGTGAGTTTAAGTACACAAAGTTAAAAACCGAAACAACGGGATAACGGGTTAAGTACGGGAGTATAGTGTTACATACTGTAATGCTTCGATGTTAATGAAAACATTTGAATGTTATCAGTTGAACAAGTGTGAACCAAGGAACGGGAGATCACCCGGTAAAGATAAACCCATGGTGTAAGGTATGGTTCTCTTGCAACCTGTGTCCTACCGGATTACACCGGCTTGTATGCCAATGTGTTTTTCTGTGTGTTTGCCACCTTGCAAGATAAAGCATGAAATGAGTTTACAGTAATTCATTATTGTGGCGTAATTAATTCCGATACCGCTTAACCTTAGTTATGTGTTAAATAATAGTTAACCGACCTTAGGTTCACATAAGTGATCGGTATTCGGAATAAACGTCCCAACCCATGGGAACGTTCTAACTACGGCTATCCGTGCGTTCGTGTATGTTGTGATTATGTGTGATGTTTGTGGCTTGTTGGATATGTTGCTGTTGTTATTGGATACAGTTATCCATGTTTGTCAAAAGGGATATTTCACCCCTTATGTGTCTAACCGAGTTAGTAACACTATGTGAAGTGTGTATGTGATAAGTTCCATAAGGGAACCTCTAACTAATAAGTATATGTTATGTATGGAGAGGAATCCGGTTGTTCCGGTCGTGCGTGTTGTTTGGGAGTTAATACATATATGAGAATTAACTCCCATCCTGTTATGTTAGGGTTGTTTTCCTTCATTGGATTTCGACCTCCCACTAGCTTAGCCAAAGCTTACCTACCCGACCTCCACATCGGGCTAGGAGGGAAATTATGTACAATGTTGGTAGGGTTTTGAAGCCTAAGTTCGCTTCGACTCCCTCTTTGTTATGTTACGGTTGTTCTTCCTCCTTGAATTACAACCACCCGCAAGCTTAACCAAGGCTTACCTACCTCATCACTATTGGAGCTAGGGGAAATTGTGTATGTTGTGTACGGTCCTATATGAGGCCGCCACTCAAGTTAAGAAAATGTATGTATGTTGTGTTCGGGCTTATATCACCCCGGCACTCCTAAATGAAGTTCATGTACTCTAAGAAGAGTGAAATAAGTTGTGTATGTTATAAAGTGAAGTGTGTTGTTATGTTGAGTGTGCTAACCTTGTGTATGTATTCATTAATGGTGTTGCTTATAAGCATGATATGTGTATGAGTTTGTGCATGTTTGAAATAAATCAACCGCATGCTAAGACGACAAATAGTTGTGCGTGGCCCGGTAGCATGTGGGCTGCGGGATTACCATACTAGCAAAGGTGCTGACCCCCTTTGGGGGCTCCCATACTTTTCAGGTATAAGGAACTGGAAGCCGTTCGAGAGTAGGACGGGGTAGTTGACTGTACGTGGTAGTCGTGTAAATTATGTAAGTATTGTAGGTGTAGTAAGACCGAAATTGTATCGGCGTTAGTTGGAGAATACTCGGTACAGTTGTAATGTAAGTGTTTAACAATTGGTGGATATGAACGGGATATTGTGTAGTTGCTCGGGAGTTTAGTCCATCAGACCGGTACATGTATGTATGTTAGCCTTGTTAGTCACGTAGGTGGCTAATGGCGTGTAACACCAAAGAGTTAATTTATGTTGTGAGTTATGATTTCCGCTGCAAGTGTTGTTAATGTGTTGTTTGTAGTTGGGGTGTTACAAAAAGTGGTATCAGAGCGAAGTATCGCTCTGATGACTGAAATACCGAGCTTAGGAAGTACCGAGTTAAGTTTAGTACCTTGGGTTAAGGGTTGAGTGATAGCGTGAGGAGTACGCTAGTTAGGGAAACACCAGTGTGTACTGGATACCTACAGTATCCATCCCGCCCTCCACAAACCCTATTTATAACTTGGGAAAGAACGCCAGAGAGATGGAGTCATCTCTTACTCGGGAAAACCCGATCTGGCTGTTACTAAGTATCCTTATAAGTACGGAGAACCTGTCACACGGTAGATCCCGAAAGGCGTGAATTCTGAAGACGATCTCCATTTTAACAATGTCTGCCGCATGAGTTAGCGAAAAGTGAAGAATTTATGCATAAGAGAATGGAATTTCCGGCACCCTGGGTCGACATGCGAAGCAGTCGAGGATAACCAGCGTGCAAGCACTAACCGTGCAACAGTGGAGAAGTGAAGTAGTAGGAACCCGAGACGAGTGTCTACGGGACTACAATGTTGACTAACACACCAACGGTACATACCGAGCAAGAACTACGACGTAGTACGAGGAGATACGATACTAAGTAAAAAGGGGTCTCCCAGAATGGGAAACACCCTAGTTAATGGTTATCAGGTGAAGACAGAGAGAACTACCCAAGGAATTGTTGTTAAGACGTAAGATCAAGCAAGGGCCAGCAAGGCCACAGATGTTAAAGCGGGTCAAAGCAGTACCGCAACCGATGTGTATTGAACCAGTAGCCAGTCAGCATGGCGCACTTGCCAAGGCAAGTGCTGCTACAACAAGGCTGGCGGCAAATTATTAGCAACTATAAAGTACTTAGTAAAGTACCATGAAGTAAAGTGAGATCATCATAACTGTGGAAAGGCTTAGCAGCTCGACCTCTGTAATTGGAAACACACCAGTCAGCAAGAAGCTAGACTTGGTTAAGGCGAGAAAATGTTGCGAAACCACGAGAATTTTCTTTCAAACTTAAATTCATTTTCAAACCTTTTTTTCAAAACCAAATTTTCTTTCAAACCCAATCTATTTAAATTCTTCTTCTTTAAAACCAGACCAGAAGACCTACACCGGCCTCAGTGCCACATGGTAGGTAAGTTATACCCAATTACTTTTAAACACCAGATGGAAACCGGTAAACCCAAGGGTAACAACCCGAGGGAATGGAGTGAGTTCATAATAATACAACAGTGGATACACTTCCCTTGATTAAGTTCGGGAAGCATGGAATGCATATTATCATAGGATAATATAAGAGGAGTTGACAACAGAATACTTCACCTAGGCGTGTGACGGACACTACGAGTGTACCAACAGTAATGTGGGACGACCGCACTCCGATAGGAGCTTGTGGGCCTGACAAACCTTCTTATGGGGTAGTCGGGTAAGTAGCAATGTATCAGTAGGATACCTCATGTATGTATACGAGTGGAGTCTGGAACACGGGAAGTAGTCGACTCCATACTACGGTCCGAAGTAAAAGTCAGGCAAGAGCAAAGGATTATCCTCGAATGGTTGAAGTAAAAGGACCCAGTTAAGTTAAGGAAGACTCAAGGAATTAGTAAGTTTATTCTAAGGAAATGTTTAAAGGTGAACAAGTGCGAAGTGCACTGATTAGTAAGTAAAGACATAGCATACGTCTCAAGGATCTGGAAGGATGAACATAATAGCTGAAGTAAGTACCCAGCCTACATATGGTGGGGCAGATGCCTACTATGGATACGTTAATGTGCAATGATCGGGATGAGACTCCCAGAAGGATCACTTAAACTATCAGGATATCAATCTCACTGGAGAAGATATTTAACCAACAAAAAAACGTAGAGCGAGGTAGTAAATTAAACATGCCAAGAAGTGCAAGCCAGATGTAATGGCATAACCTAATAACACCCAGGAGTTATCCTTAAAAGGGCGTTTGGGTCAACAATGGTTGAACAAGATACGTGATGGAAACGCAAAGGCTGAAATTAAAACACCAAGTTTAAACACCAGTCGTTAGAGGAAGTCTGACATCCTTGAAGGGGCATACCATGAAAGGAACAACGACCTGGTCATGGAGCTCAATGCAACCCATAAGCCATGTAATATTGTACGGAGAAGTAAATGTGTGTGAACAGCCTACAACGAGCAGAGCTCGAGGCAATAAGGCTTATGAGCCATAAATGGAATATGTTAAGTAGAATGTTACTTATTATGAATTTTATGTTATACAAGTAAGTAAAGTGGATAACGAACCACTGCTTTAAGAGTGGGGATACCTCTTGATATGTGAGACCGCAACAGCGGCAGTTATGTGAACTAAGTTTAAGAATATGTTAAGAGTGAACCGTGTTGTCACTACGAAAAGAGTTGCACCAGTTGTGGAGACTGAAAGAGTGATAAGTCAATAGCAACCACCATAGGTGTGGGATGCCTAATGTGTAATGAACAACGCTCAAGGAGCATAAAGACTCGAAGAATAAGAGTATCCAGCAATAATCCCAATAAGTGGCAAAACACAGTGTAATGGCAGAAGCTAATATAATAGCGGATGCAGTGTAAGTTGATGTTATACAATGAGTAAGAGCACGGTGCGCAGTAAGCGACCGTTGTATAAGTATTGCTAAATAATAATGTGGTGAATAGGACCCGTTATGAGTCAAACTCAATGAACATACAGATAAGTGATGATACACAGACTGAGCAATACGCCAGTAGTTGATGCTACGTGATAAGGAACACAGTATGAATTCCTATTGCTATCTCATAAGAGATTTACCGACAAGAGTTTACGCCTCTGCACTCTGTATGACTGAGTGTTTTGGTATTGCTCTCGTGCAGTAATGATCGAGTGAGGTAGCTAGGAAGTTTGAGAAATGTTAAATGTGATAGAAAGACAAGACTTGTGATGTGATAAAACCGATGCATAAGCAAAGCACGGTTGTACCAATCAAAGGATACTTGATGGGCGTAAGTGACTACAGTAACACGATTATCAAATATCGGTATGGAATATACCTCAAGTGTTGAAAATAACCGACAGAGTACTACACAATAGGTAGTAGCTCAGAAGTAACCGACAGTAAGTCGGAAGAAACCAAGTAAATCATTGTGGAATACAGTAAGTTATCATGGAAAGGAGTAGAAGTTTGTAACTCACCGAGTTCGCTCACGGTAAGTGAAACCACGCGTCGGCTGAGGAACCGTTATTACCAGGTAAAGGTGATAATCGAGGATGTACAATACAGTACGAATAATGCATGGAGCAAACTAAGCTCTAAATTATCAAGAGTCGCGCAGCAGAAACTAGTGAGCCAGCGATTCAAATATTGAATGCGTGTAGTGAACATGAGCGGATGGCTAATTATTAACGCCTATAGTCTCACAGGCCAGAATCGAAACCAGTTAAGAGTAAAAATAAACTCTAGTGAGAATTCTTGGTTATGGACTAAACCGCCAATATGGCTAAGTTCCTCAAACCAGAACACATAGTGTAATAAACCGCGTGGAGATAAAACACTTCACGACGGTAGACCGTTATAAACCAGTGATTAAGTGATTGATTACGTGGGCGTAATCCCTTTTAAGGGGGGTAGAGCGCAGAACCACTTAGTGTCTATTATCGTACAGATGTACGTGAACTATGGTGTGCATAGCACAAAATGATTTGTTTTGATGATTGGTGTGTGTGTTACATAAACATATGCATTCATTCATGGTTTAATTATGGTAATTGCGCACTGAAGATGCGAATACCATTGTGATATGTATGTTTATGGTGTTAACGGATGTAGGTGAAAGTATAAGTGTAAGGGGGTAGAAAACTCCCGGGGAATTAAAACCGCGACAGTATATGTTCATATGTTACCAAACGTAATATTGTGTATTATATTTGATAAAAAATATATATGGATATATGTATATATACGTGTTGTGATTTATGATGGAGTATGAAGCCGATATAGAACCTAGTAAGAATTAAATTCCCTAGGTAACTGGATTTAAGTGAATGGAGATAACTGATAGACGGAGTTCTATCCCTTGGAGATGTATGATTATGACTAGAAGGATTAAAGATAGAAAATGGTACATGTTTGAATTAGCTGTTGTTTGAAATTGAAGTGGGAGGTGAAACTTGATTATCATGAGATCAAGGGAAGCCGAACACGAATTGGGGCGGAGAGATAGTTCAACACTGATGCTGATCACATCAGGGTTGGGTGATTCTCGAAACTCCCTATAAGTGGTCACAAATAATCACATCAAGAATAAGATGCGGTTAGCAATAAATGGGACTTGGAGTTGTATTGAGTTTTCAAAGGAATTTTAAATTGGGTTTCGAATCTTTCAATTGGTATTTCAAGACTTCAATAAATATTTTTAAGATCCTTAAGTGGTATTTTCAAAGGAAGGACAACCTTTATGTGACCTTGTAAAGGATTTTCACCTGTATCCTTCCGATAAAGGATTTCATTATACTTAACCTCATAGAGGGTATTTCCGTATTACTTGCTCACGAGCTGAGGACGTACGAGCCTTTGTCTTCGGACCGGTGACATGAGAAGTATATTTTAAAGATGTATGCAATTGTTTTGATCTCCCAAAGGAACGGGGACCAGAGTGTCCATCGCGACCGGTTCTGCGGGATCACAGTGTATATGTACTCTACATGGGTCTCGAACTCATGAAGAGATGGAAAAGGAATTTCTGGTTGATATACATGCTATGACATGTTGTGTGGTATGTGTAGTAATTATTATTTTGGACCTCGAGTCCTAATGTGATTGAATTCTGAAGGTGTTATGTTACCTAGACCATGTGTCTAAAGGTTGTTATGTTATCAAGACCTAAGAGTCTAAATGTTGTTATGTTACCCAGACCTAAGAGTCTAAAGGTTGTTATATATGTACAATGTTGTTAAGGTACCCGGACCATTAAGTCCGAGGCTACTAAGTAAGTATGTTATGTTATGTATGGATGTGTATATGTACCCGGACCGTTAAGTCCGAGGGTGTGATGTAAAGTATGTTGTTATGGAAGTTGTATGTTGCAAGTAATCCCCGTATTCTAACCAATGATGTGTGGGAAGTGTGAACTTCGAGGACGAAGTTCTTTTAAGGGGGGTAGATTGAAATACCCCAAAACCTTAATATGTTAATTAACTATGTAATTATAATTTTCTAAGGCTAATTAAGTCCTTAAGATTATTGGTGAAGGAATAAAAAACCAAAAAAAAAGAAAAAGAAAATGCGTAAAAGTCACAAAATGTGAAAACGCGTATTTAATTGTTTTAGGAGGTATAAAACTTTCACTGGGGTTATAAATATATTTTTATACCCTAATTACATACTAAGAACATTTGGGAAAAATTCCGGAAGAAAACGGATCCAAATAATGCGCTAAAGCGCTAACGGAGTCTAAAGCGCGTTTTTCGAGAAAACCCGAAAACGTGACTTTAAACAGTCAAATGACCCCGTAAAAATTATAGTTTATCATATAACTATAAATAAGCGTTAATGGGAGTATAATAACCATTAAAATTAAATAAACAAGAAAATTCCGGAAAACGGGCCCGGTTAGTGAATAGTGCTAAAACCGGGTAAACTAACAGGCGTTTTCTGTAAAAGACGAAAAACGCTCCAGCTTGTAATAATTAAGTGGGCCAGTTTTAATTGTGAGACAGCCCTCTCACACACATAATAAGCAAAAAAAGAAAAGAAAGAAAGAAAAGTAAAAGGGAGCCCCACCATCTCTTTCCTTTTCTCTTTCCTCTCTTTCTCTCCTCCACCAGCCGTTCTCCTTCTCCCCTCCCCCCCTGGCTCCAACGATTTTTGGAGGCCCTTCCATGGCTTCTCCTCCTTCTCAAGCTTGCCCAAGGTGCTACACCACTCCAAATGAGAAAATAATTACATATTCTTCATCTCCTCATCATTCTCTATCTTCCTCTCTTTTTAAAATCCGAAAATAATGAAGTTCATCTCCATGGTTTTCCCATTTGAAGAGAAATAGCACCAATGTGTAGCTTGGAGCCTCCTCTTTCAAACAAGGTAAAAATTTCATTGAAAAACTCGTTTTTGTTCTTCCTCCTTTGGTAGCCGATTTTGCTCTCTCTCTCTCTCTTACCTTGTTTTTCTTCTTGTTCTTGAGCTCCAAATTGACCCTTCAATGGTGGAGTAGTTTCCCTCTTGATTCAAGGGTGAGAATCCCTCTTAAAAGCTTCATGGAGGTAAACCCTAACTTTTGTGTTCTAGCCTTTGATTGAATTAAGATACTCCAAGGGTTTAGATAATTAATTGAGTATGTTTATGTGTTCTTGGATGTTGGGATGGAGTTTGGAAACTCCATACCCTCTTAACCAATTTTGGAGAAGATGAGGAGCAAGAGGAGAATTAAAGAGACTTGTGAAATTAAGGTAAGGAATCCACCTTGAACCTTGGTTATGATTGTTTAAGTGTTTGGGATGGGTAAACAAATTAATGAACCCAAAATGATTGATTGGAATATATGTTGAAAATGTGTTTACTTGGTTTGGAGAGGTTTGTGAATTAATGTTGAGTTGAGTGCCTTAAGAGCCAAATGTTGTGAGTTTGTGATTGATGATGTGGTTATTGAGATTATGGAGATTTTTGGTGATTGTGTTGTTGTTGTTGTTGAATTTGAGGATTTGTGTGTGTGCTGGTAGACCCTTGTGGTTTGGTTAGTTTTAGGATGAAAAATGTGAAGAGGTGAGTTTTGGGAAATGCTTTGAAAATAGCCAAGTGCTGTCAAATTTGTTTAGGAAAGTATGGCCTTGAGTGTTTTACCCAAAGGAAGAAGCTAGGTGTGTTTAAGAAATGCATTATCTAGGAGGTTTTGAAATGGTCATTGATGGATTGGAAAGGTTGGTGGAAGGTTGTGAAATGTCTGAAGAGGTTTAAGATGCACTGATATGCAATAATGCAACAGAGGGAAAATAAGTTTTGTGAATTTGAACAATAATTGGGTGGTGGATTGGACCAACATTTTAGGAGCATTTGAGGAGTGTTTTAGTGTGTGTACACATGTAGGAAACATGTGGAATGTTTAGGAAATGATTGGATGTGGATTAGGGGTTGAAAACTGATCAAAAACTGTAAATTTTGTCTGTTCCAGAGGTGGTCCGGGTTGCAAACCCGTTTGCAAACCCGGACGATAGCAAAAACATGGCAGAAGACTATCCCAGGGGTGTGGTCCGGGTTTGAAACCAGGACACAAACCCGGACCACATGAAAAATTGTCCAGAAACTGCACTCCGTGGTTGGTCCGGGTTTGTAACCCCGGACACAAGCCCGGACCATGTTAAAAAGTGTCCAGAGAGTGTTTTTTAAGGGTTGTTATGGTGGGGAAGTGAATGATAATGGTTTTAGATGTTGATTAGGCCTTGTTTGGTGAGTTTTAAAGGCCATTAAAAGTATACACAAGTGTTGGAAGTGATTGAGAAAGTTGTGAGTTTAAGTACACAAAGTTAAAAACCGAAACAACGGGATAACGGGTTAAGTACGGGAGTATAGTGTTACATACTGTAATGCTTCGATGTTAATGAAAACATTTGAATGTTATCAGTTTGAACAAGTGTGAACCAAGGAACGGGAGATCACCCGGTAAAGATAAACCCAAGGTGTAAGTATGGTTTTCTTGCAACCTGTGTCCTACCGGATTACACCGGCTTGTATGCCAATGTGTTTTTCTGTGTGTTTGCCACCTTGCAAGATAAAGCATGAAATGAGTTTACAGTAATTCATTATTGTGGCGTAATTAATTCCGATACCGCTTAACCTTAGTTATGTGTTAAATAATAGTTAACCGACCTTAGGTTCACATAAGTGATCGGTATTCGGAATAAACGTCCCAACCCATGGGAACGTTCTACCTACGGCTATCCGTGCGTTTGTGTATGTTGTGATTATGTGTGATGTTTGTGGCTTTTTGGATATGTTGTTGTTGTTATTGGATACAGTTATCCATGTTTGTCAAAAGGATATTTCACCCCTTATGTGTCTAACCGAGTTAGTAACACTATGTGAAGTGTGTATGTGATAAGTTCCATAAGGGAACCTCTAACTAATAAGTATATGTATGTATGGAGAGGAATCCGGTTGTTCCGGTCGCGCGTGTTGTTTGGGAGTTAATACATATATGAGAATTAACTCCCATCCTGTTATGTTAGGGTTGTTTTCCTTCATTGGATTTCGACCTCCCACTAGTTTAGCCAAAGCTTACCTACCCGACCTCCACATCGGGCTAGGAGGGAAATTATGTACAATGTTGGTAGGGTGTTGAAGCCTAAGTTCGCTTCGACTCCCTCTTTGTTATGTTACGGTTGTTCTTCCTCCTTGAATTACAACCACCCACAAGCTTAACCAAGGCTTACCTACCTCATCACTATTGGAGCTAGGGGAAATTGTGTATGTTGTGTACGGTCCTATATGAGGCCGCCACTCAAGTAAAGAAAATGTATGTATGTTGTGTTCGGGCTTATATCACCCCGGCACTCCCTAAATGAAGTTCATGTACTCTAAGAAGAGTGAAATTAAGTTGTGTATGTTATAAAGTGAACTGTGTTGTTATGTTGAGTGTGCTAACCTTGTGTATGTATTCATTAATGGATGTTGCTTATAAGCATGATATGTGTATGAGTTTGTGCATGTTTGAAATAAATCAACCGCATGCTAAGATGACAAATAGTTGTGCGTGGCCCGGTAGCATGTGGGCTGCGGGATTACCATACCAGCAAAGGTGCTGACCCCCTTTGGGGGCTCCCATACTTTTAGGTATAAGGAACTAGAAGCCGTTCGAGAGTAGGACGGGGTAGTGGACTGTACGTGGTAGTCGTGTAAATTATGTAAGTATTGTAGGTGTAGTAAGACCGAAATTGTATCGGCATTAGTTGGAGAATACTCGGTACAGTTGTAATGTAAGTGTTTAACAATTGTTGGATATGGAACGGGAGTATTGTGTGTAGTTGCTCGGGAGTTTAGTCCATCAGACCGGTACGATGTATGTATGTTAGCCTTGTTAGTCCACGTAGGTGGCTAATGGCGTGTAACACCAAGGAGTTAATTTATGTTGTGACTTATGATTTCCGCTGCAAGTGTTGTTAAATGTTGTTTTGTAGTTGGGGTGTTACATCTTCTGTGATGCGTCCCATAAGGGACTAGGATGTGTTTTGATGCAGCAGGGTAAGGTAGTGGCTTATGGCTCCCGGCAGCTTAAGCCTTATGAGAAGAACTACCCTACCCACGATCTGGAGTTGGCAGCTGTAGTGTTCGCGCTTAAGATTTGAAGGCATTATCTGTATGGAGCGTCGTGTAGGTTTACACGGACCACAAGAGTCTCAAGTATTTGTTCACTCAGAAGGAGCTGAACTTGAGACAGAGGAGGTGGTTGGAGCTACTTCATGACTACGATTTAGAAATCCTCTACCACCCGGGTAGAGCGAATGTTGTGGCAGATGCTTTGAGCCGGAGAGGTGCTCCGGGTGTAGCTTGTGCCTTGACTGGAGTCCAGAGGTCCGCCTTAGAGCTGCAGCGTATGGGCATTTGGGTAGTCAGACCAGCCAGTGCCAGTATGATAGCAGCGCTTCAGGTTCAGTCTTCTTTGGTCGACAGGATCCGGGTTGGTCAGGAGTCAGACTCAGCTTTGTGTCGGATTAGGGGGGGGGCTGTCTTCGGAGCAGAGTTCAGATTTCAGTGTCTCCAGCGATGGGTGTCTGCGTTTCAGAGGCCGAGTGTGCGTGCCTGACGATGCAGTGCTGCGCAGAGAGATCCTTCAGGAGGCGCATGGAGCGCCATACTCAGTTCACCCAGGAGGGGTGAAGATGTATCGAGATCTTAGAGAGTCATTCTGGTGGTCTGGGATGAAGCGTGACATCTCCGAGTTTGTTTCGAAGTGCCAGACCTGTCAGCAGATTAAGGCTGAGCACCAGAGGCCAGCAGGTTTGCTTCAGCCCCTTCCCATTCCTGAGTGGAAGTGGGAGAGTGTGGGGATGGATTTCGTCATGGGTTTGCCCAGGACTCCTTCGGGTTGTGATGCCGTATGGGTGATAGTTGATCGTCTGACGAAGTCTGCTCATTTTCTGCCGGTGAAGAAGACCTTCAGTTTGGAGCGTTTAGCTCGTTTGTATCTCGATGAGATAGTGAGGCTTCACGGTGTGCCTACTACTATTGTATCTGATCGTGACCCACGTTTTGTTTCGAGATTTTGGCGCAGTTTGCATAAGGCCTTGGGTACGAATTTAGCCTTCAGTTCAGCTTACCATCCTCAGTCGGATGGCCAGACAGAGAGGACTAATCAGGTTTTAGAGGACATGCTTCGCGCATGTGTCCTGGATTTTGGGGTAGCTGGGAGCAGCATGTGACCCTGGTTGAGTTCGCCTACAACAACAGCTTTCAGGCGAGCATTGGTATGGCTCCGTTTGAGGCGTTGTACGGTAGGAGGTGCAGGTCCCCATCTGTTGGGATGACCTGAAGGAGAGGGTTTTGGTTGGCCCCGAGCTGGTGCAGGATGCGGTGGAGAAGATTAGGATGATTCGGGAGCGTCTGCTAGTTGCTCAGAGTAGGCAGAAGTGTTATGCAGACCAGAGGCGCAAGCCGCTTGAGTTTGAGGTTGGAGATCATGTTTATCTTGCGAGTGTCGCCGGTCAGAGGCGTAGTTCGGTTTGGGAAGCGTGGGAAGCTTAGCCCAAGGTTCGTTGGACCGTTTGAAATTCTGGAGAGGATTGGCCCTGTGGCCTACCGGTTAGCGTTGCCACCTGCTTGTCTGCTGTCCACGGTGTTTTTCATGTCTCTATGTTGAGGAAGTACCTGCATGATCCGTCTCACGTGATCGACTACAGCCAGCTTCAGTTGAGGGAGGACTGCAGTTTCGAGGCGGTGCCTACTCGTATTTTAGCCAGGGATGTCCGCCGGCTCCGTAGTAAGACCCTGCCTATGGTTAAGGTTCAATGGTCTGATCAGTCAGAAAGTGAAGCGACTTGGGAACTCGAAGATGAGCTGCGTGCCAAGTATCCCTCCCTGTTCGAGCAGTAAGGTAAGTTAATCTCGAGGACGAGATTCTTTTAAGGGGGAGGTGATGTTATAACCCGTATAATTCCTACCTTATATTATATCTGCTACAATGCTGTTCTAAGTTGGATTGTTTAATTCTTTGCTGTCAGTTAGGACACCGACGACATTCTATTAATTGCCAGGGACAAGGAAGTCTTTCGGCTAATTAATTAAGGTAATTGTCCATTAAGTGAATAAGTAAAGGAATTATTTATTTATTCCTTCCCATTTATCAGTCATTATTTTCTCCTCAATTTGAATCGTGGGAGCGTCTCTTCGTTGTGCTTTCAGAGCGACAGTTTTGCCTCTTCTTCCCTTCTCCAAGTTCTTTTTGCTGGGATTGTGTGTCCTTCTGTTGCTGTGTCGTTTGTGTCGCTCATCGCTGCGTGGCTGCTGAGTATTCCCTCGTAGCGAATTCAGGTTTGGAGTTACGGATTGTGTATTCCAGCGTAGTAGTATCTTCCCCTCTTCTGTTTTCTGATTTGATTCTTCGTTTATGAATTCAGAAGTTGCTGGGTTTCTTTGATCTGCGAGTTGCACTGGCTGTAGACTGTTTGGACTGTTGGGATTTCTGGACTCCCGAATTCTGGTTTGTGTTGCAGTTTTCGAGGTTTGAGTTTGGGTTTCCTTCTTCGTTTTCTGATTATAGATTAGACATTGTGGGAATCAGTTGCTGGGTGATCGGTGTCTGGTTGGCGGATTCGTTCGTGTTGCTGTGAACTGCTCAGATCGTCGGATTGTTACTGATTGTTGAGGTAGGTGGTTGCTTGATTCGGTTTGGGAGTTCAGCCATGGGGTATTGCAAGAGTGTTATCTGATTTGTGTGTGATTCTATTTGCGTTTTGTTGCATTTTGGAATGGCTAAACCCCCATGGTTTCCTATTTTAATGTCTGATTTGTGTGTGTGCTTAATTGGCAATTCGAGGCATCGAATTGTGTTGTTTTTCTGCTCTCTGTTCGTCTTCTGGAAATTGCATTTTTCGCACTGTCCGAACTTCTGTCCGAGCTTTGAAGTTCGGACAGTGCGTTTTGCTCTTCTGATTTTCAAAGTTCGGGGCATGTCCGAACATCGGTCCGAATGTTGATGTTCGGACACACCCTTGGGTTCTTCTCTGATTTAGTTCGACCTGTGTCCGAACGTTGACGTCCGGACACAAGGTCGGACATCCCGCGTATTTATTTTCCGTAACTCGTCCGAACATCCGTCCGAACTTGGATGTTCGGACATTCTGAATTCCTCTATCTGATTTCAACTCGACTTGTGTCCGAACATTGATGTCCGGACACAAGTTCGGACATTTGGCAAATCTCTGGTTCTGAGTCTCGACTTGTGTCCGAACTTCGACGTTAGGACACAAGTTCGGACACCCCTCTGTTTTCAGCGTAACTTCTTCGTTTGAACTCCGATTCGAGTGCCGTCTGCGGCATTGGATTCCTTATGATCTGTACTACTGATTTATGAGTGTTTTGGCATATTTAAATGCAACTTTGCTTCTGTTTAAGCAATCCTTCTGTTTTGGGACATTACACTTTGTTTTGAGCCATGAATGGCTGGGTCGAGCTATTCCATGGTATACCATGTAGACGTCGTTCTGAGTGTGGGTCATTCCCTTTCTGTTCTGTGGGGTTGACGAACCCTTTGGCTCTTTCGACTCATTTCTGCGTTGCCGAGAGACCTGGTATGGTCTATGGGTCTTCGACCCTTCTGAGTGTGTGCATTGTGTCTTGTCCCCTTTCTGTTTAAGTGCTCTGGCTGTTTCTGATATGGGAAACCCTTGAGTTCCATTCTGTTTCTGTTCTGAAAGCTTCTGAATATGGAGAATTGTGGTTATTATATCTATCTTTTCATCCTTCTGTTTTCAATTGTTTTGAGCGACCTTGCTGATGACGGTCGCTGCATACTGGGCATAGTTGTGTGCTCATTCCCCTACTTCTAACATTTTTGCAGATTGATCAGCGAGGATCATCTTGAGTTCTGGAGCTATAGTGTTTAGCTTTTGTTGTTCGTTCAGATTGATATTTTGAGATGTTGTAGCCTCCGGGCCTTACACTTTTTGACTTCTGTTTCTGACTCAGTTACGTATTTGGGATTTTGGTATTTGCTTTCGCTGTATTTGAATACATTGGTTTACAATGTTTATGTAAACTTTGTTTGGGCCTTTATTGTGTTTGAGTGTTTTAGAGCCTTGCGTTATTAGGTAGTAATACGCGGCGTGTAGCACCCTTAACTCTTAGGCCGGTTTTAGGGGTGTTACATTTAGTGGTATCAGAGCCAGGTTTGGCTTTCTTTGGTGTTTGTGGGTGTGTTTGCTTGTGCGAGGTTCAGTTGTGACAGTTGTTTGAAGTCTGAGTCAGTCCTGACAAGTTTTGGATTTGTGTATCTCAGAATGCCTCCTCGTAGAACACCAGTGACCCCTCAGGGAGATGCTGCAGAGGCAGTGCAGCAGTTTGTGACGCAGTTGATGCAGACGATGGCTGCAGCTGCTGGGGGAGCTGGTGGAGGAGCTGGTGGTGCAGGCCCAGCAGGGGCAAATGCTTGGGAGGCCAAGTCCGAGCACTCCAGGAGTTCATGAAGCTAAAGCCGCCTTCCTTCGACGGCTGTGGCGACCCTCAGGAGGCGAGCCATTGGATTACTGAGGTCGAGGACCTGCTGAGAGTGATGGGGTCGGAGGACAGAGAAGGTAGACTTCGCCACGTTCCTCTTCAAGGGGGAGGCAAAGGAGTGGTGGCGCATGGTGATGGGTAGACATCCCCAGCCTTGGACCTGGGATCAGTTCTGCTTGGAGTTCAACAAGCAGTTCTATCCGGATGTCTACAAGGACCAGAAAATCAATGAGTACAACCGGCTGCGTAGGGGAGAGATATGACCGTAGAGGAGTACGTGAGGAAGTTCGTGACTCTGTCGAAGTATGCCCCGGAGCCAGATGAGCACAGGAAGGCTCATAAGTTTGAGAGCGGATTGAGACCCGACATTAGGTCCGCTGTGACACCCCTCCGTCACCGGACTTTTAGAGATGTGGCGGATGTCGCCCTGCTGGTAGAGGCCGACATCAAGGGCAGACAGGCGGGCATGGACCATAAGGGGAAGAGGCGTGCTGAGGAGCCTCAGAGGAAGGAGGCTGCCCCTCCTCAGAAGAAGCAGTCCTATGGAGACCGTCGGGGAGCTTCTTCATCTTCGTCAGCTGAGGCGAAGTGTGGGTCTTGTGGCCACTCCCATCCTGGTAGGGAGTGCTACAAGAAGACTGGTGCCTGCTTTAAGTGCGGGTCGATGGAGCACCGGATCGCTCAGTGCCTCAGGCATCCGGTAGAGGCTCAGGAGATAGAGGCACCGGCTCAGATTCAGGGGCGAGGTCCGATCAGAAGAAGCCTCAGACTCAGGCCCGGGTTTATGCTATGGCTGGAGAGCGTGATCGAGCTGGTGATCGCGTCGTCTCAGGTATTCTCTAGATCCATTCTCGAGATGTATTTTGTCTGTTTGACTCTGGAGCTACGCATTCCTTTGTCAGCTATGATTTGTTGGGTGATCTTGGATTGACTGCTATGCCTAGTGAGGTAGACTTGTGTGTGAGTAGTCCGTTAGGTGGGGTTGCCCCTTGTGTGCTGGATTCTGTGTGTAAGGCTTGTCCCATAGTAGTTCGGGACAAGACCTTTTGTGCTGACCTCATCCCGATGCGGATGACCTGTTTTGATGTGATCCTGGGCATGGATTGGCTAGCAGAGCACCATGCCCATATAGATTGTGCAGCGAGGAAAGTAGTGTTCGACTTGCCAGACGGGACCCGCTTTGCGTTCTCTGGGAATGCAGTTCCATGTGCGCCTGTGATTGTGTCAGCGATGCAGGCAGCCAGTTTCTTGAGGAAGGGCTGCCAGGGATTCTTGTGTTATCTGCCAGAGTGCGTGAGGGATCCAGCTTGGAGAGCATCCCGATTGTCAGAGAGTTTCCTGAGGTCTTCCAGGACGACGTGCCCGGACTGCCACCAGTGTGAGAGGTGGAGTTCACGATCGATTTAGCGCCAGAGACTCAGCCCATCTCCAGGGCCCCTTACCGTATGAGTCCGGCGGAGTTGAAGGAGCTGAAGGTTCAGCTTCAGGAGTTGCTAGATAAGGGCTTCATTCGCCCTAGCGTTTCGCCTTGGGGAGCGCCAGTGCTGTTTGTGAAGAAGAAGGATGGGACCTTCCGGTGTGCATCGACTATAGAGAGCTGAACAAGGTGACCATCAAGAACCGCTATCCCCTTCCGCGCATAGATGATTTGTTTGACCAGTTGGCGGGCGCCACAGTGTTCTCGAAGATAGATCTTTGTTCGGGCTACCATCAGTTGAGGATTAAGGCCGAAGATGTGCCTAAGTCCGCCTTTAGGACTCGTTATGGTCATTACGAGTTCCTAGTCATGCCTTTTGGTTTGACTAATGCTCCATCAGTATTCATGGATATGATGAACCGGGTTTTCAAACCCTATCTGGATCAGTTTGTAGTGGTCTTCATAGATGATATCTTGGTGTACTCCAAGAGCGCAGAGGAGCATGAGGAGCATCTGAGGATTGTTTTGCAGACGTTGAAGGATCGTGAGCTGTATGCTAAGTTGAAGAAGTGTGACTTCTGGCTTGATCGTGTGGTGTTCTTGGGACATGTGGTCTCGAAGGACGGTATCTCAGTGGATCCTGAGAAGATTAGAGCTGTGATGGAGTGGGCGAGGCCCACGAATGTTGCTGAGATTCACAGTTTCCTTGGGTTAGCTGGGTACTACAGGAAGTTTGTAGAGGGTTTTCTAAGATTGTATCCCCACTGACCCGTCTGTTGAGGAAGGAGATCAAGTATGAGTGGAGCGAGGCTTGCGAGCAGAGCTTCCTAGAGATTAAGAAGAGGCTGACTACTGCACCGATTCTGACTTTGCCATCTAGGACCGAGGGGTTCGAGGTCTTCTGTGATGCGTCCCATAAGGGACTAGGATGTGTTTTGATGGAGCAGGGTAAGGTAGTGGCTTATGGCTCTCGGCAGCTTAAGCCTTATGAGAAGAACTACCCTACCCACGATCTGGAGTTGGCAGCTGTAGTGTTCGCGCTTAAGATTTGGAGGCATTATCTGTATGGAGCGTCGTGTAAGGTTTACACGGACCACAAGAGTCTCAAGTATTTGTTCACTCAGAAGGAGCTGAACTTGAGACAGAGGAGGTGGTTGGAGCTACTTCATGACTACGATTTAGAAATCCTCTACCACCCGGTAGAGCGAATGTTGTGGCAGATGCTTTGAGCCGGAGAGGTGCTCCGGGTGTAGCTTGTGCCTTGACTGGAGTCCAGAGGTCCCCTTAGAGCTGCAGCGTATGGACGTTTGGGTAGTCAGACCAGCCAGTGCCAGTATGATAGCAGCGCTTCAGGTTCAGTCTTCTTTGGTCAACAGGATCCGGGTTGGTCAGGAGTCAGACTCAGCTTTGTGTCGGATTAGGGGGGGGCTGTCTTCGGAGCAGAGTTCAGATTTCAGTGTCTCCAGCGATGGGTGTCTGCGTTTCAGAGGCCGAGTGTGCGTGCCTGACGATGCAGTGCTGCGCAGAGAGATCCTTCAGGAGGCTCATGGAGCGCCATACTCAGTTCACCTAGGAGGGGTGAAGATGTATCGAGATCTTAGAGACTCATTCCGGTGGTCTGGGATGAAGCGTGACATCTCCGAGTTTGTTTCGAAGTGCCAGACCTGTCAGCAGATTAAGGCTGAGCACCAGAGGCCAGCAGGTTTGCTTCAGCCCCTTCCCATTCCTGAGTGGAAGTGGGAGAGTGTGGGGATGGATTTCGTCATGGGTTTGCCCAGGACTCCTTAGGGTTGTGATGCCGTATGGGTGATAGTTGATTGTCTGACAAAGTCTGCTCATTTTCTGCCGGTGAAGAAGACCTTCAGTTTGGAGCGTTTAGCTCGTTTGTATCTCGATGAGATAGTGAGGCTTCACGGTGTGCCTACTACTATTGTATCTGATCGTGACCCACGTTTTGTTTCGAGATTTTGGCGCAGTTTGCATAAGGCCTTGGGTACGAATTTAGCCTTCAGTTCAGCTTACCATCCTCAGTCGGATGGCCAGACAGAGAGGACTAATCAGGTTTTGGAGGACATGCTTCGCGCATGTGTCCTGGATTTTGGGGGTAGCTGGGAGCAGCATGTGACCCTGGTTGAGTTCACCTACAACAACAGCTTTCAGGCGAGCATTGGTATGGCTCCGTTTGAGGCGTTGTACGGTAGGAGGTGCAGGTCCCCCATCTGTTGGGATGACCTGAAGGAGAGGGTTTTGGTTGCCCCGAGCTGGTGCAGGATGCGGTGGAGAAGATTAGGATGATTCGGGAGCGTCTGCTAGTTGCTCAGAGTAGGCAGAAGTGTTATGCAGACCAGAGGCGCAGGCCGCTTGAGTTTGAGGTTGGAGATCATGTTTATCTGCGAGTGTCACCGGTCAGAGGCGTAGTTCGGTTTGGGAAGCGTGGGAAGCTTAGCCCAAGGTTCGTTGGACCGTTTGAAATTCTGGAGAGGATTGGCCCTGTGGCCTACCGTTAGCGTTGCCACCTGCTTTGTCTGCTGTCCACGGTGTTTTTCATGTCTCTATGTTGAGGAAGTACCTGCATGATCCGTCTCACGTGATCGACTACTGCCAGCTTCAGTTGAGGGAGGACTGCAGTTTCGAGGCGGTGCCTACTCGTATTTTAGCCAGGGATGTCCGCCGGCTCCGTAGTAAGACCCTGCCTATGGTTAAGGTTCAATGGTCTGATCAGTCAGAAAGTGAAGCGACTTGGGAACTCGAAGATGAGCTGCGTGCCAAGTATCCCTCCCTGTTCGAGCAGTAAGGTGAGTTAATCTCGAGGACGAGATTCTTTTAAGGGGGAGGTGATGTTATAACCCGTATAATTCCTACCTTATATTATATCTGCTACAATGCTGTTCTAAGTTGGATTGTTTAATTCTTTGCTGTCAGTTAGGACACCAACGACATTCTATTAATTGCCAGGGACAAGGAAGTCTTTCGGCTAATTAATTAAGGTAATTGTCCATTAAGTGAATAAGTAAAGGAATTATTTATTTATTCCTTCCCATTTATCAGTCATTATTTTCTCCTCAATTTGAATCGTGGGAGCGTCTCTTCGTTGTGCTTTCAGAGCGACAGTTTTGCCTCTTCTTCCCTTCTCCAAGTTTCTTTGCTGGGATTGTGTGTCCTTCTGTTGCTGCGTCGGTTTGTGTCGCTCATCACTGCGTGGCTGCTGAGTATTCCTCGTCGCGAATTCAAGTTTGGAGTTACGGATTGTGTATTCCAGCGTAGTATCTTCCCCTCTTCTGTTTTCTGATTTTGAGACTTCGGTTTGATGAATTTAGAGGTTGCTGGGCTGTCTTTGATCTGCGAGTTGCACGGCTGTAGACTGTTTGGACTGTGGGATTTCTGGACTCCCGAATTCAGGTTTGTGTTGCAGTTTTCGAGGTTTTGAGTTTAGGGGTTTCCTTCTTCGTTTTCTGATTATAGATTTGACATTGTGAGAATCAGTTACTGGGTGATCGGTGTCTGGTTGGCGGATTCGTTCGTGTTGCTGTGAACTGCTCAGATCGTCGGATTGTTACTGATTGTTGAGGTAGGTGGTTGCTTGATTCGGTTTGGGAGTTCAGCCATGGGGTATTGCAAGAGTGTTATCTGATTTTGTGTGTGATTCTATTTGCGTTTTGTTGCGATTTTGGAATGGCTAAACCCCATGGTTTCCTATTTTAATGTCTGATTTGTGTGTGTGCTTAATTGGCAATTCGAAGCATCGAATTGTGTTGTTTTTCTGCTCTGTTCGTCTTCTGGAAATTGCATTTTTCGCACTGTCCGAACTTCTGTCCGAGCTTTGAAGTTTGGACAGTGCGTTTTGCTCTTCTGATTTTCAAAGTTCGGGGCATGTCCGAACATCGGTCCGAATGTTGATGTTCGGACACACCCTTGGGTTCTTCTATGATTTTAGTTCGACCTGTGTCCGAACGTTGACGTCCGGACACAAGGTCGGACATCCCGCGTATTTATTTTCCGTAACTCGTCCG
Organism: Limonium bicolor; assembly: GCA_023374045.1. Classification (NCBI taxonomy): domain Eukaryota; kingdom Viridiplantae; phylum Streptophyta; class Magnoliopsida; order Caryophyllales; family Plumbaginaceae; genus Limonium; species Limonium bicolor. Next base: position 71,366,888 of record CM041781.1, read on the forward strand.
AACATCCGTCCGAACTTGGATGTTCGGACATTCTGAATTCCTCTATCTGATTTCAACTCGACTAGTGTGTCCGAACATTGATGTCCGGACACAAGTTCGGACATTTGGCAAATCTCTGGTTCTGAGTCTCGACTTGTGTCCGAACTTCGACGTTAGGACACAAGTTCGGACACCCCTCTGTTTTCAGCGTAACTTCTTCGTTTGAACTCCGATTCGAGTGCTGTCTGCGGCATTGGATTCCTTATGATCTGTACTACTGATTTATGAGTGTTTTGGCATATTTAAATGCAACTTTGCTTCTGTTTAAGCAATCCTTCTGTTTTGGGACATTACACTTTGTTTCTGAGCCGTGAATGGCTGGGTCGAGCTATTCCGGGGTATACCATGTAGACGTCGTTCTGAGTGTGGGTCATTCCCTTTCTGTTCTGTGGGGTTGACGAACCCTTTGGCTCTTTCGAGTCATTTCTGCGTTGCCGAGAGACCTGGTATGGTCTATGGGTCTTCGACCCTTCTGAGTGTGTGCATTGTGTCTTGTCCCCTTTCTGTTTAAGTGCTCTGGCTGTTTCTGATATGGGAAACCCTTGAGTTCCACTCTGTTTCTGATCTGAAAGCTTCTGAATATGGAGAATTGTGGTTATTATATCTATCTTTTCCTCCTTCTGTTTTCAATTGTTTTGAGCGACCTTGTTGATGACGAGGTCGCTGCTTACTAGGCATAGTTGTTGTGCTCATCCCCTACTTCTAACATTTTTGCAGATTGATCAGCGAGGATCATCTTGAGTCTGGAGCTATAGTGTTTAGCTTTTGTTGTTCGTTCAGATTGATATTTTGAGATGTTGTAGCCTCCGTGCCTTACACTTTTTGACTTCTGTTTCTGACTCAGTTACGTATTTGGGATTTTGGTATTTGCTTTCGCTGTATTGAATAAATTGGTTTACAATGTTTATGTAAAATTTGTTTTGGGCCTTATTGCGTTTGAGTGTTTTAGAGCCTTGCGTATTAGGTAGTAATACGCGGCATGTAGCACCCTTAACTCTTAGGCCGTTTAGGGGTGTTACATAGGTCGAGGGAAAATTAGGGAAAAGAGATGGCGGTGTCCGAACTTCAAGGGTTGGAAAGAAGTTTGGACAGTGGCTGAGACTTAGAAACTTAACGCAACAGGGCACGTCCGGACTTCCAAATTTGGACGGAAGTTTGGACGTGTAGGAAAGTTCATTTTCTACACTCTTAAACACTTGTTCATTTCTTACCAAAACTCTTAACACTTATAATGTTTTATCCTTAGATTTCCAAGTGGTGTTTCATGCCTATAATAACCATTATGCCAAAGTATTTTCCTCTCCATTAAACATCATCTTCCAAACATCTTTTCTTACAACCAAATTTCCTTATGTCATTCTTGAAATCCCTTTACAAGTTTATACCTTCTCCTCATTTACCAAAATTTGCCTAAATCTCTACAAATCCAAAATGACTTGGTGCATTCCAAACACTCATTGATTTCTACAATCTCTAAGATAGTGCCTAAGTTCTTCTTGCACTCTAAAAACACCCCTAATACACTTTCTTTCCTACTAGTAATATACCTAGTCACTTTCTAACACTTCCTAGTTCACCTAAACCTCATTTAGACACTTAAAACTTCTTATATATTACCTAATTTTTTTGACATGGGCTCTACACTACTAACATCTTGTTACACCAAAGCACATAGTTTTCACCATTAAACATCCAAGAACACTAAAATCCATCAAAAGCATTTTTATACACAAAATTTCACCCAAACTACACTACATCATAATATAGTGCATAATTTAAATTGCTTGGCACTTAGGCCCTTAAATAACATGGCTCTTAGGCCCTTAAATAGCATAAACCATAAACACTGAATTTCCCACATTATATTTGCCTTTGACCTGCAAATACATACAACAACACACATGCCTTTAATAGTCTCTTGAGAGCATTTACTAAGTTATTTACCATTGGCTCTTAGTAGTTTTAATAAGCAACATAAGCTCATTTCTCCTAGGACATTAAACTTCATTAGGTTAGCATATTTACCTCTTTTCCTCACAAACTTATTCTGTTTCCTTATTATAAAATCGGTAAGGATGTTTGATTGCTTGTCAACTTCTAAACCATATACAATAATGAAATGAGTATACAAGCTTTATGCTTCATCTCATTGTAAACCCTAGATACATATATGTCTTAGAACATTTAAATGATTGTTTTACCTTGGATATGATAGAGAGTTTGGATATGTAGCAAGAGAGGACTCCACCAAGCCCTTGGAAGATTCAATGAAGCTAGAACAAGCAAGGTAAAGGGCACCATAATGGTGTTTTTCGGACAACATACAAACATGAAGGAAATGTTATTTTTCTTTGAGTTTCCTTACCTAGAAGCAAAGGAGAACAATAATATGTGAAAAAGATGAGCTCAAACTCCGTCCCATGGAGATTCATCTTGGCACCGAAATGGAGCTCTTGGATTTTGAGAAGATAGGAATGAAGAGCTTGATGAGACTAGAAGAATGGTGGTCTTTGTTTTTGATTTGGCAAAGTGAGCTAGGAGATATAAGAGATTGAAGATGGTGTTGTGTGTGGTACTATAGCAAAACCGATGGAGGAAGGAAGAAGAGAGGTTGGAGGCGTGGGAAAGCAAGGGCAAGGAAATGAGAGAATGAAGATAAGTTTGCAAGTTTTGGATATTTAAGTAGTAAAGCAAATAGTACTTCTACTTTACTACTTTACTTAGCTTATTTTTTTGTTTAAATATGGTGAGTCATCAAGAAAACCGGCCCCCATATTATATCAAGGGGTATTTTAGTCTTTGTTGACCAATTGTCTCACTTATAATGACATATGTTATAAACTAGCTTATTTTAGTTACTATTCACAAAAACAAGGCACTAGTTGTGAAATTTTGATTTTCCCATTGATTTAGACTTCCTAATGTGATACTAAGTAGTACACATGTTAATTAAAGAGTAATGATGGGACATTTGCCATTCAAACTCATTTACAAGACAATTTTCAAAAATGTGCTTTAAGACTTAAAGCACATTTTGTGTTTTAACTTGTTTTCAAGCTTGGTTTTCCTTGGTAATCGGTTTAATATGTTCATTAATATATAAATAAGGTCTTGGTAAGCTCATTAGGTCTTAACCAAGCTTATTCCCAAGATTAGAGCACATTTTGGCCCTTATTGACTTTAAGGTATTTATTCATGTTTTCGGTGGTTTTAAATCGTTTGCTAATGTTTATAAGACTCTCTTTAGTCTTAATATACCATATTTTAATTTAAAAACATATAGGTTTGGGGTATTTCATTCAGTGTTTAAGGTTTATGCAATTTAAGGGCCTAAGTGCCAAGCAATTTAAGTTTGTGCACTATATTGTGATGTAGTGTTGTCTAAGGTTTAGTTGTGTGTAAAGAACATCTCTTGTGAAGATGGATATTTGGGTTAAAGGATGAAAAACAATATTTGTGTGTAAGGATGTGTATTAAGAGATTTAGTTCTGTTCTATGGTTGGAAATAATGTGGAAAACTATGTGTTTTGGTGTAAGGTGATACAAGTGAAGCTATGGCAAAATTTAGTTGATAAAAAAGGAGTGTTATGTATTCTAATGAGATTTGGTGACCTAGATTGTACTAGGAATTGTTAAGTGTTAAGATGATGAAAGAAGGTGAATTAAAGTGTTCTTAAGTGTTAAGATGCCTTGGTCATAGTCTTGGAGATTTAGAGAACAATGGATGATTTCTAGTACACCAAGGTCAAGGTGGTGGAGGTGGTAAGTCTTGTGCTAAGTTTGGTGAACAATGGAAGTGTAATGCCTTGTGAAGGTTTAATTATGCATTGTGGAAAGACTTGAGGAGTGGTGTAAAGGGGATGAGGGTGATGCAAAATGATGCTTTAGGAGTGGTTACCTTGTTGTGGAAGCACACTTTGGTTAGTGATATTGTAGGCATGATTCACCACTTAGAAATCCTAAGGAAAAATGTTATAAGTGTTAGGAATTGTTGTAAGAAATTGAGTAACAAGTTAGTGATGATTTTGGAAGGTTTAGTGCTTGTTTTAAGGTGTTTAAACATGTAGAAACATGTGGAAAGATTGTGGATGGATGATGGGAAAAGATTTGGGTGAATTTGGAGTTCAAAATGAGGAGAAAAACACTTTTTAAAATGGGGTCTGCTGTGGACCGCCCTGTGGGGAGGTCAGGCAGGCGAAGTAGTTTCTGTTGTGGACCGCCCCTGGGACCGCCCCGGTCCAGACCAGAGATGAAGAAAAAAAATTGTTTAAGGCTCCTAATGATGGGGGATTGAATGGTAATGGTTTTAGATGATGTTTAGGCCTTGTTTGGTGACATATAAAGGCCTTAAAATGTGTAAACAAGAGTAGGTTGATGTGATAGAGTTGTGAACTTAAGATCACAAGAGTAACTTAAATATAACGGTGGGTGGTGGGTAACTATGGGCGGATTAGACGTTAAGCAATCATGTTACTCCAATGTTAATGAATGTAATTGTGATGTTACCAGTTGTACGGGATTTGTTCGAGGAACCTAGGAGGACACAATATGTGGACCGTGGTGTAAAGGTATGGTTTTTGCAACCTGTGTCCTACCGGATTACCGGCTTGTATGCCAATGTGTTTTTCTGAATGTTTGCCACCTTTAAGATAAAAACATGTAATGAGTTTACAGTTGTTTAATTATGTGGCATGCGTAGTTCCGGTACCTTTAGGCTTTAAATATGTGCTAAACTTAACTAACCTACTCTGGATCACATAGTAGATCGGTATTTCGGACTTAAGACCCAACCCATGGGAACGTTCTATCCCGGCTATGCGTGAGTAGTTATTAGTGTGTTGTTGTGTGTTGTGTTGTATGTTCTACCCTTGTGTGTGTCTAACAGACCTAACCACCATTTGTGAATTAATGTACTAAGTCCAATAATGAGACTTCTAACAAGTGCTAACCGGGGAGTGAGGAGTCCGGTAGTTCCGGCCACACGTGTGAGTATGGGGGTCATTGTCATATCAGGTTCGATCCTCTCCGTATGTTATGGTTGTTTTTTCATTTTGGTTCTCAACCTTCCCTTTAGCTTAACCAAGGCTATTACTGACTCACGTCGGGCCCAGGGGCATACTATGTTGTTTGGTGTGCTTGGATTACTATATCTGACGCACCTTGGGATTAAGTTATCCGTTCATCTAACAGGACGGTAACGAGTTATGTACCGAGCTTATCATGAGTTTGGCAGCATCTCTAGGCTCTACAAGTGAACTAATTATGTTTGGGTCGGTTCCTAAAGAGAATCGTTCCCGTTATGTTATGTGTTATTGTTGTACTACAATTCTTATTGCGATGTTATGTTATATGTACGTTAAATGTGGAATGAGTTGTTATGTGGAGTATGTGGATCATGGATATGAATCCCAGTTTATATTATGAGGCGTTTAAGGATAACCCAATTAGTGGGTAGGTAAGTGTATCTATTAAGGAAATAGCTCCATTAGAGGAGAAACCCTCTAGGGTTAAGGAACACAATGAGTGATCTAATGAGTGTAGATGTGTGACTGTTTGTTTGAGCCCGTTGTTGTGGGTATGAAATTTGTTATGTGTTTATGGTTTTCATGCATGATTTAAATATAATCAACCGCATGCTAAGACGACAATTAGTTGTGCGTGGCCCGGTAGCACGCGGGCTGTGGGATTACCATACCAGCAAAGGTGCTGAGCCCCCTGGGGGCCACCCTTTCTTTTCTTTCCTATTTCAGGTACAAGGAGCTGGAAGCCGTTCGAGAGTAGGACGGGGTAGTGTATATACATGGGTAGCTGTTTTTTAAATGTGTATGTATTGTAGGTGTAGTAGTAAGACCGAAATTGTTATCGGCATTAGTTTGTAAATACTCGGTACAGTTGGAATGTATATTTATGTTTATTGTTAATGGAAAGGGATAGTAATGTGTAATCGCTCGGGAATCTAGTCCATTAGACCGATACAATGTAAATGTATTAGCCTTGTTAGCCACGTGGGTGGTTAACGGCGTGTGTAACACCATTGGGTTAAGTAATGTGATAAGTTAAGTTTTCCGCTGCAATGTGTTGTAAGTGTATGGTTGTAGTTGGGGTGTTACAAAAAGTGGTATCAGAGTGAAGTATCGCTCTGATGACTGAATTACCGAGCTTAGGAAGTACCGAGTTAGGATTTTAGTACTTTGGGTTAGGGTTGAGTGATAGCATGAGAGATACACTAGTTAGGAATTACCAGTGTGTACTGGAAAACTACAATATCCTTCCCGCCCTCCACAATCCCTGTTTTATAACTTGGGGGAACAACGCCAGAGAGATGGAAGTCCTCTCATACTCGGGAAACCCGATCTGGCTGTTATTAAGTACCTCTAAAGGTACGGAGAACCTGTCATACGCTAGATCCCGAAAAATGGGAATCCCGGAGCGGTTTCCATCTGAACAATGTTAAGTACGTTTAATAGCGAAGAATGAAGAATCCTATGCATAGGAGAATGGAATTTCCAGCAACCTGGGTCGACATGCCGAGCAGTCGAGAACAACCAGCTTGCAACGCACCGACCGTGCACCAGGCAAGAAGTGAAGTAATGAAACCCGAGACGAGTGTCTATGAGACCACAGTTGTCAAATAATACACCAATGGTATACCAACCGACTAAGGAACTACAACGTAGTACCCAAACAAGAGACAAGTCTCAGTAACCATGACAAATGGGTGGAATGGGCTACGAAGAAGATACAGTACTAAGTAAAAGGGTACTCCAAGGATGGGAAACACCCTAGTTAATGATTATTATGTGAAGACAGTGAGAAGTCACCCAGAGGATTTAATGTCTAGACTGTGAGATCAAGTGAGGGCCAACAAGGACACTGATGACAGTGCGGGTAAAAATGATACCGAACCGCAACCAGTGTGTATGTTGAACCGATAGCCAGTTAGCATGGCGCACTTGCCATGGCAAGTGCTGCTATAACAGGGCTGTCGGGAAAGTTTTAACAACTACAAAGTACTTGGTTAAAGTACCACGAAAGTAAGTGTGATCATCATAACTGTGGAAGGGCTTAACAGCCTAACCTTTGTAATTGGAAGTACACCAGTCAGCAAGAAGCTAGATTTGGTTACGGCAAGAAGACGTTGTGAACACGAGAATTTTTCTTTCAAACTCAGATTTATTCCAAACTCTTTATTTCAAACCCATACTCATTTTCTACCTTCTTTTAAAAACCAAACCAGAGGACCTACACCGGCCTCAGTGCCACACGGTAGGTAAGTTATACCCAGTTTACTTTTGAATAACCGGAAAGGAAAACCGTAAATCCAAGGGTAACAACCCGAGGGAATGGATTGAGTTCATGGTAATAAAAAAAAGTGGATAGATTTCCCTTGATTAAGTTCGGAAGCACATAATGCATATTGTCACAGGACAATATAAGGGAGTTGACAACAGAATACTTCACCTTGGCGTGTGACGGACACTATGAGTGTACCAACTGAAATGTGGGGACGACCGCACTCCGATAGGAGCTTGTGGGCCTGACAGACCTACTGATGCGTTAGTCGGGTAAGTAGCAATGTATCAGTATGGTACCCCACATATGTATACGAGTAAAGTCCGGAACACGGGAAGTAGTCGACTCCATACTACGGTCAGTAGTGAAAGTCAAGCAAGAGCAAAGGATTACCAAAAAAATGGTTGGAATAAAAGAACTCAGTTAAGTCAACAAGAGTAAATGAATTAGTGAATTCGTTTCAAGGAAATGTTTAAGAGTCAGGGAATACGAAGTGCACTGACTGTTACGTAAAGAATCGTATATGTCTTAAGGATCCTCAGGGATAAACATGATAGCTGGAACGGTGCTCCAGCCTGTACGTGGCAACGGAATGCCTAATTTGGGCATGTTAATGTGCAATAAACGGGATGAAACTCCTGGAATGGTCACCTAGACTACGGGGGAGTATCGACCTTCAAAAAAGGAAAGTAAACCCAGCTAAATGTACCCATAAGTGCAAACCGGATGTAATGGCATACCTTGGCAACACCAGGAGCAATCCTTGAGGGGTGTTTGAATCAACAATTGTTGATTGAAACAATGTGATAGAAACGCAAGAGTTGAAATAATACAACCTCCAAGAGACAACTTGGAAGGAATCGTGATGCAACGACCTTGTCGTGGAGTCAATACAACCTCCAAATCATGAAATGTTGTACAGAGAAGTAAATGAGTGTGAACAACCTATGATGAGCAGAGCTCGAGGTAGTAGGGTAGTATAAGCCACAAGTAATACGTGTTAAGTACATTTATTGATTATGAAAGTTTATGTTATACAAGTGAATAGAGCGGAGAACGAACCACTACTTTAAGAGTAGGGATACCTCTCAATATTGAGAGACGGAAGAGTAATAAGTCTATCTAATAGCAACCACCATAGGTGTGTGATGCTAAATGTGTAGAGTGAACAACGCTCAAGGAGCATAAAGACTCAAAGAACAAACATATTCAACAATCAGCCAAATAAGTGGCGAAACCCAGTGTAATGGTGGAAGCAAATATAATAGCGGATGCAGTGTAAGTTGATGTTGTATAATGAGTAAGGATACAGTGCGCAATAAGCGACTATTGTATAAGTATTGTTAAATGATAAAATGGTGAATGAGCAGAGTTATGAGTTAAACCCAGTGGAGATACAACAATAAGTGTTAACAAATGAACCAGGCAGTAAGCCAGTAGCCAGTATTACGAAATAAGAATCTCAGTGAAACACAGTGTGAATTCCATTGCAATCGCATAAGAGATTTACTGCCAAGAGTTTACGCCTCTGCACTCTGTATGACTGAGTGTTTTGGTATTGCACTTGTGCAGTAATGATCGAGTGAGATAGCTAGGAATTTGGGAAAATGTTAAATGTGGTGGAAGTAGAAACAGACTTATAACGCTATAAGGACCAAGGCATAGGAAATGCAAGGTCGTACCACTGAAAGGATACATGTACAAAACCAGATGTGGAGACATGTTTAGCAATAAATGATTGCAATAACACGGAATACCAAATATCGGTATGGAATATATCTCAAGTGCAGGGAATAACCGAGAGAGCACTACACATTAGGTAGTGGCTCAACCTCAACCGACAGTAAGTCGGAAGGAATCAAGTCAATCATTGTGAAATACGTAGCAGTTTACGCAATAAGTTATTAGAAAAGTGGATGCCGAGTTTTGAAACTCACCGAATTCGCTCACGGTAAGAGATACCACGCGTCGGTTGAGAAACCGTTATTACCAAGATAAAGGTGATAATTGGAGATGTACAATAGAATAAGAATAACGAGTGGGGCAAACTAAGCTCTAAGGTTATCAAGAGTTGCGCAGCAGAGAACTAGTGAGCCAGTGATTCAAGTGTTGAATGTGCATAGTGAACATGAGTGAATGGCTAATTATTAATGCCTAGAAGCCTCACAGGCTAGAACCGAAACCAGTTAAGAGTTAAAGCAAACTCCAATGAGAATTCTTGGTTTAGGGACTAAACCGCCAATATGGTTAAGATCCTCTAACCAGAACACTTGTATGACAGACCGCGTGGAAGTTAAAACACTTCACGACGTAGTAGAACTTTTTAAACCAATATTTAGTGGTTGATTACGTGGGCATAATCCCTTTTAAGGGGGGGGGGGGAGAGCGCAGAACCGCTTAGTGTGTTTTACCGTACAAGTGTACGTGAACTATGTTGTGCATAGCACAAAATAATTTGTTTGGATGATTGGTGTGTGCGTTACATAAACATACGCATTCATTCATGGTTTAATTGTGGTAATTGCGCATAGAAGATGCGAATACCATTGTGATAAGTGTGTTATTTGTTAACAGTTGTGTGTGAGAGTACAAGTGTAAGGGAGTAAAGAAACTCCCGGGGAACTAGACCCCGACAGTATATAATGTAAAACTGTGTGTTGTATTTTGGTAAAATATATGTATATATATACAATATAGTGATTCATGAAAGGGTATGAAACCGACATAGAATCTAGTGAGAATAAGATTCCATAGGTAACTGATTAAAGTGAATGGAGATAACTGATTGACAGAGTTCTATCCTTTGGAGATGTAATGATTATGACTAGGTTGACAAAAAAAAGATAGAAAATTGGAAATGGGTGTATTATTTGATGCTTGAAAATGAAGTGGGAGGTGGAACTTGATTTGCATGTGATCAAGGGAAGCCGAACACAAATTGGGGTGGAAGGATAGTTCAACACTGATGCTGATCACATCAGGGTTGGATGATTCTTGAAGGCCCTTTAAGTGGTCACAAATAACCACGCTAGGAAAGAAGCAAAGAGCATAAGTTGGACTTGGAGTTGTATGCGTTTTCAAAAGGATTTTCAATTGGTATTTTCTAAACCTTTGATTGATACTTTAATTAAAGAAAGTTCCCCTACTTAACCTAATAAAGGATATGTTATAGTACTTGCTCATGAGCTGAGGACATACGAGCCTTCGTATTCGGACCGGTGACATGAGAAGTATATATGTTAAAGATTAAGTGATTGTTTTGATCTCCCAAAGGAATCTGCGGGATCACAGTGTATATAAAAGGTATTTTTGATTGTTATACATGCTAAGACATGTTGTGTGGTATGTGTAATAAATGTTATTTTGACCTTGAGTCCTAATGTTTGAGTTCCGGAAAGTTGTTATGTTATCCAGATATGAGAGTCTGAGGGTTGTTATGTAAGTACAATGTTGTTAAGATACCCAGACCGTTGAGTCCGAGGTTATCATGTAAGTATCTTATGTTATGTATGGATGTGTATGTGTTACCCGGACCGTTAAGTCCGAGGGTGTGATGTAAAAGTATGTTTGGTTATGGAAGTTTTATTTTCCAATGTAATCCTCGTGTTCTAATCCAAATGATGCGTGGGAAGTGTGAACTTCGAGGACGAAGTTCTTTTAAGGGGGGTAGATTGAAATACCCCAAACCTTGATATGAAGTTTAAATATTAAAATATGGTATTTAAAGGCTAAAAAGTGCCTTACAAACAATGGTGAACAATTTAAACCATAGTAAAAAAAATAAAATACCATAACACAGTTTGAGCAAAAACATGCTCTAAGCTTGGAATGAACTTGGTTAGGACCCAAAGAGCCTACCAAGACTTTATAACATTCACTTATGATTTAATAAGGCTAATTAAGCCTTAGGAAACTTTGGTAGACAATTAAACCAAACAAAACACAAATAAATACCTTAAAGCCGATATTGGTGAAAATGTGCTCTAAGCTTGGGATAAGTTTGGTTAAGACCTAATAAGCTTACCAAGACCTTATTTATATGTAATGAACATATTAAATCAATTACTAAAGAAAACCAAGCTTGAAACAAGTTAAAACACAAATGTGCTTTAAGGAGCCTTAAAGCACATTTTTGAAAAATTGTCTTGGAAATGGGTTTTGAGTGGCTAAATGTCCATAATTACTCTTTAATTAACATGTGTACTACTTAGTATCACATTAGGAAGTCTAAATCAATGGGAAATCAAAAATTTCACAAATATGTGCCTTAGTTTGTGAATAGTGCTCAAATAGTGCTAGTTTTGACTTAAGTCAACAAAGACCATAAATATCTCTAATATGTAAGGGGGCACGGTTTTAGTGGTGTGAGTCACCATACTTGGCCAGCCAACTAAGAAAAGTAAAAGAAAATAAAGTAAAGTTATTATTTGCTTTATAACATAAATATCTTCAAACTTTGCCTCTCTCCTCACCTTTCTTCATTTCCTCTTGTTCCCACCGTCATCTTCCTCCATTCTCCCAACCAAAACCGTTCATGGTGCAGCACTCTCTTCTCCAACTTCAATTGCTCACCAAATGTTCATTAATGCTCCAAATCAAATTCTAAGACCATATTTGTCTTAGTTAGACCAAGCTCTTCACTTCTATCTTTTCAAATCTTCAAGAAATCCATTTTGGTGCCATGAAGAATCTCCATTGAAGAGGGGAAAAGCTCATCTTCTTGCATATTGTTGTTCTCCTTTTTTTTGAGGTAATAAAGATCAAAGAAAATCCATGTTCCCTTCATTTTCTTATATGGCCGAAAATTCACCCTTTAATGGTGTATTTTCTTGTTCTTCATTTAGCTTGAATTGATCTCCAATGGACTAGAGGAGTCCTATCTTACTACTTATTCAAGTTCCCTTTCAAATTCCAAAGGTAAACATCAATTTTAGTGTTTTAAGGACACTTATGTAACCTAGGGTTTAATTATGAGTTTAAGTATTAAAATTAATGCTCATTACCCTATATGTGTATTGGTTAGAAGATTGACAAGTGATAAAAGCTCCTTGCCGATTTTCAACCAAGAAAGAACAAGAGAAAACATGTGGGAAAGCTTGGGAAAACAAAGAGTAATGACCTCTCTTAATGTGTTTATATGTATAGCTTGAGCTATATATTGAACTTAATATTGGACATGACTAACCACAAGGTGATAAGCATGGTTGCAGTTTATGTAGGTGTGTAATAATTAACCTAAAGAGCCAATGGGAAATGAGATAGAAAACTATCCACAAGGTGGACTAAAAGGACATGGGAGCATTTTTGTGTGTATTTACAGGTTGAAGGCATTATTATGTGGGAAATTCAGTGTTTAAGGTTTATGCAATTTAAGGGCCTAAGTGCCAAGCAATTTAAGTTTGTGCACTATATTGTGATGTAGTGTTGTCTAAAGGTTTAGTTGTGTGTAAAGAACATCTCTTGTGAAGATGGATATCTTTGGTAGTTAAAGGATGAAAAACAATATGTTTGTGTGTAAGGAATGTGTATTAAGAGATTTAGTGTTCTTGGTTGTATAATGGTGGAAAAACTATGTGTTTTGGTGTAAGGTGATACAAGAGAAGCTATGGCAAAATTTAGTTGATAAACAAAGGAGTTTATGTATTCTAATGAGATTTGGTGACCTAGATTGTACTAGGAATTGTTAAGTGTTAAGATGATGAAAGAAAGTGAATTAAGGTGTTCTTAAGTGTAAGATGCCTTGGGCATAGTCTTGGAGATTTAGAGAACTAATGGATGATTTCTAGATACACCAAGGTCAAGGTGGAGGTGTGGTAAAGTCTTGTGCAAAGTTTGGTGAACAATGGAAGTGTAATGCCTTGTGAAGGTTTAATTATGAACTTGTGGGAAAGAATGAGGAGTGTGTGTAAAGGGGATGAGGGTGATGCAAAATGATGCTTTAGGAGTGGTTACCTTGTTGTGGAAGCACACTTTGGTTAGTGATATTGTAGGCATGATTCACCACTTAGAAATCCTAAGGAAAAATGTTATAAGTGTTAGGAATGGTTGTAAGAAATTGAGTAACAATTTAGTGATGATTTAGGAAGGTTTAGTGCTTGTTTTAAGGTGTTTAAAGATGTAGGAAACATGTGGAAAGATTGTGGAATGATTGGGAAAAGATTTGGGTGAATTTGGAGTTCAAAATGAGGAGAAAAACACTTTTTAAAATGGGGTCTGTTGTGGACTGCCCCTGTGGGGAGGTCCAGCGCAGGCGAAGTAGTTTCTGTATGGACCGCCCCTGGGACGGCCCCAGAGGGGCGGTGTAACACCCCTACTCTAATCGGCTCCTAATCATCTTACTTAACAATATAATCGCACGGTAATTTCAACAATTGAACTACTGGTGTCACCGTTCTTACTCGCCCCTACGAGTAGTAACGTGCTTCCTGATATACTCTTAAATACGAAACAATTTCTCGCAGTGACAACAAGAGATAGATTTAACCTTCCCAAACCAATATAAATTACATTCACAGTGAGCGTTCTAAGCATCCCAATCCTATACACGTTTCTAAGTTTGTATCAAATGCAACAGTGCATATTTAAGCAACTGTAATTAAACTACCCAGCGCGTCCCTCTCTTTGCCGACACCGGAAGCTGCATACCTACAAAAATGGTTGTTTGTGGTATGGAATCAGCCCCTGCTGAGTATGTTACTACATGACTGTCATGCCCCCTCGGACCCTCAGTTATTTGGTCGAGAGCATGCAATTCATTTTCATGCAAGTAGTTTAATGATAAAACTGTAAAGCAACAATATATATTGCAGTAAACTCAAATAATAAACAAGCCCCCGGCTTCACACATCCATCGTAATAAACCACTGAAAGCGTTACAACGCTTATATGAGTACAGAGACTCCATTCCAACAAACACTTAATAGTTCATAATTGAGTTCGGCGACTCCCCGACCAAACAATCCACCATAATCCACACATGAGTACAGCGACTCGACACAACCAGTTCACAACACACAATATGAGCACAATGGCTCGTTCAAACAAATCCACCAACATACCACACATAACCACAAAGCACAACCAATGAACTACAAGGCGAAACAACAAGAATTATAAATGAGTATAAACTCTCATCATTGGCATGCAAGCCCAAATAATGTTCGCCTAATGTACGAGTTAATATAGTCGTTCGTAGTTGTTCAGTCATGTCTAATGACAACGCCTCGTTAGAACGACGTGTCTCTAAGTTACCCATCTCTTATGGCGGGTCACCCACGGCAGTAGCCACTCCAGCGGTAGAGTCTCCGACCTACGAACACTCTGTAGTTCGTTGGAAATTTATCCTGATACTTACGGTTACCACACGGTATCCTAGTATCGTTAATGGATCACAATTCACAGTAAGAGACATCCTCTTGATAGATTTATCTCTATACCATCGCATCGTTTATTATTTTCCTTAACACAACAGACTAAGGTCGTTAGTCCAATCCTGAGTATGTCGACTCGGGATCCAGTGTTAGATACGAGAGCGGCGTTAAAGAGGCCAATGCTCCGTATATAAGTCCAGGTAATATATATATCTTATTATCCTGATGCTACAACGTCTTACTTACGTTCCTTATATTACACATATAAGATAGCATCATTGCCGCTAGTTCGTTTTATAATATGTTCATATATACGAACGGTACTGTTATCGTGCAACAGTAATAATAAAGCAGCATTAATACACAACTCAAGCATATTAATTCACACAAGCAGACATTCAATCTTATCACAGATTTTCACGCAATGTCTGAACTGGGGAAATCCTCAGAGACAATCAAGCCACATAAATAACATACCGTTCACCCTGATTGTATTACGGTGGAGTATGAATCAGCAAGATCCTATGCTCCGTGTGTCGTCTCTACCAATCTAAACAATACATAATGCTACTGATTAGCATCCCGTATAACAACACAACTCTACGGTACCCCGTACCGTCACTAATACTGTAATACCCCGGATCTAAAAATGGCGATTAAATTACTCTAATATGATTATTAAGGGCCTAATGGTGCCTAAAGAGTATTGGTAAAAAGAATAAAACCAAAAGAAAAGAGAAAACGCTTGAAAAGCGAAAAACGCTAAAATGCGCGTTAAATGAGTATAAGAGATATATGATCTCGAGAGGGTCCGAGATGGATTCCTAAGGCTTAGTTAGACCTAATTAGCATACGGGAATGATTCCCGAAGAAAACGGATCCAAATAATGGATTAAAACGCTAATGGAGTTTAAAAGCACGTTTTTCGAGAAAACCCGAAAACGCGACTTTAAGTGGTCAAACGGACCCGTAAAAATTATAGTTGATTAAATAACTATAATTAAGTATTAATGGAAGCTTAATAACCATTAAAAATAAAGAAACGAGAAAAATCCGAAAAACGGGCCCGGTTAGTGAATAGTGCTAAACCGGGTAAAATAACGAGCGTTTTCTGTAAGAAAACGAAAAACGCTCCAGCTCACTAATAATGTGGGACCAGTTTTATAACTACACACACACCTATACTTAAGTAATTAGCTAGCTTTTATTAAGTCACAAAAGGACAAAGTAATAAAGTAGAGGGGGGGAATAGTGAAAGAGATATAAGTAACTCTCTCACCTTCTCTCATTCTTCTCACTCACGATTATTTCTTCCCCCTCCAAGCTGAGCTTCTTCTTCCTCCTCTGTTAAATGGAGATTTCACAAGTGAGCACACAGCCCTCCTTCTTCCTCCATTAACTCACTCATCTCTTCACCAAACCTCACAAAAATACTACCGTTAGATTCGTATCGACGAGGGCTACGTTTTCCACCCTTCAAAAGCTTGAAACATTCATCTTCATCTCCATGGAAGTAGGCCATTTTAGAGCTTAAAGAAGTGTTTTTGAGTCTCCAACATCTTCTTGATACTCAAAGGTAAAAAGAAAGTTACAAGCTCTTCATTTCTAGCTAACTCTTTTTTTTCTTCTTCTTTTGTTTTGTAATGTTGGAAAAAAATTCCCTCACGTGAATTTTTCCCCATGTTAGCCGTGAGCATCTTGCTCTTGTGGAGGGATGGAAATCTTCCAATGGGTGCCAAGCTGTCACATTGGTATTCTAAGGTAAAAACCTAAGCTAAACCTTGAAAACTAGCTCCTTGAATATATTAGGTTATGTGGAAAATTATGAAACTTACTTGTTGATGTGTGTGCGGGATATGATTGTAGTTGGCAACTATGCTCCTTTGTTTGGTGTGGAAAAAGAAGTGAAAGAGAGAACAAGATAAAGAAGAAGAAGGGTGAAAACCGAAATGAACAAGTAAAGAGCTTACCTGTGATGTTTTATTTTCCTGGAAACTTATGTGGGTGCTGTATAAACAACCTTGAACTTGATAGTAATGATACTACAATATTGAGTTTGAAAGAGAATGTTTAAATGAGTTTATGTGTGCAAATAAACCTAGAAACTAAACTAGTGTACATGTGTAAACAAGAGGGAAGTTTGGGTATGTAGTTGTTTTGTTCATTAAACAGGAATAAGAAGTGGTTATGAGTTGTTTTATGTGTGGTGAATATGCTTGAGAAGTAGGCAAGTGCTGTCAAAATTTCCTTGGAGATTATGAACTTGGGTGTTTCCATTATAAGAAGGAACTAGTTGGTTTGAAGTGTTAGGGAGTGATTAATGGTTTGAAACCAAACCAAGAAGAAGAGTGTGTTAGCAGTGAGGATAATGTCATTTGGGTGCTGGTAATGCATTAATGATGAAGTATTGAATGGTGGGAGGCAACACCAAAATCTGTTACAAGAGTATTAGAAAAAACAAGGAAACAAGTTATAAAGTGTAAGTTGAATTTTGGGTTGAAAATAATTAGAATTGATGAGTGTACTGGTGGTTGGAAGGTGGCTTAGGTGGGTAATTAGATGCTAAAACATGTGGTTTAGTTGGTGAAGATGGGTTAATCAATGGGTTAAGAGATAACCTGTAACGATTAGAAAACTGTCAAATTGGTAAAATCTGTAACAGGGTCCGGGACCTAGTCCGGACAAAGTCCCGGACCACCCCCTGTTTTCTTACCGAGAGTTCAATGCCCACCTTGGTCCGGGATTAAGATGAGGGCAAGGTCCCGGACAACCCACATTTATTTAGGCGAAGAGTGCAAGCCGTGTTTGGTCCGGGACTTGGATGGGGACAAAGGTCCCGACCAGTTGTTGAAATTCCACCCGAGAGTTGGATGCGTATTGGTCGGGACTTAGGGTAAGGACCAAGTCCCGGACCACCCCCAGAAACCTACAGAGAGTGTTTTAAAGGTTTAAATGATGGGGGATTGAATGTAATGATGTATAAGATGTTAAGGCCTTGTTTGGTGACTGCAAAGGCCCTAGGTGCTAAAGTGTTAGAAGTGATTGAGAAGTGAGAACTCAAATGACAAGAGTAAAACCGAGTTAATGGGATAACGGGGTAAATACGGGAATAGCATTTTATTATGTACCGTATGAGTTTAGTGTTAACAATATGTTTGAAACATTATCAGAGGTCGTGCATGACCCCGAGCATGGTGAGATGCCACGGTAAAGTAAAAAACCCCGGTGAAAGGTATGATTCTCATGCCCCGTATGCTAACCGGTTACTCTGATTTTGTGTGTTTGTGTGCCGGCTTAATCAAGATTAAAAGCATGAAAAATAATCCTTGTTTGATTATGATGCATTGTTGTATGTGAATGAGCTAACATACTTGTATGCCGGCGTGGTCTAACTTAGTGCATAGACCGCCTCATGAGTACTGATTGACTAGACAAACCCGTTGAACGGGTAGTACATAACCAATGGTATTATGCAAACACACACAAGCTATCGATTAAAGTATAAACGATAAACACAAACATATGAACTCCCTAAAATGTGAGGAGATGTACGGGTTGAGTATATCCCGATAACGGTTAGAGAACCTTATTGAAACAATCCCACGAAATAAATATGAGTGGAGAGATAAATGACCTCCATCGAGAGGATTGAAGTTAGTCCAATAATGTAAACATGTAAGAAATGTAAAGAGAACTAGGGACTATGTGCTCCCTTGAGATACGGCGACCTCTTATATGAGGATTTTACCCGGTATAAGAAAATATCCGAATGTACAAGCATATGATTGTGGGGTAACCCTTAAACCTAAGATTACCCGAATTTAAGTAAGTTCCCAAATCATTAGAAACATCGAGAATGATGCTTAGACTAATATACATGATATTTTATAACTCCGAGGAGGAGTGTAACGGGAACGAGAGTAGTCCGAAGGTAGTCCGAACCTAAGTAAAAGAGATAGGAACTAAGAGAGAGTTCCGCGAGCTAGTTGAACCTTCCCACCATGCTAGACCCAGAGTAGGTCGAAACCGGGGAAGTAAGACTATCTAGAGAGCCATGAGTTTGGCTTAAGTATGTAATAAGAGTAACAAGCGTGACGTAGGAGACCTAGTGTCTCGAGAATCTACAAGAGCTTGAGTATGAATAACCCAAGAGTGTGGGTGAGATAATGAGTATAAATAACCCGAGAGAAAGGGGTGAGTATATGTATGAGTAACCCGAGAGAATGGGTAAGTATAAGAATGAGTAGCCCAAGAGAATGGGTGTGCATACGAATAAGTAACCCGAGAGAGCGGGTGAGGTATTGAATAAGTAAACAAGGCATAGTGAGGAATAACCCTCAATGCCTAAGAGTAACCAGTTACCACTAACAACATTGTTATGTTAGTTAGGAATCGTGTTCCGTGATTGGATGTAGATTCCTTGTGTGATATACATATATATTGTATTGCCATGATGCATGTTGTTTGATTAAAATGAACTCCATGTATATCCGACCCAAAGTAGTCGGCGTACCGCGGTTAGCACGCGGTATATGCGAATTTCATATTCAGCGTAAGCTGACCCCCTAGGGGGAACGTTTTTAGTGTGCAGGTACTTGAAGCTGACCACCGTTCGAGAGAGTAGGACGGGGACAGTTATGAAGCGTGGGTAGTTAGATCGTAATTACTTATGCATTTAAATGAGGTGTAAGTCCGAGTATGTTATCGGCATCCGTATATTGTAGACTCGGTATAGTAAAGAAGTGAAATGAGTATTGTATTTGTATGAAGTACTCGGTTGTTCCAGTTCATCAGACCGTTACGGTATGTAAGAAAGGCCTGGTTAGCCACATGGGTGGCTAACGGCGTTGTTTCACCCCTCGTTGTAATTAGAGTTCCGCTGCGTGAGTAGGAGTAATTAGTAACAGTTTAAGAGGTAATGACGAGATTAACGGTTGGGGTGTTGCAAAAATGGTATCAGAGCGAAGTATCGCTCTGATGACTGGAAATACCGAGCTTAGGAAATACCGAGTTAGGATATAGAGACTTAGGGCTAAGGGTTGAGTGGTAGCGTGAGAGATGCGCTAGTTAGGAACTTCCAGTATGATCTGGATACCTACAGTACCAAACCCGCCCTCCACAACCCCCGCATTAAAAGCTTGGGGAAGTACGTCAGAGAGACGGGGAAACCCAATCTGGCACTTATTTAATATTTCGATATGAACCAGAACCTGTCATGCGGTAGATCCCGAGAACCGGAAATCCCGGAGACGGATCCCGCTGAAATGACAAAAACTGCGTGCAATGACGGAAGGTCGAGACATCCTAATCCAAGGAGACCAGAATTTGTGGCAGCTTGGGGCGACATGCTTAGCAGTCGCGAGAACCCAGCTGGTCGAGCAGCAGTGAGAAGGATGCACCAATCGTGCGACAAGACGGACTTATGAAAACTAACGGGAACCGGGACACAAATCTACGGACCGCCATAGCAAGTAATACCAACATCGGTACACTAACCGACTAAGAATCTAGTCAAGAGTAGGTACACCCACCCTACCACACCCGAAGAGGCTGCAATACCTAACGGGCACAGCTTAGACAGCTACAAGCATAACTACGGGATATACCCGAATAGGACTACAGATAGTGCCTAAATGACTTTAACCTCGGTAACCACAGTAAAGACGTGGGAACGAGCAACGAGGTAAAGCATAAACATTAAAGTAATTAAGGAACCCCGAGAGTGGAGGAACACCTAAATGAACGACAGTCATGTCAAGATGAGTGAGAAGCAGCTCTAAGGAGTAGTTATCCAACTAAAGGATCAAGGAAGAGCCGACAAGGCTACCAAATATAACGTGAACGATACCGTGACCGGTATTAGTTATCCTAAAAACCGCCTGTACTGCGCACTTGCCACGGCAAGTGCAGTAAAAACGGACTATTAAGAGGAGCTTTGACAAGCGACCAGTACTTAGCAAGTACCAAAATGGCGAGAGAAGCCAATATGGCAAGACAACCCTAAGAAATTCTGAAATGAAACTTCAGAAAGGCCTGACAGCTTGACCACTTTATTGAGGAGCATACCGGTCGGCGAGAAGCTAGACCTGGTAAGAAGCAACCGGCAAGGGAATGCCATGAAAATTTTATTTTCTAAACTCAAATTTTTCTTTAAAAAACGCAAGTTTTCCAAAAACCCCCAAAGTTTAAAAAACCAAACCAGTGAACCACGATAAGTTATTATAGGACCATATAAGAGGAGTTGGCAACAGAATACTTCACTTAGGCGTGACCGACACTACAAGTGTACACAAACGAGACATGGAACAACCGCACTCCAAAGGAGCTTGCGGGCCTGACAGACCAGTTATGAGTTAGTCGGGTAAGTGGTAACGTATCAATAAGATACTCCATGTATGTATACAAGTAGAGTACGGTACACGGGAAGTAGCCCACTCCATACTACGGACGAAAGAGCCAATCCAAACCAAGACAGTAGACACCTCGAATGATCGAAGAACACAAGGAAGCTTACCGAGTTAAGGGAGTCTAGAATCCAGTAAGGTCACGGACCTAAGGATAAGGCGTTAATAAGTGCGAGAAGCACAGAGTATTAAGCACAGACATTGGAAATGTCTCAGGAAATACCTAATAACTGGGTGAATACCAGTGTAAATAATACGGCGAATGCCTAAATGAACTTATTAATGTACGATAAACGGGATAGAATTCCCACTTTATACCTCACTGAAGAGAATAATGACCTGACCCAGAAGGTGTTAGAAGGTACCAAGGATCTACCCAATAATGGGAGACATTACAACCCTAAACGGGATGGTCAAGGACATAGCCGCAAGGCGAAGTCACAACTGAACATAACCATGAGTACAAGCCAGATGTAATGGCATTACTCAGTAACACCCAGGAGCAATCCGAGAAGGGTGCCGGAGTCAACATTAGTTGAACGAAACATCGTGTTGAGAACACAAGTGTT
Source organism: Limonium bicolor (assembly GCA_023374045.1). Lineage (NCBI taxonomy): Eukaryota > Viridiplantae > Streptophyta > Magnoliopsida > Caryophyllales > Plumbaginaceae > Limonium > Limonium bicolor. The sequence goes on from CM041781.1 coordinate 71,388,563, forward strand.
TAAGCAAACACTCGGGTAGAACCCGAAGGGATCCCTCGTAACACGGGATACCCTAAAATGCTAGAGGGCATGAATTAGTATCAAAATACTTTAAGGGTCTTCCATGTTTGGAAGCGTGATGAAACTACCATATCAAAACCCAGTAATACCTCCAAACCATTTAATGGTATACGGAGGAGCGGAAACCTGTATAAACAGCCCGCATGGAGCATGGCGAGGCAATGTGGCTTATAAGCCGGTAAACTAACTGCAACTTGTAGATCTAAACGTTGTAAACCTATGCATAGAGGCATAAGAGGAACAGTGGAGAATGAACCACTACCTTAGAGTGGGGATACCACTTGTTATTATGAGGCCTATGGAGCGGCATTTGCGTGAATCCTCCAGAGAAGGCTACCACCTAGGTATGAAATGTGAAACCGCTAGTTCGGTGTAGTAAAACTTGAGCATGTGTATATTGCCAATGAGTATATGAAACTATAGTAGAGTGTAAGGAGGAACCTCGATTGCGGCAATTCTAAACCGTAGAGTAATCAGTTGAGTAGTAAACACTGTATGTGTGTAATATGAACTGCGGAGTAAGCAGTGCGCAAGCGGCAGAGAGATTTACAGAATAGCGTATATTATTGAGCCAAGTGAATGGCAAGCCATAGTGTAAATGGCGGGAGTATATGAGCGGAAACTAAAGTAGTAGCGGATGCCTTATAAGCGAATGTTGTTAATGAGTAGAACATGGTACGCAGCAAGCAACCATTGTAAGAGTATAGCCAGTTCATGATATAAAGTTGATGAGAAAATGTGGTAAGGAGACATAATCATTCCTATCCCATGAGAGATTTACTGCCAAGGGTTTACGCTTCTGCACTCTGTATGACTGAGTGTTTTGGTATTGCACTTGTGCGGTGATGATCGAGTGGGAGAGCCAGGAGTTGAGAAATGTCAACAAAGCCTATTGAGTGAGAATCTAGAGAGATAACTGTGCGGCCGTTGGCCAAAGATGCACAAAGAACGTGGGCAGTAACCCACAGGGCCCAGGATCGATATGTGGAAAAATGCAGAGTAGTATGAATGAAGAACTCTGACACAGAACCAAGAAACCAACATAATCCATGAGCCACTATTAAACGAGGAAGCACTACATGCTAAGTAGTAGCTTGACCTCAACCGACAACAAGTCGGGAAAAATAAGTGAATAATCACAAAGGTATACAGTGTTATACGAAATAGATTCCCAGAGAACTGGAGAGACAATCTAAAATTCATCGAATTCGCATACGGTAAGAGATACCAAGCGACGGTTGAAATACATTGAGAATACCAAAGAGCGAATTAAGCTCTAGTTATCAGGTCACGCAGCAGAAGCTTGTGGACCGTGATTCAGGGTTAAGTATACCTATGTCATAAACCCCTTGAAGCCTTAGAGGCTAGAACCGAACCCGGTTATGAGTTAATTAACCGTACTGAAGTTAAAACACTTCATAATACTCGAATTAATGAACCAATGTTCAGTGATAACATATGGTTGGTTACGCGGGCGTAACCCCTTTTAAGGGGGGTAGGGCGAGAAACCGCTTAGAGTATGTTTTACGTATTGGTGCGTAAACTACTATGTGCATAGCACAAAAAGAAATTGTTTTGATGATTGGAACTTATGTTACATAAACATAGGTACCCATTCATTGTGTAATAATGAGTATGGTGCATGAGAGATGCAAGTAATGAGAATGTAATATTTATGAAAAGAGGAGTAGAGAGACTCCTAGGGAATGAGAATCCCTATAGTATATGTCTAGTGAGATTAGACATGAGTTATGATGAGTATGAATCGGCATGAAACCGATGTGTAACCTAAGAGGGAGTGAGTTCCCTAGGTGATTTTATTTGAGAATGATAGATGGAGTGAGTTCCATCCTTTGGAGTTGTATGTTATGTGTTTTAAATTGAGCAACAATTTGAGTAAATGAAGCCATAAGTATGGAATACGTAGGTAAAGTAGTGAAGCAATGAGAATGACAAATGACCTAAGTACTAGGAACTAGAGATTAATTGAAACGAATTGTTTCGTGAATATGACTAGAAAGAGTAAAAGATAGAAAAAAAAATGTTTGACTATCTGATTGTTTGAAACTGACGTGGGAGGTGGAACTTGATCTGCTAGCGATCAAGGGAAACCGAACACAAATTGGGGTGGAAGGATAGTTCAACACTGATGCTGATCACATCAGGGTTAGATGATTCCTGAAGCTCCCTATAGTGGTCACAAGTAATCACGCTAAGAAAGATACAGCTACCATAAATCTGATTTGGAGTTGTGTGATGTTTTAAAAAGAATTTTCAAACATATTTTGAAAAAGAATTTCCTTCAAGTATGAAGATGGAAATGAAACTGGTTTGAAACCGCTATCACCCGCCGATGGCTGAGCCTTAAGTCTTGATGACCGGTAGAACGGTGGGCGTGTATTAGTTTTGAAACCATTGCACCGTACGTGCGGCGGTCCTAAGTGACCGGTTGGGGCGGTGTCAGTGTGTGATTTTTCCAAAGGCAGCGGGACGGGGAGAGTACCCTGAGATGTTCCTGTGTTGAGTGAGTCAACCAGAGTGCCTGAGGATATGTATATGTGTAACGTTTTGATCAGAACCGAAGGGACCGTGGGCCAGAGAGAGTAAGTGCCCATTTGTCATGAAACGGCCGTGAACCAGAAAGAGTAAGTGTTCAACGTGACCGGTACCTGAGGGATCAGTAGTATATCACTCAACATGGATTCGAGGACTGTAGTGCCTTCTTGTCTTCGGACCGATTCCATGGAGAGAGTAAAAAGAGTATTTTTGATTGCTATACATGCTGTGATATGTGTGTGGTATGTGTATTATGAAATGAGACTGACTTGTGGAGTCAGTAGGGTTATACATGTACTATAACCTTGGCATTGAATGCCATGAGAGTAACCACCTAGATTCATCAACTTTGAGGACAAAGTTCCTAAGGGGGGTAGATTGTAATACCCCGGATCTAAAAATGGCGATTAAATTACTCTAATATGATTATTAAGGGCCTAATGGTGCCTAAAGAGTATTGGTAAAAAGAATAAAACCAAAAGAAAAGAGAAAACGCTTGAAAAGCGAAAAACGCTAAAATGCGCGTTAAATGAGTATAAGAGATATATGATCTCGAGAGGGTCCGAGATGGATTCCTAAGGCTTAGTTAGGCCTAATTAGCATACGGGAATGATTCCCGAAGAAAACGGATCCAAATAATGGATTAAAACGCTAACGGAGTTTAAAAGCACGTTTTTCGAGAAAACCCGAAAACGCGACTTTAAGTGGTCAAACGGACCCGTAAAAATTATAGTTGATTAAATAACTATAATTAAGTATTAATGGAAGCTTAATAACCATTAAAAATAAAGAAACGAGAAAAATCCGAAAAACGGGCCCGGTTAGTGAATAGTGCTAAACCGGGTAAAATAACGAGCGTTTTCTGTAAGAAAACGAAAAACGCTCCAGCTCACTAATAATGTGGGACCAGTTTTATAACTACACACACACCTATACTTAAGTAATTAGCTAGCTTTTATTAAGTCACAAAAGGACAAAGTAATAAAGTAGAGGGGGGGAATAGTGAAAGAGATATAAGTAACTCTCTCACCTTCTCTCATTCTTCTCACTCACGATTATTCTTCCCCCTCCAAGCTGAGCTTCTTTTCTCCTCTGTTAAATGGCGATTTCACAAGTGAGCACACAGCCCTCCTTCCTCCATTAACTCACTCATCTCTTCACCAAACCTCACAAAAATACTACCGTTAGATTCGTATCGACGAGGGCTACGTTTTCCACCCTTCAAAAGCTTGAAACATTCATCTTCATCTCCATGGAAGTAGGCCATTTTAGAGCTTAAAGAAGTGTTTTTGAGTCTCCAACATCTTCTTGATACTCAAAGGTAAAAAGAAAGTTACAAGCTCTTCATTTCTAGCTAACTCTTCCAATTTTGGAAAAAAATTCCCTCACGTTGAATTTTCCCCATGTTAGCCGTGAGCATCTTGCTCTTGTGGAGGGATGGAAACTCTTCCAATGGATTGCCAAGCTGTCCATTTGGTTATTCTAAGGTAAAACCTAAGCTAAACCTTGAAAACTAGCTCCTTGGAATATATTAGGTTATGTGGAAAATATTGAAACTTACTTGTTGATGTGTGCGGGGATATGATTGTAGTTGGCAATCTATGCTCCTTTGTTTGGTGTGAAAACAAGAAGTGAAAGAGAGAACAAGATAAAGAAGAAGAAGAAGGGTGAAAACCGAAATGAACAAGGTAAAGAGCTTACCTTGTGATGGTTTTATTTTCCTTGTGAAACTTATGTGGGTGCTGTATAAACAACCTTGAACTTGAGTAGTAATGATACTACAATATTGAGTTGAAAGAGAATGTTTAAATGAGGTTTATGTGTGCAAATAAACCTAGAAACTAAACTAGTGTACATGTGTAAACAAGAGGGAAGTTTGGAGTATTGTAGTTGTTTTGTTCATTAAACAGGAATGAAGAAGTGGTTATGAGCTGTTTTATGTGTGGTGAATATGCTTGAGAAGTAGGCAAGTGCTGTCAAAATTTCCTTGGAGATTATGAACTTGGGTGTTCCATTATAAGGAAGGAACTAGTTGGTTTAAGAAGTGTTAGGTGAGTGATTAATGGTTTGAAAACCAAACCAAGAAGAAGAGTGTGTTAGCAGTGAGGATAATGTCATTTGGGTGCTGGTAATGGCATTAATGAATGAAGTATTGAATGGTGGGAGGCAACACCAAAATCTGTTACAAGAGTATTAGAAAACAAGGAAACAAGTTATGAAAGTGTAAGTGAATTTTGGGTGAAAATAATTAGAATTGATGAGTGTACTTGGTGGTTGGTTAAGGTGGCTTAGGTGGGTAATTAGATGCTAAAACATGTGGATTTTAGTTGGTGAAGATGGGTTAATCAATGGGTTAAGAGATAACCTGTAACAGATTAAGAAACTGTCAAATTGGTAAAATCTGTAGCAGGGTCCGGGACCTAGTCCATGGACAAAGTCCCGGACCACCCCCTGTTTTCTTACCGAGAGTTCAATGCCCACCTTGGTCCGGGACTTAAGATGAGGGCAAGGTCCCGGACCACCCCATTTATTTAGGCCGAGAGTGCAAGCCGTGTTTGGTCCGGGACTTGGGATAGGGACAAGGTCCCGGACCAGTGTTGAAATTCCACCCGAGAGTTGTGATGAGTATTGGTCCGGGACTTAGGGTAAGGACCAAGTCCCGGACCACCCCCAGAAACCTACAGAGAGTGTTTTAAAGGGTTTAAATGATGGGGGATTGAATGTTAATGATGTCATAAGATGTTAAGGCCTTGTTTGGTGACATGTAAAGGCCCTAGGAAGTGTGATAAAGTGTTAGAAGTGATTGAGAAGTGAGAACTCAAATTGACAAGAGTAAAACCGAGTTAATGGGATAACGGGGTAAATACGGGAATAGCATTTTATTATGTACCGTATGAGTTTAGTGTTAACAATAATGTTTGAAACATTATCAGAGAGTCGTGCGTGACCCGAGCATGGTGAGATGCCACGGTAAAGTAAAAACCCCGGGTGAGGTATGATTTTCTCATGCCCCGTATGCTAACCGAGTTACTCTGATTTGTGTGTTTGTGTGCCGGCTTAATCAAGATTAAAGCATGAAAATAATCCCTTGTTTGATTATGCATGCATTGTTGTATGTTGAATGAGCTAACATACTTGTATGCCGGCGTGGTCTAACTTAGTGCATAGACCGACTCTTAGTGAGTACTGATTGACTAGAAACCCGTTGAACGGGTAGTCACATAACCAATGGTATTATGCAAACACACACAAGCTATCGATTAAAGTATAACGATAACACAAACATATGAACTCCCTAAAATGTGAGGAGATGTACGGGTTGAGTATATACCCGATAACGGTTAGAGAACCTTATTGAAACAATCCACGAAATAAATATGAGTGGAGAGATAAATGACCTCCATCGAGAGGATTGAAGTTAGTCCAATAATGTAAACATGTAAGAAAGGTAAAAGAGACCTAAGGGACTATGTGACTCCCTTGAGATACGGTCGACCTCTTATATGAGGATTTTACCCGGTATAAGAAAATATCCGAATGTACAAGCATATGATTGTGGGGGTAACCCTTAAACCTAAGATTACCCGAATTTAAGTAAGTTCCCAAAGTCATTAGAAACATCGAGAATGATGCTTCTAGACTAATATACATGATATTATTATAACTCCGAGAGAGGAGTGTACGGGAACGAGAGTAGTCCGAGAGTAGTCGGACCTAAGTAAAAGAGATAGGAACTAAGAGAGAGTTCCGCGAGCTAGTTGAACCTTCCCACCATGCTAGACCCAGAGTAGGGTCGAAACCGGGGAAGTAAGACTATGCTAGAGAGCCATGAGTTTTGGCTTAAGTATGTAATAAAAGAGTCGTACAGAGGTGAGCGTGAGGAGACCTGTAGTGTCTCGAGAATCTACAAGAGATTGAGTATGAATACCCAAGAGTGTGGGTGAGATAATGAGTATAAATAACCGAGAGAAAGGGGTGAGTATATGTATGAGTAACCCGAGAGAATGGGTAAGTATAAGAATGAGTAGCCCAAGAGAATGGGGTGCATACGAATAAGTAACCCGAGAGAGCGGGGAGGTAGAATAAGTAAACAAGGCATAGTGAGGAATAACCCTCAATGCCTAGAGTAACCAGTTACCACTAACAACATTGTTATGTTAGTTAGGAATCGTGTTCCGTGATTGGATGTAGATTCCTTGTGTGATATACATATATATTGTATTGCCATGATGCATGTTGTTTGATTAAAATGAACTCCATGTATATCCGACCCAAAGTAGTCGGCGTACCGCGGTTAGCACCGGTATATGCGAATTTCATTTCAGCGTAAGCTGACCCTAGGGGGAACGTTTTAGTGTGCAGGTACTTGAAGCTGACCACCGTTCGAAGAGAGTAGGACGGGGACAGTTATGAAGCGTGGGTAGTTAGATCGTAATTACTTATGCATTTAAATGAGGTGTAAGTCCGAGTATGTTTATCGGCATCCGTATATTGTAGACTCGGTATAGTAAAGAAGTGAAATGAGTATTGTATTGGTATGAAGTACTCGGTTGTTCCAGTTCATCAGACCGTTACGGTATGTAAGAAAGGCCTGGTTAGCCACATGGGTGGCTAACGGCGTTGTTTCACCCCTCGTTGTAATTAGAGTTCCGCTGCGTGAGTAGGAGTAATTAGTAACAGTTTAAGAGGTAATGACGAGATTAACGGTTGGGGTGTTACAAATACCTCCCGGTTAATCCCCCGTTATTAACTGTCAACGCTTGTCGGTTTCCGGCTTAACTCAAGATTTGGAAAAACGTTACGTTACATGCATAGTCTTGTCTTGTACATTAATATACTTAATATTGAACTTGTTATCGCATGTAACTTAATATACCATTGTATATCATATAGTTTGTTTCTATATTACAGGTATATCCTTCATCATTTATTATACATTTCACCTTAGTGTTTATTTTCCTAAGGTTTGTTTTTCCAAATTAAATGTGGTATAATTCATGTGTCAAATACTTTGAATTATATAATCCTTATTATTCCATGTACACTCTTAACATTAGAACTTCCATATCTAATGTTTGTAATTCTTTTTCCCTTCACGTATATTATTTTAATTATGATAATGCATGGTTATTAACCACATTATATTTTTTCCACTCCATAACATATATTTATTTATATACATGTATTATGGGACCATTTATTATATGGTAAGTCCTCTTATAATATATTCATTCTCCTTTAATGAATATTTCTTATATTATATGTTATAACCTTTATAACATTGAAAACCATATTATAAATTTTTGTTCTAAAATTCCCATTATTTCCGAACAGCACTCTTGTTCTCTTGAATATTTACAAAATCCACCACATAATTTATATAATGTTATATATAGCTATATAACATATATTATGACATTTATGTCATTAAAACAATTATAACCTATAGTTATAATTTGTTATAAAATACCAACAGCCCTTTAAACTTTCGGTTTTTATTTTCCACCACTATACTTCGATAAATCACAAATCCACCTCCAAAATACATTTCATTATTACACTTATAATGTATACTTTATTTATAACCCTTAAACCTTAAAATAATTATAACCTATAGTTTTTAAAGGCTATAATTTTCAAACAGCGCTTAGGACTGTTTTAATTAAATCCTACCACCAAACTTTGTATATTTACCAAATCTTCCCAATTTATAATACATAGTTTTCTAATGCCATTAAAACTATATATTATACATATGTCTTTATAAGACTTTATATATAACTCCAAAAATTACCAAGTTATACCAAAAGGTTATAAATATTATTCTTAACCTTATACTTCCTCTAAATCTCGGTTTCCACACATATGATACCCATTTGTAACAATGTTATAAAATATCATATATTATACTTATATAATTCATATAAACTCCAAATTTAACCAAATAAACTTCTAAAAATTCCTAATAACTTAAGGACTGTACTAAATCCCATTTAGTACCCCAAAGTTTCGGAAATCACATTATAACCCCATCTCTTATAAATTTACAATTTAATAATTTCTTATTATAAGGTAGTATTTTAATTTCTTAAATTCTCCAAACTTGGTCAAAGTCTCCTATATAGTCAACTTTGACTTCTAATGCCAAAAGGGAACCAAACTTTCGGTAATCACCAATAATACCCCATAATTTTGTATTTTTACAATTTTGACCCAAAACTTTATAAAATATTATAATTTTATTAAATTCATTTTAAAACCCTAAATTCCTCTAAATTAAGCCCACGGCTTAATATTTTTCCAATAATTACGGTTTGGCCCCAAACTTAATTATATAAGCATAAATCTAACTAAATAAGCTTATAAACTTAAATTAAAATGGCCTAATAACATGGCCTTATTACAACCTTGAACTTGCAAAATAAATTACACTTTAAATGTCTCAATATATAGCATATACTCACGGCCTCACTTCAATTTAATTATTTTTTCCACATAATGTCATAATTTGACCATTATGTTAATTAAATCTCTTAAATGACTAGCTTAATTTATCTTAGTCATTTTTTCCATTTTTAGGTCAATATAACCCATATGAATTTCTCCACTCTCGGCAATATATATATATGCTAAGAAATCATAAAAATCATAAGTTTAAGGTGTTTATACCTTGGTTTAAGCTTGTAACAGCTCGGCAGCTTGAAGGAAAATTCCCCACATGATTTAGATATGTTTAATACCTCAAAATAAGATATGGTTATACTCCAAGCTTGAGCTTAACCATAAGGAATAATTAATGTAAGATTTAAGGCAAAAATCACCTTAAAAATGCAAGGGAACTTCAAGATGGTTTCGGCCTGTACCAAGCACACTTAATGGTGTTAAATTCACCATATCAACGTAGGAAATAGCTAGACAACAACAAGCTGCAATGGTAATTGATCTTACCTTGGAAAAATGCCTTAAAAGAAGGTATTTCCTTTGGATCTCGGTCACCCTTGCTCCAAATGGCTAACCAACTGAATGAACATGTAAATATGAAGATTATGAGTGTATAAACTAATAAAAATCAGAGGAAGAAAATCGCTTGGAGTGTAGAGAGGCTTAAGGTATGTTTTTACCTTAAAATGCAATTTTGAGCAACCTTGGTCCCTCTACTTGCTTCAGCCGAGTTTGGATGTTGTTCTAACCTTAGAACACTGAGAATGAGCCATAGGAACTGATGAGCCACGAAATCTAGGTGTAGGTAGTGAAGAGATGAAGAAAAAGAGCTAAAAATGACCTTAAAAGCTTACCTTAAGAGCTTAGGAGTTAGATCTGCCTTCCATGCTCAAGAACAAGGCTAGAGAGCTTCTAGGAAGGAGGTGAGCTCGGCTGGAATGGAGGGAATCGGACAAGAGCAAGAGAAATGATTGGAAAGGCTTGAAATAATTGAAAAAGGTAAGTTTACTATTGCAAATTTTGTATTAGGTAGCAATTTGTCTAATAATGATTGTGAGCTGTCTCCTCTCCTCCTTGCCTGCCGATTTCCATGGGGTCAAATGGGTCATTAATTGACCATTGACCATACTTGGTCAATTTGACTCAAACGGCCCCCTTGTGGGGTTTTATTAATATTTTAATATTAAATTTGTAAAAATTTGTAAATTTCTGGAATTAAGTTCCTAATATGATATAATGTGATTAAATATCATATTTAAAGATAATTATAACCTTTAATCCCATTAAAAACCAATTTAGAAGGCAACCTCACAAAAACGTGCTTTAAGGTGTTTTAGTGCACATTTTTGTGTCACAGGGTGTTCCTGAGTCTTACTTGTTCTCCTTGAGAAGTTGGTTTTGTTGTGTTCCTTACTTCATTATAATACTTAGGAATCCACTTTGGATTCTATTTGAGGTCATACAATCTTTATGGTGCTTTAAAGCACATTTTTGGCTTTACCGATCTTAAGGCGTGTTTTGCCTTGTTGAGATCTTTTAGATTGTTCCCCAATACTATTTAGATGTTTATTAATCATCTTAGATCATTAATAGATCATTTAATTTAGTTTTAAAGGTTAGGGGTATTTCAGTCTACCCCCCTTAAAAAGGCTTCGACCCGAAGTCCTTAATCCTCTACAGTTCACCTAAGGAATCAAGTTCCACTAAGTAACCAAACAGTCCATTGCTAGGGAGTAACTCCCACTAGGTTCAGACCTAGTCTATACATACAGCATATATCAAATAGCCAAACATCATGGTATAAGCTCATTCGTTTCATAAACAGCACTAAACAAGGTGCAAAACTCATAGTACACAGCACTAGACAAGGTGCAAAACTCATGGTACACAGCACTAGACAAGGTGCAAAACTCATGGTACACAACACTAGACTAGGTGCAAAACTCATGGTACACACACTAGACAAGGTGCAAAACTCATGGTACACACACTAGACAAGGTGCAAAACTCATGGTACACAGCACTAGACAAGGTAAAACTCATAAAGTACTCAAAGGTGTTTGCAAGGGATACTCCACGCATCCCTATCTACATGTTAGTATCCCGCGAGGATACCCACACATCATTCCACATGTATGTGTGCACATATAGTTAACGTTGACAAATCACAGGGAAGCAGTCTTAAAGACCAGGACTTGATGATCCCCAACCCAACCAACGTCTACTACCCGCGGACACACCGGTTTAATAACGAAGGACACTGCGGTCCACGGCTCCTCGGACAGTATCACCTTATTTCCTTAGTCACCCACGACACACCAGTCTAATGACAAAGGGCTCTGCGGTCCACGGCTCTCTGGGTGATGTCACTCGCAGACACACCGGTCTAATGACGAAGAACTCCACGGTCCACGGCTCTTCGAGTGACGCCCTAAATTCCAATTTCTATTCATATCTGTGTCCACTTGTAGGATGTTTCGAGAATCATTCAACCCCGACGTGGTCAGCGTCAGTGTTGAACTATCTCTCACCTCAATTTTTGTTTGGTTTCCCTTGATCGGACCAGGATCAAGTTCAACTTCCCACGTCAATTTCAATCAATCAATTGTTTGTTCACTTCTAATCTTGTTTCCTCTTGATATTTGCCACCTTGTGTTCTATAGATACACAAGTCAACTAGTGTAATTAATCTAATCACCGGCATATAGGATCATGTATCCTAACCATGTACCAAGTTCACTTGACTTATAATTATTCATACAATTCCTAGAGGTTTTACCTCCACTAGGTTATATCGGTCTCATGCCGACTCACTCATCGCATTCCAATAATCGGTTTCATACCGAATCACAAATCATATAGTATGGAGCTTTCTACTCCTTAGATCTACTTGAACTCTCAACCGGAGCTAACAAGTTAGGCGTTTATATATTTAATGTTCGCAACTTTTGCATAAATAATCGGAAATAGAATATGAACACTCTATCTGTTCTCCCTTTCCTATTCGTCACGACAATGCGAACTAAAATATATATATATATATATATTCATACACATAATACATCACAATATTACCTCAAGTAATGTAACACAGTCATGACACTTGTACTCTACGTACAATAATAGTTTGCAGCATGTGTACCATGCGCTATGTACGCGTGCGAAATCGCTCTATCCCCCTTAAAAATGATTACGCCCACGTAATCTAATGAGTTCAAGGTGTTCCATTCTAGTGGAATTATTCGTGCACTAATGTGCTACATATTTCATTACCCCTTCCTTTTTTTGGGTCGGGCTTTAGCCCCTCAGGTTATACCGCCTGTCTCGGTTAGGTGTGTGTAATCATATCATTTGTTTCCCCAAACCCGCTAGGTACGTCAAACCTAAGCAATATGGGCCCACTCGCTCCGCAAGCAGTCTGCCCAACTACTATATGGTTAGTTTACCCATTTTAGGTGGTAATTTCATGTCGGTTTCAACTCTATGTGACGGTGTTTTCTACACTGAAATACCCCAAACCTAAATATAGCGATTAAAATTATTCTAATCCTTATTTAAGAGCCTAATAATGCTTAAGGAGTATTGGTGAAGAAAAATAAATCCAAAAGAAATAAAGAAACGCTTAAAAAGCGGAAAACGCTAAATAAGCGTTAAATAACCATAGGAGGTATGAGACCTCGGTTAGAGTATTATATGGATTCTAAAGGTTTAATAAGACCTAAATAATATATGGGAACAAATCCCGAAGAAAACGGATCCTTAAAATGGATTAAAAACACTAACGAACCTTAAAGCGCGTTTTTCGAGGTAACCGGGAAAACGTGTCTTTAAGCGGGTCAAATAGACTCGTAACAATTTTGGTCAACTAAATAATCATTAATAAATATTAGTGAAGCTTTAGGACCAATAAAATCAATAAAACGAGGAATTAGTAAAAACTGTCAAAAACGGGAAGTTGTGGGGTAGAAACATAAATAACACAAACTTATGTGTCCAATATTGTAAATAGAATTTTAAGACCCCCATGGTCTGTGTGTGTGTCCGATCCCATACCCCTCTCTCTCACACACTCTTTATTCTCTTCTTAATTACAAACAAACAAAATAATAAAGTAACCCCCTTTATTATTTTACTCCCTCACTCACAATTCTCTCTCCTCTCCTCATTCTCTTCTCCACGTACAGACCCCCCATCTCACCCTCTCCTTTCTTCCTTTCTTCTCCTCCAGCGACAGCAATGGAAGCTTGAGAGAACCCCCACAAAACTTATCTTCTCTCCTCTTGTTACTCCCTTAAACTTCCTCCAAAAATTATAAAAACTACACCATTGGAATCCTCTCATCAAGAGCTACATTTCTATCTTTTCAAAACTCGAAAAGGAGAACTTTCATCTCCATGGGTGTGGAGCATTTGGAGCTTCAAGACCACCATTAGAACCACCTTCTTCTCCTTGTTCCCTTGAGGTAAAAATATTCTCAAAACTCCATTGTTTTTCTAGCCTTAAAGGCAAAACGAAAATCTAGCTAAAACCTTGTTTGGTTCCTCTTGTACCCAACCGATTTTGGCACTCTTGGAAGGTGGGAAACATTATTCTTGAGCTATTCCAAACAGCACTTGTACCCTTGGAAGGTAATGAATTTTCTAAACCCTAAAACCTACATTAAAACTCAACAATGGTTAGGGTTAGTTTTTAGTATTGAAGTGTGTACATATATGTGGGCTATAGTGTAGAATCATGGGTGCTAAACCGGTGGGAAGAGGAAGAGGAAGGAAAAAGAGAGGAGGAAGAAGCAAGAAGAGAAAAACAACTAGAAGAAGAAGAAGGAAATCACATTCTCTTGTGTAGTTAGTAATGTGTATTACAACAGATTTTGAGAAGTAAAATAAGTAATGTGTATGGTAAGGAGTAATGAGTATATTGGAGTATAAGTAGAAGAGCAATGTAACAGTTTTGTAGCCTTTTAAATGATGTTTAAAAGCTTGGGAAAACATTGGGTATTGAATGTGTATGTGCAGGAATTTTATGTTGTTGTAGTAGTGTTGAAATGTGAGCATGTGCTTGAGTAAACAGGTTGTGAGAATGAGAATATGTGAGCTGAAATAATGTGTGGAGAATGGTAAGAATATAGGGGAGACTATGTCCAATTTTACCTAGGGATGAGAGGACTTAGGTTGTTTAAGAAGAGGAAGTAATCTAAGTGATAACTAGGTGTACTTGAGGAGTGTAATGGGAGTGTTTTGTAGTTTGAAACAGATTTGGAAATGAGTGTGTTAATGGGATGAAGCTAGATGTAAAGTAAGGCATTTTGGATGCTAGGAATGGCATTAGTTGAATGAGTAATGAATGATAGAAGTGTGAGTGAAAATCTGTAGCGTAAGAGGGTAAACAAAATCTGTAGCAAGAGGTATTGGATTTCATTGGAGGAATTAGGAGGAATGAGAGTACAAGACTTAGTAAAATGAATGTTGGACTTGGGTATAGGTATTGCAATGGCTTGGAGATGTATTTGGAATGCTAATGGTGGCATTGGTTGAGAAGTAATGGATGGTAGAATGGAGTAAGAAAATCTGTAGCATAAGAGGAAAGAAAACCATTGTAAGTGTTGAAAGAAAGTGGGAGAAATTGTGTATGTGGATTTAGAAATGAGTAAGGAATTTGGGGAACGAACTAAGGCAATTTGGAGGGCCTAAGTAGTGTTTAAACATGTGGGATTATATGTAGGAAGATGGGGAAGTAATGGGTAAAAGAGAGAACTGAAAACAGAAATAAAAATGCAAATACTGGGCCGGACCGACCTTGGGACCGGACTTGCAAGGTCGAGCCCAGATTTCCAAAGACGGGAAAGCTTCTGGAATGGACCGAACTTGCGACCGGACTTGCAAGTTCGGTCGGACCAGAAAATTCTCCCGTTGTAACCTACTGGAATGGACCGACCTTGCGACCGGACTTGCAAGGTCGGTCGACTCAAAATTTTTCCGCCTTGAAAGCTACTGAATGGACCGACCTTGCGACCGGACTTGCAAGGTCGGTCGGGCAAAAATTCGCCTGCAATGAAACTTACTGGAATGGACCGACCTTGGGACCGGACTTGCAAGGTCGGTCGGCCCTGAAATTTTCCAGCGTAATTCCTTACTGACTTCGACCGACCTTGGGACCGGACTTGTAAGGTCGGTCGGGTCTTACAAAAAAAAATTAATTTAAATTAAATGATAATATATATATATGTATACCCATGTATATATATATATGTACATGTATGTAAGTAAAGAATATTAAGTAAGAGAGTAAAACTTAGGGTAATGAAAAATAAGTAAGTAATGTGTAAGTGTAAGAAGTATAAGGACATAGTAAGTATGGATTAGTAAACGTAAGAGTAATCGGGTTAAGTTAATGATAGTTAGATTAATCATTCAACTGTATGTATATAATAGGATTTGATTTGTGAACACCGGAGGAACGTTAGGATACAAGTACAATGGTGAAAGGTATGATTTCTTCATGCCCTGTATCCTAATCTGGTTACCCCGATTTGTGTGCTTATTTGATCACCTAATAAGATAAATGCATGAATCGGACTATATTGCACTTACTTGTGCTTGTTTACATTGTTCTTGATATTTGTCTTGAAACAATAGTTTGTATAATTCATGAAATATATGAAGGATGATGAAGGGTATTGTATTTCGTAGTGTACTTGTATATTGTAATGTATTTTGTATGGATGTGTATATGAGCCTTGTATTGTATCATTGTGGCTTGAATGAATGACTTCTACTAATTCCTAACTACCCAACTCCTAACTTAAGTGAGTAAATTGGAATGAGTAGAAGTCCGATATAGCTTCGGCCACGCGTGAGGATGCGGAGTCACAAGAGGTTGGCTGCAATTCCTGACTCTTAAACTGGTCCGCGGCCCAAATCCCTTAAATGGGTAGCATCCCGGATTGGTGAGTCAAGTAAATCCCGGAGGTGGGACGGAGTAGTCCCCAGGGCCGGAGGTCCCGACGACTTAACATGAGTAAGAGTTAGAGTAAGTAAGTATGTATGAGTATGAGTATGTATGCGTATGTATGAAGTAATGAGTAAAAGAGTAATCTCCACCCGATTAACCCGGGTGGACCAATGAAGCTAACAAGAACTGTACTTTGCGTATGTAATGAGTATGTGTATCCGGAAGGAGGTAAGTATGCATTGGATGGTTATATCGTATTCCTTGTATGTAATGAATTGTATGTATGTATGCTTGCGTAAGTATTATTGTATTGTGTGTAAGAGCATGTATGCATGTATGTTTGTATGAAAATGAACTGCATGTATTCGACCAAGTGGTCGGCGTACCCTCACTAATACGCGGGGTATGCGGTTATCATGCGCAGCGAAAGCTGACCCCCTAGGGGGAACGTTTTTAGTGTGCAGGTACCCGAAGCGAATATGGTCAAGGTAAGAGACCGGAGGCACAACCTTGTATTTAGAAGCCAGTAGCTTGTGAGGAACGGGTAGTAAGTAGTCTCTTAGTGAGTACGTATGAACTTGGAAGAGGTATTATACTTGTATAAGGATCTTAGTAAACTCGGTATGTGGATTATATTGTATTGTACTCGAAGTATTGTATCGAATGGAAGATTGTAGCATTTATTGGTATACGGAGTATGTATGGTAGATATGTAACACTCGGGATTCCGGTCCATCAGACCGATGCTGTATGTAGTAGCAGTAGCTTTGTTAGTCACGTGGGTGACTAACGGCATTGTATCACCCACATTATGTAAGTATGTATCCGCTGCGTGTATCTGATGTGTAAGGAGATTGGACGGTAAGCACTGTATTAATGGTAGGGGTGTTACAAAAAGTGGTATCAGAGCGAAGTATCGCTCTGATGACTGGAAATACCGAGTTTAGGGAATACCGAGTTAGGATTTAGAAGCTTAGGGCTATGGGCTGAGTGTTAGCATTAGAGATATGCTAGTTAGGAACTACCGGTAAGTACCGGAAACCTATAATACCAGACCCGCCCTCCTCAAACCCCATTGTATAACTTGGGAAAGGACGCCAGAGAGAAGAAAAGCCTTCTCATACTCGGGGAAAACCCGATCTGGCAGTTGTGAAGCAATCACACGGTAAACAAGAACGACATATGGTAGATTCCACGAACTGGGAGTCCCGGAGATGGATCCCGGTTGGACAATAATACCCGCACTTGATAGCGGTGGAATGAGCACTCCAGCTACAAGGAGGCTACAACTTACAACAACATGGGGCGACATGCTTAGCAGTCGCGAACCCCGGCTAGACAACCAGCAGCAGGAAAAGAAGCACTAACCGTGCAGCGAAATGGAAAAGGAGCAGTGATGGAAACCGAGACACAAGTCTACGGGACAGCAGTAGCTAGATAATAACCCGGGTGGACAAATGGAGCTAACAAATATTGTGCATTTGAGTATGTAATGAGTATGTGTTGTGTATGTATTGTTTATGTGTATTTTGGAAGAAGGTAAGTAAGTATTGGTTGACCGGTATTGTCTTCCTGTATGTACTGAGCTGTGTGTATGTATCCTAGTGTAGTATTGTAGCATTTGTATGAAAGCATGTATGCATGTATGTATGAACAAAATGAATTGCATGTATTTGAAATACCCCAAACCTTGATATGAAGTTTAAATATTAAAATATGGTATTTAAAGGCTAAAAAGTGCCTTAGAAACAATGGTGAACAAGTTAAACCATAGTAAAAACAATAAAATACCATAAACATAGTTTGAGCAAAAACATGCTCTAAGCTTGGAATGAACTTGGTTAGGACCACCAAGACTTTATAACATTCACTTATGATTTAATAAGGCTAATTAAGTCCTTAGGAAACTTTGGTAGACATTTAAACCAAACAAAACACAAATAAATACCTTAAAGCCGATATTGGCGAAAATGTGCTCTAAGCTTGGGATAAGTTTGGTTAAGACCTAATAAGCTTACCAAGACCTTATTTATATGTTAATGAACATATTAAATCAATTACTAAAGAAAACAAGCTTGAAAACAAGTTAAAACACAAAATGTGCTTAAGGAGCCTTAAAGCACATTTTTGAAAAATTGTCTTGGAAATGGGTTTTGAGTGGCTAAATGTCCATCATTACTCTTCAATTAACATGTGTACTACTTAGTATCACATTAGGAAGTCTAAATCAATGGGAAATCAAAAATTTCACAAATATGTGACTTAGTTTTGAATAGTGCTCAAATAGTGCTAGTTTTGACTTAAGTCAACATAAGTCAATTATTTGGTCAACAAAGACCATAAATATCTCTAATATGTAAGGGGGCACGGTTTTAGTGGTGTGAGTCACCATACTTGGCCAGCCAACTAAGAAAAGTAAAAGAAAATAAAGTAAAGTTACTATTTGCTTTATAACATAAATATCTTCAAACTTTGCCTCTCTCCTCACCTTTCTTCATTTCCTCTTGTTCCCACCGTCATCTTCCTCCATTCTCCCAACCAAAACCGTTCATGGTGCAGCACCTCTCTTCTCCAACTTCAATTGCTCACCAAATGTTCATTAATGCTCCAAATCAAATTCTAAGACCATATTTGTCTTAGTTAGACCAAGCTCTTCACTTCTATCTTTTCAAATCTTCAAGAACTCCATTTTGGTGCCATGAAGAATCTCCGTTGAAGGGGGAAAAGCTCATCTTCTTGCATATTGTTGTTCTCCTTTGTTTTGAGGTAATAAAGATCAAAGAGAATCCATGTTCCCTTCATTTTCTTATATGGCCGAAAATTCACCCTTTAATGGTGTATTTTCTTGTTCTTCATTTAGCTTGAATTGATCTCCAATGGACTAGGAGGAGTCCTATCTTACTACTTATTCAAGTTCCCTTTCAAATTCCAAAGGTAAACATCAATTTTAGTGTTTTAAGGACACTTATGTAACCTAGGGTTTAATTATGAGTTTAAGTATTAAACTTAATGCTCATTACCCTAATATGTGTATTGGTTAGAAGATTGACAAGTGATAAAAGCTCCTTGCCGATTTTCAACCAAGAAAGAACAAGAGAAAACATGTGGGAAAGCTTGGAAAACAAAGAGGTAAATGACCTCTCTTAATGTAGTTTTATGTACTAGGAAATTGAGCTATATTTGCTTAATAATTAACCTAAAGAGCCAATGGGAAATGAGATAGAAAACTATCCACAAGGTGGACTAAAAGGACATGGGAGCATTGTTGTGTGTATTTACAGGTTGAAGGCATTATTATGTGGGAAATTCAGTGTAACACCCCTACTACACACTTAACAATAATTGAAATTGCAGCGGAAATAACAACTAAACAATAACTAAACGATTCGGTGCTACAATGCCATTAACCACCCACGTGGTTAACAAGGCAGAATAAATACAAGTGTATCGGTCTGATGATCAGACTCCCGAGCATTAGGTACTAACATCCATACATATATACATTACCAACATACCGAGTATTTACATAACAACATCCATCACTGTAAACCGTGCACCTAAACTCCACTGTCAACTGTCAACAACCGTCACTGTAATACAAACGGTGTCAAAATTTATCGCCACGGGAGCACAGGCGCATCCCGGGCTCAACATCCAAAATAACAAAAAGTATTTCAGCAGCTTAGAATCTATGGCCATTCCGCTTCCTCGATCCTCATCCTGCAGTAAAAATATGGAGCCCCCAAGGGGGTCAGCAACCCTTGGCTGGTATGGTTAACACGCAGCCCATCGGCTACCGGGATACGCGCAACTAATTGTCATGATGACATGGCATTCATTTTAAACATACAACATATATATCATAGCAAGAATATTGCATACCAACATCACACATAACATACAAGAACAAATCCTTTTAGGAAACGAACCAATAAAATTAGATCCCATGGAGAGCCTAGAGAATGTTGCCAAACTCATGCTAAGCTCGTTACATAACTCGTTACCGTCCTGTTAAATGGAATGAATAACTTAACACAAAGGTGCATCGGATATAGTGATCCAAGCACACCAAACAAAACATAGTATGCCCCTGTGGCCCAATGTGAGTCAGTAAAATAGCCTTGGTTAAGCTAAAGGGAAGGTTGGAAACCAAAATGGAAGAACAACCATAACATATAGAGAGAATCAAACCGGTTATGACATCGACTCCCATACTCACACGTGTGGCCGGAATAGACCGGACTCATCACTCCCCAGTTAGCACTTGTTAGAAGTTCAACATCGAACTCAACAAACAATCACATACAAGTGGTTAAGTCTTGTTAGACACACATAAGGGAAATGAGTCACACTTAACAATACAATAATATTTAACAACTGTAAACTCATTACATGACTTAAGTCTTACAAGTTCATAAACACACAGAAAAACAAACAACACACAAGCCGGTGTAAACCGGTAGGCAACAGACTGCAAGAAAACCATACCTTGGTCCTTGCTTCGACTGGTTTCCACCGTTGGAGAATCCTATACACATTTAGTAACGTCGGTTAATTAACGCACTAGTTCGTTGTTAACTTATTACTTCACATAACTAGTTATTTTATTTTCACACTTGTTATAACTTTTCACCCTTCCTTTTGCCATTATAACTCACCTAACATACCTTAGACAACCTCACATCATCATTACTAACTAATCACCATTTTTAGACAACGTTTTCTAGTCTTAAACAACATTTTTGGCCAACACAGTGGCCTGTCCGAACTTGTGTCCAAGCTTCCCAAGTTCGGACGCAAGTCGAGACTCAAAGGGTGAACCCAGACGTATGTCCGAACTTGTGTCCGATCTTCCTAAGTTCGGACATAGGTCGAGGGAAAATCAGGGAAAAGAGATGGCGGTGTCCGAACTTCAAGGGTCGGACAGAAGTTCAGACAGTGGCCGAGACTCAGAAAACTTAACGCAACAGGGCACGTCCGGACTTCCAAATTCGGACGGAAGTTCGGACGTGTAGGAAAGTTCATTTTCTACACTCTTAAACACTTGTTCATTTCTTACCAAAACTTCTAACACTTATAATGTTTTCTCCTTAGATTTCCAAGTGGTGTTTCATGCCTATAATAACCATTATGCCAAAGTATTTTCCTCTCCATTAAACATCATCTTCCAAGCATCTTTTCTTACAAACCAAATTTCCTTATGTCATTCTTGAAATCCCTTTACAAGTTTATACCTTCTCCTCATTTACCAAAATTTGCCTAAATCTCTACACACTCCAAAATGACTTTGGTGCATTCCAAAACACTCATTTGATTTCTACAATCTCTAAGATAGTGCCTAAGTTCTTCTTGCACTCTAAAAACACCCTAATACACTTTCTTTCCCTAGTAATATACCTAGTCACTTCTAACACTTCCTAGTTCACCTAAACTCATTTAGACACTTAAAACTTGTTATATATTACCTAATTTTTGACATGGGTTCTACTAACATCTTGTTACACCAAAGCACATAGTTTTCACCATTAAACATCCAAGAACACTAAAATCCATCAAAAGCATTTTTATACACAAAATTTCACCCCAAACTACACTATATCATAATATAGTGCATAATTTAAATTGCTTGGCACTTAGGCCCTTAAATAACATGGCTCTTAGGCCCTTAAATAGCATAAACCATAAACACTGAATTTCCCACATTATATTTGCCTTTGACCTGCAAATACATACAACAACACTATGCCCTTTAATAGTCTCCTTGAGAGCATTTTACTAAGTTATTTACCATTGGCTCCTTAGGTAGTTTTAATAAGCAACATAAGCTCATTTCTCCTAAGACATTAAACTACATTAGGTTAGCATATTTACCTCTTTTCCTTACAAACTTCTTTCTTGTTTCCTTGATTAAAATCGGGAAGGATGTTTGATTGCTTGTCAACTTCTAAACCATATACAAATAATGAAATGAGTATACAAGCTTTATGCTTCATCTCATTGTAAACCCTAGATACATATATTGTCTTAGAACATTTAGATGATTGTTTTACCTTGGATATGAAAGAGAGTTTGGATATGTAGCAAGAGAGGACTCCACCAAGCCCTTGGAAGATTCAAATGAAGCTAGAACAAGCAAGGTAAAGGGCACCATTAATGGTGTTTTTCGGACAACATACAAACATGAAGCAAATGTTATTTTTCTTTGAGTTTCCTTACCTAGAAGCAAAGGAGAACAATAATATGTGAAAAGATGAGCTCAAACTCCTCCCATGGAGATTCCTCTTGGCACCGAAATGGAGCTCTTGGAATTTTGAGAAGATAGGAATGAAGAGCTTGATGAGACTAGAAGAATGGTGGTCTTTGTTTTTGATTTGGCAAAGTGAGCTAGGAGATATAAGAGATTGAAGATGGTGTTGTGTGTGGTACTATAGCAAAACCGATGGAGAAAGGAAGAGGAGAGGTTGGAGGCGTGGGAAAGCAAGGGAAATGAGAGAATGAAGATAAGTTTGCAAGTTTTGGATATTTAAGTAGTAAAGCAAATAGTACTTTCTACTTTACTACTTTACTTAGCTTATTTTTTTGTTTAAATATGGTGAGTCATCAAGAAAACCGGCCCCCATATTATATCAAGGGGTATTTTAGTCTTTGTTGACCAATTGTCTCACTTATAATGACATATGTTATAAACTAGCTTATTTTAGTTACTATTCACAAAAACAAGGCACATAGTTGTGAAATTTTTGATTTCCCATTGATTTAGACTTCCTAATGTGATACTAAGTAGTACACATGTTAATTAAAGAGTAATGATGGACATTTAGCCATTCAAAACTCATTTACAAGACAATTTTTCAAAAATGTGCTTTAAGACTCCTTAAAGCACATTTTGTGTTTTAACTTGTTTTCAAGCTTGGTTTTCCTTGGTAATCGGTTTAATATGTTCATTAATATATAAATAAGGTCTTGGTAAGCTCATTAGGTCTTAACCAAGCTTATCCCAAGCTTAGAGCACATTTTGGCCCTTATTGACTTTAAGGTATTTATTCGTGTTTTCTGTGGTTTAAATCGTTTACTAATGTTTCTAAGACTCGTTTTAGTCTATTATGTTTAAACAACATACTAAGGTTTGGGGTATTTCAATCTACCCCCCTTAAAAGAACTTTGTCCCCAAAGTTCATACTTCCCACATATCCTAAATATTAGAACACAGGATACATATAAACAATACTTCCATAACAACATTAACAACATACTTACATAGCACCGGACACAAGGTCCAAACAACATAACAACACAACATCATTCAGACACAACGGTCTGTAACATAACAAGGTAGTAACATAACAACATAACACATAGACAATGTATCCGAATACATGTCGTACACACATAACCGAAACGTCTCTACCCCCCTTAAAATAGGGGTACACCCCGTACCCTATTCATACAAATACTAAGAAGTAAACAACAACGGGTACTTCGCCTTCATCTTGTCTTCCAGCTCCCAAGTGGCCTCCTCAACGTCCTGGTTAGACCAGAGAACCTTCACCAGTCTCACAGACTTATGGCGAGTGTCTCGAGTCTTAGTGTCCAGAATCCGTACGGGAGTCTCCACTGATCGCATGGTCGGCTCTAAGGTTAGCCTCTCAGGCTGAAGTACATGAGACAGATGAGACATATATTTCTTCAACTGGGACACATGAAATACATCATGTACCTTGCCCAGCTCGGCGGGTAAATCAAGTTTGTAAGCTACCGGGCCGATCCGCTCCGTCACAATATAAGGCCCCACATATTTTAGGCTCAACTTGCCTTTCTGGCCAAAACGAAACACTCCCTTCATGGGGGATACTCTAAGAAATACCTGATCGCCCACGGCGAACTCCAGGTCACGTCTGCGCACATCGGCGTATGATTTCTGCCTATCCTGAGCTGACTTCATGTTAGCCCGGATCTGTCGTACCTCTGCTTGAACTTGCTCCAGATACTCTGGTCCTATAATGACCGTCTCACTCGACTCATCCCAGCATAATGGCGTGCGGCATGGTCTACCGTACAAAGCCTGGAAGGGAGACATCTTGATCGAAGCATGGTAACTGTTGTTGTAACTAAACTCAATGAGATGTAACTTATCAATCCAGCTGGTCTGAAAGTCAAGTGCACATGCACGTAACATATCCTCGAGTGTCTGGATGGTGCGCTCACTCTGACCATCTGTTTGTGGGTGGAACACTGTACTTTGCTTCAGCTCGGTACCAAGCGCTTCCCGTGTGGATTTCCAGTACCTGGAGAGGAATCTGGTATCCCTGTCAGACACAATCGTTTTCGGTACCCCATGGTGCCGTACTATCTCTCTATCAAAAAGCTCTGCAAGTTTTGCCACTTTCCAGGTGTCCTTCATCGGTATGAATCGAGCCACCTTGGTCAGTCGGTCAACAACCCAAATCATATTCAGACCTCCCCTTGTAGGCAGAAGCCCTACTACGAAGTCCATAGAAATGTCATAGAACTTCCACTCAGGCACTGGCATTGGCTGTACCATACCACCAGGCCGTCGGTGCTCAAACTTGACCTTCTGACAAGTGAGACACCTTAATACATAATCATTCACATCTTTCTTCATTCTAGTCCACCAAAAATAATGTTTCATACCCTTATACATTTTTGAAGCTCCGGGGTGAATCGAAGTCGTAGAACAATGGGATTCACTCAGTATGCGCTCCTTCAGCTCAGCGCTACTCCTCGGAATACACAGTCGGCCATTAAGCCTAATCAGGTCATCATCGTGGAGTCGGAAGTCGTACTTCTGACCCTCGAACGTGCCATCAATAAGCTTCTGCCTGATCTCCAACATATACTGATCCCTCATCTGAGCACTCCGCACCTCTTCAACCAAGCTAGTATGAGAGACTAGCGAATGGAGAGAGTGTGCTCGGCGACTCAATGCGTCAGCTACCACATTTTCCTAACCCTCTTTATACTGCAGATTGATGTCGTAATCGCTTAGAAACTCGACCCACCTTCTTTGTCTCATGTTCAACTCCTTCTGGGTGAACAAGTACTTTAAACTCTTGTGGTCAGAATAGATTGTCACGCTTACCCCATACAAATGATGTCGCCATATCTTCAATGCGAAGACAATGGCACCCAATTCTAAGTCGTGGGTAGGGTAGTTCTCTTCATGCTTCTTCAGCTGTCGGGAGGCGTATGCTACAACCTTTCCGTGCTGCATCAATACACATCCCATACCTCTGCCTGATGCGTCGCAATAGACCTCAAAACCATCTGGACCGTCTGGTAAAGTCAGGACTGGTGCAGATGTCAGAGCATCCTTGAGACTCTGGAAAGAACCCTCGTAGTCGACTGTCCACTCGAATGGTGCATCCTTCTTCATTAAGGAAGTCATCGGCTTCGAGACACTGGAGAAGTCCTTCACAAATCTCCTATAATAACCTGCCAGACCGAGGAAGCTCCGGATGTTGGTAACTGTCTTCGGCCTAGGCCAGGTGCGCACTGCATCAATCTTTGCCGGATCAACAGTGATCCCGGCCTCAGAAATCACATGACCAAGAAAGGATACTTGGTTCAACCAAAACTCACACTTTGAAAACTTAGCATACAACTGATTCTTTCTCAATGTTTGCAACACACTTCTCAGGTGGCTTTCGTGCTCACCCTTGGATTTCGAATACACAAGTATATCGTCGATGAAGACTACCACTGACTTGTCCAACTGATCTTGGAACAAGCGGTTCATTAAGTCCATGAACTTGGCTGGTGCATTGGATAAACCAAACGGCATAACCGTAAACTCATAATGTCCATATCTGGTTCTGAATGCGGTCTTCTTAATGTCACTGTCACGGATGGCAATCTGATGGTATCCGGATCGTAGATCTATCTTGGAGAAGACTGATGCTCCTTTCAACTGATCAAATAAGTCGTCGATGCGTGGTAAAGGATAACGGTTCTTCACCGTAACTGCATTCAGCTCACGATAATCAATACACAGGCGGAGACTACCGTCCTTCTTCTTCACGAAGGACCGGCGCTCCCCATGGTGAAACGCTAGGGCGGATAAATCCCTTGTCGAGTAGGTCTCTCAGCTGCTCCTTGAGCTCTGTCATCTCTACTGGAGCCATACGATAGGGCGACCTTCGCAATTGGTCCGGTGCCTGGAACCAAATCAATCTCAAACTCAACTTCCCGTGCTGGCGGCATGCCCGGCAGTTCCTTAGGAAATACATCAGGAAACTCCAACACTACCGGCACATCTGGGCTAAACTCTGGGTCTCTCTCTATGTCCTGGACATAGCAGAGGTATACATCATTCCCTCGTCGTAATTCACGATACATGGCCATGGCGGTGATGATCTGAGTCGAAGGCTCCCTGGGCCTCTGGCGGTAAGATATGGTAACCCCAGACGGACTCCGAAGAAGCAGACGATGCTCGGCACACAGGATTCTGCCCTTGTACCGCTCCAACCAGTTCATCCCGACGATCACATCAAAACCAAGTCCCTCGAACTCTATCAAGTCGATCGGAAACTCTTCATCTCTGATTCGTACAACAACATCTCGGTGGTAGCGGGTACACCTGATCCGCTCTTTCGACGGGAGAGTGACTAGAAAGTCAGGCATCTCTTCACCGACTAACCCCAGCCTCTTCGCAAAAGATAGCGAAATAAATGTATGTGAGGCTCCGGAGTCGAACAAGATCGAAGCGTCCACGCCATTGACTGGAAAGGTACCGGTGAGGATTGTGCCGCTCTTGCCAACTTCTGCCTCATTGTAGACACTCAGTATACCTCCCGTTCCGAGTGCACAGCCTAATTCATTGGCAAACTAATAAGTATTTGGTAATAACACGGTTGACATACTTCAAACAACTCCACTTTATTCATTAACACACTCTTTACAACATACGTTAGTTTGCATTGTTGACATAACTAACACATACATAACATCCTTAACATTCACTGACTTAACACGTTACATAATTACATATGGCTTTAAAACTGTCTGAAGGTCAAATTCAAATGTCTGGGTTTCATGTGTGTGGCATTGATCACTGCCGATGGTGCGGTATTCAGTTTGATCTTCTTGATGCCGTGATATAGCATCCTTGACTGCCCACCCATGATTAACACATCTCCTGATTTCAACACTAGCTTCCTTGCTAGATTAGCACGCTTCTGCTCGCCGTACACAAACACTACGGTGTCACCAATGGACCAAGACACCACGGGTACTCCCTCACTTAGAGACTCGGGTGACTCGTCCTTATCTTGGTGTAACCCTAACCGTCCCCTTTCTGGTAGAAGTTCACAATACATAAATCCGCTTTAACACTTGGTATTGAATCTAATTCAACTTGCTGAGCAATTCCCACGGCGTTGTTAACGACCGCAAGGTACTCCTCAGGTATCATCGGAACAGTTGCTCCATCTTCAGCTCGCACTTCTTGATATGTCTTGGTGTAAGGATTCCAGTCCTTAACCATGCACATCATCTTCAACTTCATCTTCGATCCGCTCGGGTATTCGGGTATGTAGAAACCTCCGGGTGCTGCTCCCAGTTCGTCGCATCGTCAGATAATGTGGATCTGTGCTTCCGGTGTCAGGTATCCATCTAAGAGTACCATACCTGGTTGGATGACCTGACATTGCTCCATTGGAAAGTCGGTGATGTTGATGGTGGTTTCTTCAGGGTTTGGTGTGGGTGGGATTGGATAGCAAATATTGAAGGCTCCTTTAAGTTTAGAATTATCTAATCAGGTGACTTTCACATTATACTTTAATTCTTTACTCACATTGCGGTACACTTAGACTCACTAACACACATGCATGTAATGTGATATGCAATCACTTATTTCACTCAACAGTTTAGGCGGTACCTGGTCTAGTAGAGGGCCCTAGTGCCTCAGACCGGTCCACCACATTCAGGGCGGCCTTGCCGGACCCTGTCCCCTTCCCCTTCTGGGAGTCAGTGTACCTCTGATCTGGGGGTGGCTGTTTAGCCGTCTTCGGGCCATCGGTGATTGCGGCGGCCTTACCCTTCCATTGCCCCTTTGGCCTATAGTTCCTGCCATTGGGGTTCTGCCAGCACTCGTAGTCGCGGTGCCCCATCTTCTGGCAGTAACGACACTACACATCGTTGCCCTTGCAGTCCTTGCCGGGGTCGTCTCCGTTGCACCACTTACAGTAATAGTGACGCTCCGGTCCAGAGCCCGTGCTAGCTACTAACACATTACACATTAGTACACACTTCACATTATAACATCACATACTTAAACTCGATATTCAGAACTAATTGTTTACCCTTGAATGGTTGAGAGCGCAGGGGCTTAGCCGCGTATGCATAGGTGAGCTGCAACGGCTCCTCAGCAGTGGTGGTCTGGGTCTGGCCCTTGCCACCCTGTTGCTGTCCTTTCTGGGACTGGGGGTATGGCTTTTTCTTCTTCCCTCCCCCGTACCCTTGCGTGCTTTGACCCTCGCTCGTGGCCTTACGCTTGAGTGCATTCTCCTCATCCCTCAGACGGACGGTGATCTCTACTATTGCAGCGGCATGATAGCACTCCTACATTTAGGGTGTTAGTTATGCCCCGCAAATCAAACTCATAATTACATTAACACACTGCACATACTTATTCACATCACATTGTGGTTCCGTTACCTGCAAAGTAGTATATCCGCTCGGCCCCATACCATAGCGTAGGCGGTAGCTGAGGCCGTTGTAAAAACGGTTCACCAGAATCCGGTCTAAGTAACCCAGATCCGGCAGCAGATGGATAAGTCCGATGAAAGCGGAGTAGTACTCATCTACCGTCATCTTATCCCCTTGTCTCAAATTGTCGAGCTATAGGCGCTTGGCCTCTTGCACATGTATCGGGTAGTATTTGGCTCGTAGCAGAGCCGTGTACTCCCTCTATTGAAAGGTAGGATCCGCAACTCTGCCCTCCCTTACCAGCTTCCACCAACTCTGAGCCGATCCCTTCAAGTAGTAAGCGGCAAGACGGACCTTGACCTCCTCGGGCACATTCAAGGTCTCGTAGGCGGTCTCCATCTCAGAGATGTACGCCTACAACTTACCAGGGCCGGTCTCCCCACTGAATGACGGGGGTCTCAAATCCGCCAACGCCTTGACCCAATTGGTCTCGCGCGGCTATGGTTGCGGTTGTGGCCCTTGTTGACCCGCACCGCCTTGCTGCTGCTGCATCGTAGCTACCAACTGTGGGACCATCTGGGCTACGGCGGCCGCAACAGCGTCGGCCATGACTTGCGCCGTAGGGTTCTCTCCCTGGTTCCCGGTATTCTAGCCATCAGAGCGATACTTCGCTCTGATACCACTTTTTGTAACACCCCTACTACACACTTAACAATAATTGAAATCGCAGCGGAAATAACAACTAAACAATAACTAAACGATTCAGTGGTACAACGCCGTTAACCACCCACGTGGTTAACAAGGCAGAATAAATACAAGTGTATCGGTCTGATGATCAGACTCCGAGCATTAGTACTAACATCCATACATATATACATTACCAACATACCGAGTATTTACATAACAACATCCATCACTGTTAACCGTGCACCTAAACTCCACTGTCAACTGTCACGACCGTCACTGTAATACAAACGGTGCCAAAATTTATCGCCACGGGAGCACAGGCGCATCCCGGGCTCAACATCCAAAATAACCAAAAGTATTTCTGCAGCCTAGAATCTATAGCCATTCCGCTTCCTCGATCCTCATCCTGCAGTAAAAATATGGAGCCCCCGAGGGGGTCAGCAACCCTTGGCTGGTATGGTTAACGCGCAGCCCATCGGCTACCGGGATACGCGCAACTAATTGTCATGATGACATGGCATTCATTTTAAACATACAACATATATATCATAGCAAGAATATTGCATAACAACATCACACATAACATACAAGAACGAATCCTTTTAGGAAACGAACCAACACAATTAGATCCCATGGAGAGCCTAGAGAATGTTGCCAAACTCATGCTAAGCTCGTTACATAACTCGTTACCGTCCTGTTAAATGGAACGAATAACTTAACACAAAGGTGCGTCGGATATAGTGATCCAAGCACACCGAACAAAACATAGTATGCCCCTGTGGCCCGACGTGAGTCAGTAAAATAGCCTTGGTTAAGCTAAAGGGGAGGTTGGAAACCAAAATGGAAGAACAACCATAACATACAGAGAGAATCGAACCGGTTATGACATCGACTCCCATACTCACACGCGTGGCCGGAACAGACCGGACTCCTCACTCCCCAGTTAGCACTTGTTAGAAGTTCAACATCGAACTCAACAAACAATCACATACAAGTGGTTAAGTCTTGTTAGACACACATAAGGGAAATGAGTCACACTTAACAATAATAATATTTAACAACTGTAAACTCATTACATGACTTAAGTCTTACAAGTTCATAAACACACAGAAAAACAAACAACACACAAGACTGCAAGAAAACCATACCTTGGTCCTTGCTTCGACTGGTTTCCACCGTTGGAGAATCCTATACACATTTAGTAACGTCGGTTAATTAACGCACTAGTTCGTTGTTAACTTATTACTTCACATAACTAGTTATTTTATTTTCACACTTGTTATAACTTTTCACCCTTCCTTTTGCCATTATAACTCACCTAACATACCTTAGACAACCTCACATCATCATTACTAACTAATCACCATTTTTAGACAACGTTTTCTAGTCTTAAACAACATTTTTGGACAACACAGTGGCCTGTCCGAACTTGTGTCCAAGCTTCCCAAGTTCGGACGCAAGTCGAGACTCAAAGGGTGAACCCAGACGTATGTCCGAACTTGTGTCCGATCTTCCTAAGTTCAGACATAGGTCGAGGGAAAATTAGGGAAAAGAGATGGCGGTGTCCGAACTTCAAGGGTTGGAAAGAAGTTTGGACAGTGGCTGAGACTTAGAAAACTTAACGCAACAGGGCACGTCTGGACTTCCAAATTCGGACGGAAGTTCGGACGTGTAGGAAAGTTCATTTTCTACACTCTTAAACACTTGTTCATTTCTTACCAAAACTCTTAACACTTATAATGTTTTCTCCTTAGATTTCCTAGTGGTGTTTCATGCTTATAATAACCATTATGCCAAAGTATTTTCCTCTCCATTAAACATCATCTTCCAAACATCTTTTCTTACAAACCAAATTTCCTTATGTCATTCTTGAAATCCCTTTACAAGTTTATACCTTCTCCTCATTTACCAAAATTTGCCTAAATCTCTACACACTCCAAAATGACTTTGGTGCATTCCAAAACACTCATTTGATTTCTACAATCTCTAAGATAGTGCCTAAGTTCTCTTGCACTCTAAAAACACCCTAATACACTTTTTTCCCTAGTAATATACCTAGTCACTTCTAACACTTCCTAGTTCACCTAAACTCATTTAGACACTTAAAACTTCTTATATATTACCTAATTTTTGACATGGGTTCTACTAACATCTTGTTACACCAAAGCACATAGTTTTCACCATTAAACATCCAAGAACACTAAAATCCATCAAAAGCATTTTTATACACAAAATTTCACCCCAAACTACACTACATCATAATATAGTGCATAATTTAAATTGCTTGGCACTTAGGCCCTTAAATAACATGGCTCTTAGGCCCTTAAATAGCATAAACCATAAACACTGAATTTCCCACATTATATTTGCCTTTGACCTGCAAATACATACAACAACACACATGCCCTTTAATAGTCTCCTTGAGAGCATTTTACTAAGTTATTTACCATTGGCTCCTTAGGTAGTTTTAATAAGCAACATAAGCTCATTTCTCCTAGGACATTAAACTTCATTAGGTTAGCATATTTACCTCTTTTCCTCACAAACTTCTTTCTTGTTTCCTTGATTAAAATCGGTAAGGATGTTTGATTGCTTGTCAACTTCTAAACCATATACAAATAATGAAATGAGTATACAAGCTTTATGCTTCATCTCATTGTAAACCCTAGATACATATATTGTCTTAGAACATTTAGATGATTGTTTTACCATGGATATGAAAGAGAGTTTGGATATGTAGCAAGAGAGGACTCCACCAAGCCCTTGGAAGATTCAAATGAAGCTAGAACAAGCAAGGTAAAGGGCACCATTAATGGTGTTTTTCGGACAACATACAAACATGAAGGAAATGTTATTTTTCTTTGAGTTTCCTTACCTAGAAGCAAAGGAGAACAATAATATGTGAAAAGATGAGCTCAAACTCCTCCCATGGAGATTCCTCTTGGCCCCAAATGGAGCACTTGGAATTTTGAGAAGATAAGAATGAAGAGCTTGATGAGACTAGAAGAATGGTGGTCTTTGTTTTTGATTTGGCAAAGTGAGCTAGGAGATATAAGAGATTGAAGATGGTGTTGTGTGTGGTACTATAGCAAAACCGATGGAGGAAGGAAGAAGAGAGGTTGGAGGCGTGGGAAAGCAAGGGAAATGAGAGAATGAAGATAAGTTTGCAAGTTTTGGATATTTAAGTAGTAAAGCAAATAGTACTTTCTACATTACTACTTTACTTAGCTTTTTTTTTGTTTAAGTATGGTGAGTCATCAAGAAAACCGGCCCCCATATATATCAAGGGGTATTTTAGTCTTTGTTGACCAATTGTCTCACTTATAATGACATATGTTATAAACTAGCTTATTTTAGTTACTATTCACAAAAACAAGGCACATAGTTGTGAAATTTTTGATTTCCCATTGATTTAGACTTCCTAATGTGATAGTAAGTAGTACACATGTTAATTAAAGAGTAATGATGGACATTTAGCCATTCAAAACTCATTTACAAGACAATTTTTCAAAAATGTGCTTTAAGACTCCTTAAAGCACATTTTGTGTTTTAACTTGTTTTCAAGCTTGGTTTTCCTTGGTAATCGGTTTAATATGTTCATTAATATATAAATAAGGTCTTGGTAAGCTCATTAGGTCTTAACCAAGCTTATCCCAAGCTTAGAGCACATTTTGGCCCTTATTGACTTTAAGGTATTTATTCATGTTTTCTGTGGTTTAAATCGTTTGCTAATGTTTATAAGACTCTTTTTAGTCTTAATATACCATATTTTAATGTTTAAACAACATACTAAGGTTTGGGGTATTTCATTCAGTGTTTAAGGTTTATGCAATTTAAGGGCCTAAGTGCCAAGCAATTTAAGTTTGTGCACTATATTGTGATGTAGTGTTGTCTAAAGGTTTAGTTGTGTGTAAAGAACATCTCTTGTGAAGATGGATATTTTTGGTGGTTAAAGGATGAAAAACAATATTTTATGTGTAAGGAATGTGTATTAAGAGATTTAGTGTTCTTGGTTGTATAATGGTGGAAAAACTATGTGTTTTGGTGTAAGGTGATACAAGAGAAGCTATGGCAAAATTTAGTTGATAAACAAAGGAGTTTATGTATTCTAATGAGATTTGGTGACCTAGATTGTACTAGGAATTGTTAAGTGTTAAGATGATGAAAGAAAGTGAATTAAGGTGTTCTTAAGTGTTAATATGCCTTGGGCATAGTCTTGGAGATTTAGAGAACTAATGGATGATTTCTAGATACACCAAGGTCAAGGTGGAGGTGTGGTAAAGTCTTGTGCTAAGTTTGGTGAACAATGGAAGTGTAATGCCTTGTGAAGGTTTAATTATGAACTTGTGGGAAAGACTTGAGAAGTGTGTGTAAAGGGGATGAGGGTGATGCAAAATGATGCTTTAGGAGTGGTTACCTTGTTGTGGAAGCACACTTTGGTTAGTGATATTGTAGGCATGATTCACCACTTAGAAATCCTAAGGAAAAATGTTATAAGTGTTAGGAATTGTTGTAAGAAATTGAGTAACAAGTTAGTGATGATTTAGGAAGGTTTAGTGCTTGTTTTAAGGTGTTTAAACATGTAGGAAACAAGTGGAAAGATTGTGGAATGATTGGGAAAAGATTTGGGTGAATTTGGAGTTCAAAATGAGGAGAAAAACACTTTTTAAAATGGGGTCTGCTGTGGACCGCCCCTGTGGGGAGGTCCAGCGCAGGCGAAGTAGTTTCTGTTGTGGACCGCCCCTGGGACCGCCCCTGGGACCGCCCCGGTCCAGACCAGAGATGAAGAAAAAATTTGTTTAAGGCTCCTAATGATGGGGGATTGAATGGTAATGGTTTTAGATGATGTTTAGGCCTTGTTTGGTGACATATAAAGGCCTTAAAATGTGTAAACAAGAGTTAGGTTTGATGTGATAGTTGTGAACTTAAGATCACAAGAGTAACTTAAATATAACGGGATGACGGGGTAACTATGGGCGCATTAGACGTTAAGCAATCATGTTACTCCAATGTTAATGAAAGTAATTGTGATGTTACCAGTTGTACGGATTTGTTCGAGGAACCTAGGAGGACACAATATAGTGGACCGTGGTGAAAGGATGGTTTTCTTGCAACCTGTGTCCTACCGGATTACACCGGCTTGTATGCCAATGTGTTTTTCTGAATGTTTGCCACCTTTTAAGATAAAACATGTAATGAGTTAGTTGTTTAATTATGTGGCATGCGTTTCCGGTACCGTTTAGCTTTAAATATGTGCTAAACTTAACTAACCGACTCTAGGATCACATAGTAGATCGGTATTCGGACTTAACACCCAACCCATGGGAACGTTCTATCCACGGCTATGCGTGAGTTAGTTATGTGTTGTTGTGTGTTGGTATGTTCACTACCCTTGTGTGTGTCTAACCAGACCTAACCACCTATTTGTGAATTAATGTACTAAGTCCAATAATGAGACTTCTAACAAGTGCTAACCGGGGAGTGAGGAGTCCGGTAGTTCCGGCCACGCGTGAGAGTATGGGGTCGTTGTCATATCAGGTTCGATCCTCTCCGTATGTTATGGTTGTTTTTTCATTTTGGTTCTCAACCTTCCCTTTAGCTTAACCAAGGCTATTACTGACTCACGTCGGGCCCAGGGGCATACTATGTTTGTTTGGTGTGCTTGGATTACTATATCTGACGCACCTTGGGATTAAGTTATCCGTTCATCTAACAGGACGGTAACGAGTTATGTACCGAGCTTATCATGAGTTTGGCAGCATTCTCTAGGCTCTACAAGTGAACTAATTATGTTTGGGTCGGTTCATAAAGAGAATCGTTCCCGTTATGTTATGTGTTATTGTTGTACTACAATTCTTATTACGATGTATGTTATATGTACTTAAATATGTGAATGAGTTGTTATGTGGAGTATGTGGATCATGGATATGAATCCCAGTTTATAATATGAGGCGTTTAATAAGGATAACCCAATTAGTGGGTAAGTGTCATCTATTAAGGAAATAGCTCCATTAGAGGAGAAACCCTCTAGGGTTAAGGAACACAATGAGTGATCTAATGAGTGTAGATGTGTTGACTGTTTGTTTGAGCCCGTTGTTGTGGGTATGAAATTTGTTATGTGTTTATGGTTTTCATGCATGATTTAAATATAATCAACTGCATGCTAAGACGACAATTAGTTGTGCGTGGCCCGGTAGCACGCGGGCTGCGGGATTACCATACCAGCAAAGGTGCTGAGCCCCCTGGGGGGCCACCCTTTCTTTTCTTTCCTATTTCAGGTACAAGGAGCTGGAAGCCGTTCGAGAGTAGGACGGGGTAGTGTATATACATGGGTAGCTGTTTAAATTGTGTATGTATTGTAGGTGTAGTAAGACCGAAATTGTTATCGGCATTAGTTTGTAAATACTCGGTACAGTTGGAATGTATATGTATGTTGTTATTGTTAATGGAAAGGGATAGTAATGTGTAGTCGCTCG
This sequence comes from Limonium bicolor, assembly GCA_023374045.1. Classification (NCBI taxonomy): domain Eukaryota; kingdom Viridiplantae; phylum Streptophyta; class Magnoliopsida; order Caryophyllales; family Plumbaginaceae; genus Limonium; species Limonium bicolor. Next base: position 71,424,400 of record CM041781.1, read on the forward strand.
GGAATCTAGTCCATTAGACCGATACAATGTAAATGTATTAGCCTTGTTAGCCACGTGGGTGGTTAACGGCGTGTAACACCATTGGGTTAAGTAATGTGATGAGTTAAGTTTTCCGCTGCAATGTGTTGTTAAGTGTATGGTTGTAGTTGGGGTGTTACAAAAAGTGGTATCAGAGCGAAGTATCGCTCTGATGACTGAATTACCGAGCTTAGGAAGTACCGAGTTAGGATTTAGTACTTTGGGTTAAGGGTTGAGTGATAGCATGAGAGATACACTAGTTAGGAATTACCAGTGTGTACTGGAAACCTACAATATCCTTCCCGCCCTCCACAATCCCTGTTTTATAACTTGGGAAACAACGCCAGAGAGATGGAAGTCCTCTCATACTCGGGAAACCCGATCTGGCTGTTATTAAGTACCTCTAAAGGTACGGAGAACCTGTCATACGGTAGATCCCGAAAAATGGGAATCCTGGAGATGGTTTCCATCTGAACAATGTTAACCACATTTAATAGCGAAGAATGAAGAATCCTATGCATAGGAGAATGGAATTTCCGGCAACCTGGGTCGACATGCCGAGCAGTCGAGAACAACCAGCTTGCAACGCACCGACCGTGCACTAGGCAAGAAGTGAAGTAATGAAACCCGAGACGAGTGTCTATGAGACCACAGTTGTTAAATAATACACCAATGGTATACCAACCGACTAAGGAACTACAACGTAGTACCCAAACAAGAGACAAGTCTCAATAACCATGACAAATGGGTGGAATGGGCTACGAAGAAGATACAGTACTAAGTAAAAGGGTACTCCAAGGATGGGAAACACCCTAGTTAATGATTATTATGTGAAGACAGTGAGAAGTCACCCAGAGGATTTATTGTCTAGACTGTGAGATCAAGTGAGGGCCAACAAGGACACTGATAACAGTGCATGTAAAAATGATACCGCAACCAGTGTGTATGTTGAACCGATAGCCAGTTAGCTTGGCGCACTTGCCATGGCAAGTGCTGCTATAACAGGGCTGTCGGGAAAGTTTTAACAACTACAAAGTACTTGGTAAAGTACCACGAAGTTAAGTGTGATCATCATAACTGTGGAAGGGCTTAACAGCCTAACCTTTGTAATTGGAAGTACACCAGTCTGCAAGAAGCTAGATTTGGTTAAGGCAAGAAGACGTTGTGAACCACGAGAATTTTTCTTTCAAACTCAGATTTATTCCAAACTCTTTCATTCAAACCCATACTCATTTTCTACCTTCTTTTAAAAACCAAACCAGAGGACCTACACCGGCCTTAGTGCCACACGGTAGGTAAGTTATACCCAGTTTACTTTTGAATAACAGGAAAGGAAACTGGTAAACCCAAGGGTAACAACCCGAGGGAATGGATTGAGTTCATGGTAATAAAAAAAGTGGATAGACTTTCCCTTGATTAAGTTCGGGAAGCACAGAATGCATATTGTCACAGGACAATATAAGGGAGTTGACAACAGAATACTTCACCTTGGCGTGTGACGGACACTACGAGTGTACCAACTGAAATGTGGGACGACCGCACTCCGATAGGAGCTTGTGGGCCTGACAGGCCTACTGATGCGTTAGTCGGGTAAGTAGCAATGTATCAGTATGGTACCCCACATATGTATACGAGTAAAGTCTGGAACACGGGAAGTAGTCGACTCCATACTACGGTCAGTAGTGAAAGTCAAGCAAGAGCAAAGGATTACCAAAAAAAATGGTTGGAATAAAAGAACTCAGTTAAGTCAACAAGAGTAAATGAATTAGTGAATTCGTTTCAAGGAAATGTTTAAGAGTCAGGGAATACGAAGTGCACTGACTGTTACGTAAAGACATCGCATATGTCTTAAGGATCCTCAGGGATAAACATGATAGCTGGAACGGTGCTCCAGCCTGTATGTGGCAAGGCAATGCCTAATTTGGGCATGTTAATGTGCAATAAACGGGATGAAACTCCCGGAATGGTCACCTAGACTACCGGGGAGTATCGACCTTCACAGAAAAGGATAGTAAACCCAGCTAAATGTACCCATAAGTGCAAACCGGATGTAATGGCATACCTTGGCAACACCCAGGAGCAATCCTTGAGGGGTGTTTGAATCAACAATTTTTGATTGAAACAATGTGATAGAAACGCAAGAGTTGAAATAATACAACCTCCAAGAGACAACTTGGAAGGAATAGTGATGCAACGACCTTGTCGTGGAGTCAATACAACCTCCAAATCATGAAATGTTGTACAGAGAAGTAAATGAGTGTGAACAACCTATGATGAGCAGAGCTCGAGGCAGTAAGGCTTATAAGCAACAAGTAATACGTGTTAAGTACATTTTATTAATTACAAAAGTTTATGTTATACAAGTGAATAGAGCGGAGAACGAACCACTACTTTAAGAGTGGGGATACCTCTCGATATTGAGAGACCGGAAGAGTAATAAGTCTAATAGCAACCACCATAGGTGTGTGATGCTAAATGTGTAGTGAACAACGCTCAAAGAGCATAAAGAATCGAAGAACAACATATTCAACAATCAGCCAAATAAGTGGCGAAACCCAGTGTGATGGTGGAAGCAAATATAATAGCGGATGCAGTGTAAGTTGATGTTGTATAATGAGTAAGGATACAGTGCGCAATAAGCGACTATTGTACAAGTATTGTTAAATGATAAAATGGTGAATGGGCAGAGTTATGAGTTAAACCCAGTGGAGATACATCAGTAAGTGTTAACAAATGAACCAGGCAGTAAGCCAGTAGCCAGTATTACGAAATAAGAATCTCAGTGAAACACAGTGTGAATTCCATTGCAATCGCATAAGAGATTTACTGCCAAGAGTTTACGCCTCTGCACTCTGTATGACTGAGTGTTTTGGTATTGCACTTGTGCAGTAATGATCGAGTGAGATAGCTAGGAATTTGGGAAAATGTTAAATGTGGTGGAAGTAGAAACAGACTTATAACGCTATAAGGACCAAGGCATAGGAAATGCAAGGTCGTACCACTGAAAGGATACATGTACAAAACCAGATGTGGAGACATGTTTAGCAATAAATGATTGCAATAACACGGAATACCAAATATCGGTATGGAATATATCTCAAGTGCAGGGAATAACCGAGAGAGCACTACACATTAGGTAGTGGCTCAACCTCAACCGTCAGTAAGTCGGAAGGAATCAAGTCAATCATTGTGAAATACGTAGCAGTTTACGCAATAAGTTATTAGAAAAGTGGATGCCGAGTTTTGAAACTCACCGAATTCGCTCACGGTAAGAGATACCACGCGTCGGTTGAGAAACCGTTATTACCAAGATAAAGGTGATAATTGGAGATGTACAATAGAATAAGAATAACGAGTGGGGCAAACTAAGCTCTAAGGTTATCAAGAGTTGCGCAGCAGAAACTAGTGAGCCAGTGATTCAAGTGTTGAATGTGCATAGTGAACATGAGTGAATGGCTAATTATTAATGCCTAGAAGCCTCACAGGCTAGAACCGAAACCAGTTAAGAGTTAAAGCAAACTCCAATGAGAATTCTTGGTTTAGGGACTAAACCGCCAATATGGTTAAGATCCTCTAACCAGAACACATTGTATGACAGACCGCGTGGAAGTTAAAACACTTCACGACGGTAGAACTTTTTAAACCAATATTTAGTGGTTGATTACGTGGGCGTAATCCCTTTTAAGGGGGGGGGGGGAGAGCGCAGAACCGCTTAGTGTGTTTTACCGTACAAGTGTACGTGAACTATGTTGTGCATAGCACAAAATAATTTGTTTGGATGATTGGTGTGTGCGTTACATAAACATACGCATTCATTCATGGTTTAATTGTGGTAATTGCGCATAGAAGATGCGAATACCATTGTGATAAGTGTGTTTATTTGTTAACAGTTGTGTGTGAGAGTACAAGTGTAAGGGAGTAAAGAAACTCCCGGGGAACTAAAACCCCGACAGTATATAAATGTAAAACTGTGTGTTGTTTTGGTAAAATATATGTATATATATACAATATAGTGATTCATGAAAGGGTATGAAACCGACATAGAACCTAGTGAGAATAAGATTCCATAGGTAACTGATTAAAGTGAATGGAGATAACTGATAGACAGAGTTCTATCCTTTGGAGATGTAATGATTATGACTAGGTTGACAAAAAAAAGATAGAAAATTGGAAATGGGTGTATTATTTGATGCTTGAAAATGAAGTGGGAGGTGGAACTTGATTTGCATGTGATCAAGGGAAGCCGAACACAAATTGGGGTGGAAGGATAGTTCAACACTGATGCTGATCACATCAGGGTTGGATGATTCTTGAAGCTCCCTTTAAGTGGTCACAAATAACCACGCTAGGAAAAGAAGCAAAGAGCATAAGTTGGACTTGGAGTTGTATGCGTTTTCAAAAGGATTTTCAATTGGTATTTTCTAAACCTTTGATTGATACTTTAATTAAAGAAAGTTCCCCTACTTAACCTAATAAAGGATATGTTTATAGTACTTGCTCATGAGCTGAGGACATACGAGCCTTCGTATTCGGACCGGTGACATGAGAAGTATATATGTTAAAGATTAAGTGATTGTTTTGATCTCCCAAAGGAATCTGCGGGATCACAGTGTATAAAAGGTATTTTTGATTGCTATACATGCTAAGACATGTTGTGTGGTATGTGTAATAAATGTTATTTTGACCTTGAGTCCTAATGTTTGAGTTCCGGAAAGTTGTTATGTTATCCAGATCTGAGAGTCTGAGGGTTGTTATGTAAGTACAATGTTGTTAAGATACCCGGACCGTTGAGTCCGAGGTTATCATGTAAGTATCTTATGTTATGTATGGATGTGTATGTGTTACCCGGACCGTTAAGTCCGAGGGTGTGATGTAAAGTATGTTTGGTTATGGAAGTTTTATTTTCCAAAGTAATCCTCGTGTTCTAATCCAAATGATGTGGGAAGTGTGAACTTCGAGGACGAAGTTCTTTTAAGGGGGGTAGATTGAAATACCCCAAACCTTGATATGAAGTTTAAATATTAAAATATGGTATTTAAAGGCTAAAAAGTGCCTTAGAAACAATGGTGAACAATTTAAACCATAGTAAAAACAATAAAATACCATAAACACAGTTTGAGCAAAAACATGCTCTAAGCTTGGAATGAACTTGGTTAGGACCCAAAGAGCCTACCAAGACTTTATAACATTCACTTATGATTTAATAAGGCTAATTAAGCCCTTAGGAAACTTTGGTAGACAATTAAACCAAACAAAACACAAATAAATACCTTAAAGCCGATATTGGCGAAAATGTGCTCAAAGCTTGGGATAAGTTTGGTTAAGACCTAACAAGCTTACCAAGACCTTATTTATATGTTAATGAACATATTAAATCAATTACTAAAGAAAACCAAGCTTGAAAACAAGTTAAAACACAAAATGTGCTTTAAGGAGCCTTAAAGCACATTTTTGAAAAATTGTCTTGGAAATGGGTTTTGAGTGGCTAAATGTCCATAATTACTCTTTAATTAACATGTGTACTACTTAGTATCACATTAGGAAGTCTAAATCAATGGGAAATCAAAAATTTCACAAATATGTGCCTTAGTTTGTGAATAGTGCTCAAATAGTGCTAGTTTTGACTTCAGTCAATAAAGACCATAAATATCTCTAATATGTAAGGGGGCACGGTTTTAGTGGTGTGAGTCACCATAATTGGCCAGCCAACTAAGAAAAGTAAAAGAAAATAAAGTAAAGTTACTATTTGCTTTATAACATAAATATCTTCAAACTTTGCCTCTCTCCTCACCTTTCTTCATTTCCTCTTGTTCCCACCGTCATCTTCCTCCATTCTCCCAACCAAAACATTTCATGGTGCAGCACCTCTCTTCTCCAACTTCAATTGCTTGAATTGATCTCCAATGGACTAGGAGGAGTCCTATCTTACTACTTATTCAAGTTCCCTTTCAAATTCCAAAGGTAAACATCAATTTTAGTGTTTTAAGGACACTTATGTAACCTAGGGTTTAATTATGAGTTTAAGTATTAAACTTAATGCTCATTACCCTTATATGTGTATTGGTTAGAATATTGACAAGTGATAAAAGCTCCTTGCCGATTTTCAACCAAGAAAGAACAAGAGAAAACATGTGGGAAAGCTTGGAAAACAAAGAGGTAAATGACCTCTCTTAATGTAGTTTTATGTACTAGGAAATTGAGCTATATTTGCTTAATAATTAACCTAAAGAGCCAATGGGAAATGAGATAGAAAACTATCCACAAGGTGGACTAAAAGGACATGGGAGCATTTTGTGTGTATTTACAGGTTGAAGGCATTACTATGTGGGAAATTCAGTGTTTAAGGTTTATGCAATTTAAGGGCCTAAGTGCCAAGCAATTTAAGTTTGTGCACTATATTGTGATGTAGTGTTGTCTAAAGGTTTAGTTGTGTGTAAAGAACATCTCTTGTGAAGATGGATATCTTTGGTAGTTAAAGGATGAAAAACAATATGTTTGTGTAAGGAATGTGTATTAAGAGATTTAGTGTTCTTGGTTGTATAATGGTGGAAAAACTATGTGTTTTGGTGTAAGGTGATACAAGAGAAGCTATGGCAAAATTTAGTTGATAAACAAAGGAGTTTATGTATTCTAATGAGATTTGGTGACCTAGATTGTACTAGGAATTGTTAAGTGTTAAGATGATGAAAGAAAGTGAATTAAGGTGTTCTTAAGTGTTAAGATGCCTTGGGCATAGTCTTGGAGATTTAGAGAACTAATGGATGATTTCTGGATACACCAAGGTCAAGGTGGAGGTGTGGTAAAGTCTTGTGCAAAGTTTGGTGAACAATTGAAGTGTAATGCCTTGTGAAGGTTTAATTATGAACTTGTGGGAAAGACTTGAGGAGTGTGTGTAAAGGGGATGAGGGTGATGCAAAATGATGCTTTAGGAGTGGTTACCTTGTTGTGGAAGCACACTTTGGTTAGTGATATTGTAGGCATGATTCACCACTTAGAAATCCTAAGGAAAAATGTTATAAGTGTTAGGAATGGTTGTAAGAAATTGAGTAACAATTTAGTGATGATTTAGGAAGGTTTAGTGCTTGTTTTAAGGTGTTTAAAGATGTAGGAAACATGTGGAAAGATTGTGGAATGATTGGGAAAAGATATGGGTGAATTTGGAGTTCAAAATGAGGAGAAAAACACTTTTTAAAATGGGGTCTGCTGTGGACTGCCCCTGTGGGGAGGTCCAGCGCAGGCGAAGTAGTTTCTATTATGGACCGCCCCTGGGACGGCCCCAGAGGGGCGGTGCAACACCCCTACTCTAATCGGCTCCTAATCATCTTACTTAACAATATAATCGCAGCGGTAATTTCAACAATTGAACTACTGGTGTCACCGTTCCTACTCGCCCCTACGAGTAGTAACGTGCTTCCTGATATACTCTTAAATACGAAACAATTTCTCGCAGTGACAACAAGAGATAGATTTAACCTTCCCAAACCAATAAAAATTACATTCACAGTGAGCGTTCTAAGCATCCCAATCCTATACACGTTTCTAAGTTTGTATCAAATGCAACAGTGCATATTTAAGCAACTGTAATTAAACTACCCAGCGTGTCCCTCTCTTTGCCGACATCGGAAGCTGCATACCTACAAAAATGGTTGTTTGGGGTATGGAATCAGCCCCTGTTGAGTATGTTACTACATGACTGTCATGCCCCCTCAGACCCTCAGTTATTTGGTCGAGAGCATGCAATTCATTTTCATGCAAGTAGTTTAATGATAAAACTGTAAAGCAACAATATATATTGCAGTAAACTCAAATAATAAACAAGCCCCCGGCTTCACACATCGCATCGTAATAAACCACTGAAAGCGTTACAACGCTTATATGAGTACAGAGACTCCATTCCAACAAACACTTAATAGTTCATAATTGAGTTCGGCGACTCACCCGACCAAACAATCCACCATAATCCACACATGAGTACAACGACTCGACACAACCAGTTCACAACACACAATATGAGCACAATGGCTCGTTCAAACAAATCCACCAACTTACCACACATAACCACAAAGCACAACCAATGAACAACAAGGCGAAACAACAAGAATTATAAATGAGTATAAACTCTCATCATTGGCATGCAAGCCCAAATAATATTCGCCTAATGTACGAGTTAATATAGTCATTCGTAGTTGTTCAGTCATGTCTAATGACAACGCCTCGTTAGAACAATGTGTCTCTAAGTTACCCATCTCTTATGGCAAGTCACCCACGGCAGTAGCCACTCCAGCGGTAGAGTCTCCGACCTACGAACACTCTGTAGTTCGTTGGAAATTTGTCCTGATACTTACGGTTACCACACGGTATCCTAGTATCGTTAATGGATCACAATTCACAGTAAGAGTCACATCCTCTTGATAGATTTATCTCTATACCATCGCATCGTTTTATTATTTTCCTTAACACAACAGACTAAGGTCGTTAGTCCAATCCTGAGTATGTCGACTCGGGATCCGTTTAGATACGAGAGCGGCGTTAAAGAGGCCAATGCTCCGTATATAAGTCCAGGTAATATATATATATTATCCTGATGCTACAACGTCTTACTTACGTTCCTTATATTACAGATATAAGATAGCATCATTGCCGCTAGTTCGTTTATAATATGTTCATATATACGAACGGTACTGTTATCGTGCAACAGTAATAATAAAGCAGCATTAATACACAACTCAAGCATATTAATTCACACAAGCAGACATTCAATCTTATCACAGATTTTCACACAATGTCTGAACTAGGGAAATCCTCAGAGACAATCAAGCCACATAAATAACATACCGTTCACCCTGATTGTATTACGGTGGAGTATGAATCAGCAAGATCCTATGCTCCGTGTGTTGTCTATAACAATCTAAACAATACATAATGCTACTGATTAGCATCCCGTATAACAACACAACTCTACGGTACCCCGTACCGTCACTAATACCTCCCGGTTAATCCCCTGTTATTAACTGTCAACGCTTGTCGGGTTTTCGGCTTAACTCAAGATTTGGAAAAACGTTACGTTACATGCATAGTCTTGTCTTGTACATTAATATACTTAATATTGAACTTGTTATCGCATGTAACTTAATACACCCTTGTATATCATATAGTTTGTTTCTATATTGCATGTATAATCCTTCATCATTTATTATACATTTCACCTTAGTGTTTATTTTCCTAAGGTTTGTTTTTCCAAATTAAATGTGGTATAATTCATGTGTCAAATACTTTGAATTATATAATCCTTATTATTCCATGTACACTCTTAACATTAGAACTTCCATATCTAATGTTTGTAATTTTTTTCCCTTCACCGTATATATTTTAATTATGATAATGCATGGTTATTAAACCACATTATATTTTTTCCACTCCATAACATATATTTATTTATATACATGTATTATGGGACCATTTATTATATGGTAAGTCTTATAATAATTCATTCTCTTTAATGAATATTTCTTATATTATAGATGTTATAACCTTTATAACATTGAAAACCATTTTATAAATTTTTGTTCTAAAATTCCCATTATTTCCGAACATCACTCTTGTTCTCTTGAATATTTACAAAATCCACCACATATTTTATATAATGTTATATTATAGCTATATAACATATATTATGACATTTATGTCATTAAAACAATTATAATCTATAGTTATAATTTGTTATAAAATACCAAACAGCCCTTTAAACTTTCGGTTTTTATTTTCCACCACTATACTTCTATAAATCACAAATCCACCCCAAAATACATTTCATTATTACACTTATAATGTATACTTTATATTATAACCCTTAAACCTTAAAATAATTATAACCTATAGTTTTTAAAGGCTATAATTTTCGAACATCCCTTAGGACTGTTTTAATTAAATCCCACCACCAAACTTTGTATATTTACCAAATCTTCCCAATTTATAATACATAGTTTTCTAATGCCATTAAAACATATATTATACATATGTCTTTATAAGACTTTATATATAACTCCAAAAATTACCAAGTTATACCAAAAGGTTATAAATATTATTCTTAACCTTATACTTCCTCTAAATCTCGGTTTCCACACATATGATACCCATTTGTAACAATGTTATAAAATATCATATATTATACTTATATAATTCATAAACTCCAAATTTAACCAAATAAACTTCTAAAAATTCCTAATAACTTAAGGACTGTACTAAATCCCATTTAGTACCCCAAAGTTTCGGAAATCACATTATAACCCCATCTCTTATAAATCTTTTACAATTTAATAATTATCTTATTATAAGGTAGTATTTTAATTTCTTAAATTCTCCAAACTTGGTCAAAGTCTCCTATATAGTCAACTTTGACTTCTAATGCCAAAAGGGAACCAAACTTTCGGTAATCACCAATAATACCCCATAATTTTGTATTTTTACAATTTTGACCCAAAACTTTATAAAATATTATAATTTTTATTAAATTCATTTTAAAACCCTAAATTCCACTAAATTAAGCCCACGGCTTAATATTTTTCCAATAATTACGGTTTGGCCCCAAACTTAATTATATAAGCATAAATCTAACTAAATAAGCTTATAAACTTAAATTAAAATGGCCTAATAACATGGCCTTATTACAACCTTGAACTTGCAAATTAAATTACACTTTAAATGTCTCAATATATAGCATATACTCACGGCCTCACTTCAATTTATTATTTTTTCCACATAATGTCATAATTTGACCATTATGTTAATTAAATCTCTTAAATGACTAGCTTAATTTATCTTAGTCATTTTTTTCCATTTTTAGGTCAATATAACCCATATGAATTTCTCCACTCTCGGCAATATATATATATATATATGCTAAGAAATCATAAAAATCATAAGTTTAAGGTGTTTATACCTTGGTTTAAGCTTGTAACAGCTCGGCAGCTTGAAGGAAAATTCCCCACATGATTTAGATATGTTTAATACCTCAAAATAAGATATGGTTATACTCCAAGCTTGAGCTTAACCATAAGGAATAATTAATGTAAGATTTAAGGCAAAAATCACCTTAAAAATGCAAGGGAACTTCAAGATGGTTTCGGCCTGTACCAAGCACACCTAATGGTGTTAAATTCACCATATCAATGTAGGAAATAGCTAGACAACAACAAGCTGCTATGGTAATTGATCTTACCTTGGAAAAATGCCTTAAAAGAAGGTATTTCCTTTGGATCTCGGTCACCCTTGCTCCAAATGGCTAACCAACTGAATGAACATGTAAATATGAAGATTATGAGTGTATAAACTAATAAAAATCAGAGGTTTGGAGTGTAGAGAGGCTTAAGGTATGTTTTTACCTTAAAATGCAATTTTGAACAACCTTGGTCCCTCTACTTGCTTCAGCCGAGTTTGGATGTTGTTCTAACCTTAGAACACTGAGAATGAGCCATAGGAACTGATGAGCCATGAAATCTAGGTGTAGGTAGTGAAGAGATGAAGAAAAAGAGCTAAAAATGACCTTAAAAGCTTACCTTAAGAGCTTAGGAGTTAGATCTGCCTTCCATGCTCAAGAACAAGGCTAGAGAGCTTCTAGGAAGGAGGTGAGCTCGGCTGGAATGGAGGGAATCGGACAAGAGCAAGAGAAATGATTGGAAAGGCTTGAAATAATTTAAAAAGGTAAATTTACTATTGCAAATTTTGTATTAGGTAGCAATTTGTCTAATAATGATTGTGAGCTGTCTCCTCTCCTCCTTGCCTGCCGATTTCCTTGGGGTCAAATGGGTCATTAATTGACCATTGACCATACTTGGTCAATTTGACTCAAACGGCCCCCCTTGTGGGGTTTTATTAATATTTTAATATTAAATTTGTAAAAATTTGTAAATTTCTGGAATTAAATTCCTAATATGATATAATGTGATTAAATATCATATTTAAAGATGATTATAACCTTTAATCCCATTAAAAACCAATTTAGAAGGCAACCTCACAAAAACGTGCTTTAAGGTGTTTTAGTGCACATTTTTGTGTCACAGGGTGTTCCAGAGCTTAGTTCTCCTTGAGAACGGTTTTGTTGTGTTCCTTACTTCATTATAATACTTAGGAATCCACTTTGGATTCTATTTGAGGTCATACAATCTTTATGGTGCTTTAAAGCACATTTTTGGCTTTACCGGTCTTAAGGCGTGTTTTGCCTTGTTGAGATCTTTTAGATTGTTCCTCAATACTATTTAGATGTTTATTAATCATCTTAGATCATTAATAGATCATTTAATTTAGTTTTAAAGGTTAGGGGTATTTCAGTCTACCCCCCTTAAAAAGGCTTCGACCCGAAGTCCTTAATCCTCTACAGTTCACCTAAGGAATCAAGTTCCACTAAGTAACCAAACAGTCCATTGCTAGGGAGTAACTCCCACTAGGTTCAGACCTAGTCTATACATACAGCATATATCAAATAGCCAAACATCATGGTATAAGCTCATTCATTTCATAAACAACACTAAACAAGGTGCAAAACTCATAGTACACAGCACTAGACAAGGTGCAAAACTCATGGTACACAGCACTAGACAAGGTGCAAAACTCATGGTACACAACACTAGACAAGGTGCAAAACTCATGGTACACAGCACTAGACAAGGTGCAAAACTCATGGTACACAGCACTAGACAAGGTGCAAAACTCATAAAGTACTCAAAGGTGTTTGCAAGGGATACTCCACGCATCCCTATCTACATGTTAGTATCCCACGAGGATACCCACACATCATTCCACATGTATGTGTGCACATATAGTTAACGTTGACAAATCACAGGGAAGCAGTCTTAAAGACCAGGACTTGATGATCCCCAACCCAACCAACGTCTACTACCCGCGGACACACCGGTTTAATAACGAAGGACACTGCGGTCCACGGCTCCTCGGACAGTATCACCTTATTTCCTTAGTCACCCACAGACACACCGGTCTAATGACAAAGGGCTCTGCGGTCCACGGCTCTCTGGGTGATGTCACTCGCAGACACACCGGTCTAATGACAAAGAACTCCACGGTCCACGGCTCTTCGAGTGACGCCCTATATTCCAATTTCTATTCATATCTGTGTCCACTTGTAGGAAGTTTCGAGAATCATTCAACCCCGACGTGGTCAGCGTCAGTGTTGAACTATCTCTCACCTCAATTTGTGTTTGGTTTCCCTTGATCGGACCAGGATCAAGTTCAACTTCCCACGTCAGTTTCAATCAATCATTGTTTGTTCACTTCTAATCTTGTTTCCTCTTGATATTTGCCACCTTGTGTTCCATAGATACACAAGTCAACTAGTGTAATTAATCTAATCACCGACATATAGGATCATGTATCCTAACCATGTACCAAGTTCACTTGACTTATAATTATTCATACAATTCCTAGAGGTTTTACCTCCACTAGGTTATACATCGGTCTCATGCCGACTCACTCATCGCATTCCAATAATCGGTTTCATACCGAATCACAAATCATATAGTATGGAGCTTTCTACTCCTTAGATCTACTTGAACTCTCAACCGGAGCTAACAAGTTAGGCGTTTATATATTTAATGTTCGCAACTTTTGCATAAATAATCGGAAATAGAATAAGAACACTCTATCTGTTCTCCCTTTCCTATTCGTCACGACAATGCGAACTAAAATATATATATATATATATATATATATATATATATATATATATATATATATATATATATTCATACACATAATACATCACAATATTACCTCAAGTAATGTAACACAGTCATGACACTTGTACTCTACGTACAATAATAGTTTGCATCATGTGTACCATGCGCTATGTACGCGTGCGAAATCGCTCTATCCCCCTTAAAAATGATTACGCCCATGTAATCTAATGAGTTCAAGGTGTTCCATTCTAGTGGAATTATTCGTGCACTAATGTGCTACATATTTCATTACCCCTTCCTTTTTTTTTGGGTCGGGCTTTAGCACCTCAGGTTATACCGCCTGTCTCAATTAGGTGTGTGTAATCATATCATTTGTTTCCCCAAACCCGCTAGGTACGTCAAACCTAAGCAATATGGGCCCACTCGCACCGCAAGCGGTCTGCCCAACTACTATATGGTTAGTTTACCCATTTTAGGTGGTAATTTCATGTCGGTTTCAACTCTATGTGACGGTGTTTTCTACACTGAAATACCCCAAACCTAAATATAGCGATTAAAATTATTCTAATCCTTATTTAAGAGCCTAATAATGCTTAAGGAGTATTGGTGAAGAAAAATAAATCCAAAAGAAATAAAGAAACACTTAAAAAGCGGAAAACGCTAAATAAGGTGTAACACCCCATCCAAAGCCAATCGTGGTTATCATAAAACTGAACACTTAAACGAATATGTCGCAGCGGAGATAATAAGCACCTGGACCTTGCCACGGTCTGATCGTTAGAATATACCGGCTTTAACATTTACAATACTTAACCAAGATACTTATCCAACTCAAAACATCACCATCCATAATGCCACAACCAACCGAGTACAAGTATCTTAAACATAATCCCAAACTTACATCAGTTTAATATAAACAGTCGGGTGCACAGGCGCAACCCGAACTCAAAATAAATGTCCCACCCAAAGTCTAACCGCTCCTACTCTCGTAGTGCGTCCTCATGGGCCTCTTACCTGCAAGTGTAAAAAAAATAGCCCCCGAGGGGGTCAGCACGAATGCTGGTACACCCTCTCATGGCCCCCAAGCTAACGGGGCTACACGACTAATTGTCGATAGCATGGAAATTGATTACATACACAAGCATAATATGAAGTGCAATAACAATAACCACAGATGAACATATATAGTTCACAAACAATGAACGACTCAAGCGTTCCCTTATCAAGTGGGTTAGTAACCCCCTCTTTAGTCCTCATTTCCTTTCTCATTTCCTACCTTACCTTAATCTTAATCTTAATCTCAGTATACAAACCTTTCCTGGAAGGGATTGGTTGTAGCTTAATTCGAACCTGGGATTTAGGTGATCCCACCGCACCATCTTAATGCCACCTACTCTGGACGGGAGTCCAGCGTAGCTGAGCCGGCAACCGGCCCTAGGCTACAAGTCCGAAGACAAGTCCTTAAGCGGACGGCGGATCTGATTCAGATATTGTCCCCCTTTTTCCTTAGCATGCATGACCGGAGATCGGTCCCGGGTTTCCTCACTCAAGTTCCAGTTAGTAGACATCTTAAACACCATGTGCTAGCTAAGCCTTAACGGGCATTAACCAACAACCATCAAACTTAACTCTTATTCTTAACTCAGTAAGTACTAAACTTGGTTAGTAACAATCTCAAGTCTCGTGGGTTAGTGTAAAGATAACACAAACACAACGAGAATAAATATAACCGGTTGCATGCTTTATCTTGTTTTAGTCATAGCAATTAAACAGATAGCACACAAGCCGAGGGACACCTCGTTAGCAAGCAGGTCACAAGAAGGATTGTACCGTTCACCGTCAATCGTTGTTTGTTTAACCTTCTTCGGGGTCCCAATTCACAAACCTAAAACATTCATTCATTTTTAGGTCATTAGTTATTTGCACCTACTTAACTCACTTAGTCTCTGAAGATTCCCATTTAACAACCTCTCAAGTCTTTGCCACTTAGCTTACAATCTTAACTTTAAACATTAAAACTTACACTTAACTTAACTTAGTTCCTTAAGTTCTTAGTGTCCCAATCATTACCACCCTACCAAAGGTATACCTTATTACCCTGTACCATTCTTAGAATTTAAAATTTCTTTTTTTTTTAAAGTGTTAAGGGCCGTCCGACCCACCGTCCGACCCACCCTCTGGGTCGGACCATTCCAGTAACTTTCGGGTTTGGAAAACCCTACATGTCCGACCCACGTCCGACCCAACCAACTGGGTCGGACCATTCCAGAAACTTTTCGTCTTCTAAAACCTCCCATGTCCGACCCACGTCCGACCCAACCTTCTGGGTCGGACCATTCCAGAAACTTATTTGCCCTTTAAAAATCACCCGTCCGACCCATGTCCGACCCAAGACCTCTGGGTCGGACCATTCCAGAACCTTTCCCTGGCGTTAAACAGAGGCCGTCCGACCCAAACTTGGGTCGGACCCCTAGGTTGGACGCCACTAAATCATGCCCAAACTTTTCCAAATCTTCACTAAACCTTTCCTCAAGCCATCCAATGTGTTCTAACATCATTTAGACCCTTAAACCCACCTTAAAGCATCCTCCAAACACATTACATCATTCACCAAGTTTCACCTTAATCATTATACATTTTCCCTTGTAGTTATGCTAACACTTGTAATGCTTTCCTCTAGGTTTCTAGGTGGTGGTTCATACCTAATGTAACCACTATGCCAAATGTTTTCCTCACCACTATAACATCATCTCCCAAGCATCTTTCACTATCTAAAACTCTCTTATGCATTTACTTAATGTTCCTTCACAACTTAAACTTCCATCCATCAACACATTATTTCCTTCCTAGTTGTTTACCAACATTTGCCTAAGTCCTAAATACTCAAATACATTCTCTTGATTCCTAAATCCTTCATAGTAATGCCTAAGTCATTATAACTCATTAAACACCTTAAACTCACCCCTTTTTCATCAAGACCACCTCTAAAACTTCCTAGTACTTCCTTAGTCATTAAATCCGCTTAGAGTATCTTAAACACTTAAGTTCTCCTTTAAATTTTTGCCATGGGTTCTCTAGTACATAGCACATCCTAACACATGGTTTTTCTCCATCAAACAACCAACATCACCCAAATTCTCATCACAACCCTTAACACACAATTTACACTAAAACTTCACCACATCATCATATAGTGCTTAAACTTAAAATGCTTGGAACTTAGGCCCTTAAATGACAATAATCTTAACCACTGAATTTCCACATATGTTTGCCTTCAACCTGCGAATACACTCAACAAGGCTCCCATTGAAATAAAATGCTTCTTGTAATTCATTTCCACATTGTTTTAACTATCTCTTCTTCTCATTTGCTCCTTAGTAAAAAGTTCACAAGTATAGTCATTGTTTCTTCTAGGTTTTATAACACCTTCCCAATATAAACTCTACACTAAACTCATCATATACCTAAATCCCATTCCCTTAAACAACAAGACATCTTAAGGTAAGTAATTTACCTTGTTCTTTTACAAGCTTAAAAAGCTTTCTTCCTTAGGTTTTTCTTTGTTCAATCTCGGTCACCAATGTGTATCTCCTTGCCAATGTTCTAACCAATATCCAATGACTCCAATGAGTACTAGATAACACATTAACCCTAAGGAACAAACCCTAGGTTAAAATATGCTTTAAGGTATTAATGTGATTGTTTTACCTTGGTTTCTCAAGACAAACTTGGATATGAAGCAAGAAGGACCTCCTCTCTCCTTTGAAGAGTAGAAACAAGCTAGAACAAGGCATAAACATGGAGTCCCATGAGCACTAATTTTCGGACATGTGAAGAAAATGGTGGAAACCTAGATTTTCTTACACTTTCTTTACCTTAAGAGAATGGAGATGCCAATGGAGTCTCCAAACTTGAATTTCCTCCTCTAATGGTGGTTTGACTTGGCACCAAAATGAAGCTCTTGAAGTTTTGAAAAGATAGAAAGAAGGAGCTTGAGCTAACTAAGAAGAAATGTATTTTGTTTTGGATTTGGAGCTAAAATGAGCAAGATGTGGGCAAGGCTAGATGGAGCTAGCATGGAGTTGTTCTTCACGTTAATGGAGAAGGGAGAGAGCTTGAAGAAACCGTGTGAAACAAGAATAAATGAGGAGATGAGGAGAGAGGTAAGTAAAATGTGATATTTATGTTAAAGGTAAATAGTACTTTTTGCTTTTAAGTCTTATTTGCTTATTAATTGCTTAATAACTCATGAAGGTGGTGACTCACCTCCTAAGAAACCGGCCCCCTTTTAGTAATGAGGTACTTAAGTCTTTGTTGACCAAATCTCACTTATATAGACTTATGTTATAAACTAGCTTAATTAATTCACTATTCACCAAAACAAGGCACATTGTTGTGAAATTTTTGATTTCCCATTGATATAGACTTCCAAATGTGATACTATATAGTACACATGTTAATTAAAGAGTAATGATGGACATTTAGCCATTCAAAACTTATTTACAAGACAATTTTTCAAAAACGTGCTTTAAGACTCCTTAAAGCACATTTTGGGTTTTAACTTGTTTTCAAGCTTGGTTTTCTTTGGTAATTGATTTAAAATGACCATTAGAATATTACTAAGGTCTTAGAACAATATTCGGGTACTCTCCCAAGTCTCTCCAAGCTTAGAGCATGTTTTTGTTAAAACTGCTCTTTTGGTGTTTCCTTATATTTTCTTTGATTAGAAATGTTTCTTAATGTTTCTAAGGCATTATTTAGCCTCCTTATATTTTATTTTATCATTTAAACACCATATCTAAGTTTGGGGTATTTCAATCTACCCCCCTTAAAAGAACTTTGTCCTCAAAGATCATACATGTGCTTAACCACTCACGGTACACATTTCTCTTAATCTTAATACTACATCTTATATTCACATTCATACATCTCAAGACTCAAAGGTCAATCTCAAATACAATACATAAGTATTATACATAACTCAAACTTACACCGAAGTGTAGCAACTTACACAAATTCACATCTTAAACAACCAACCAAACGACAAACATGATCGTTTCCTAACTCAAAAGCGAGGAAGCTCTATCCCCCTTAAAAAGGGGTACGCCCCGTACCCTATACAGACGATCTAGTCAGTAAATAAAGAAGGGTACTTCGCCCTCATCTTATCCTCTAATTCCCACGTGGCCTCTTCGACATCCTGGTTAGACCAGAGAACCTTCACCAGTCGCACTGACTTGTGGCGAGTGTCCCTAGTCTTACTGTCCAAGATTCTCTGAGGAGTCTCCACGGATCTCATATTTGGTTCTAAAGTCAACCTCTCAGGTTCTAACACATGGGAGGGGTGGTGCATGTATTTCTTTAGCTGTGAAACATGAAAAACATCATGCACTTTACCCAGCTGAGCAGGTAAATTCAACCTGTAAGCAACCGGGCCCACCCGCTCCGTAATCTCATAAGGACCAACAAATTTCGGGCTTAATTTGCCCTTCTGCCCAAACCTGAATACACCCTTCATCGGTGATACTCCCAGAAATACCTGGTCGCCCACTGCGAACTCTAGGTCCCGTCGTCGAACATCAGCATACGACTTCTGCCTATCTTGAGCAGCTTTCATGTTCTCCCTAATTTGCTGAACTTCAGCCTTAACTTGTTCTAAGTACTCTGGTCCTATAATGACCGTCTCACTCGACTCATCCCAGCAGAGCAGTGTACGACATGGTCTACCGTACAACGCTTGAAAAGGTGCCATCTTGATCGAAGCGTGATAGCTGTTGTTGTATGAAAACTCGATCACATGCAATCTGTCAATCCAACTGCCCTGGAAGTCTAAGGCACATGCTCTCAGCATGTCCTCGAGTGTCTGAATAGTACGCTCAGTCTGACCATCTGTCTGAGGATGGAACGCGGTACTCAGCTTGAGTTCTGTACCCAACGCTTCTCTGGTAGCTCTCCAGTACCTCGAAAGGAATCTGGTATCTCTATCTGACACTATGGTCTTTGGTATGCCGTGATGTCTCATGATTTCTTTCTCAAATAACTCAGCTAATTTGGTCACCTTCCAAGTATCCTTCATCGGTATGAATCGGGCTACTTTGGTAAGGCGATCCACCACGTCCCATATCATGTTGAGACCTCCCCTAGCAGGTGGAAGCCCAACTACGAAGTCCATGGAGATATCATGGAACTTCCACTCCGGAACTGGCATCGACTGTACCATTCCGTCCGGTCGTCGGTGCTCGAATTTCACCTTCTGGCATGTGAGACACCTCAAGACGAACTCGGTAACATCTGTCTTCATCCCCGACCACCAGAAGTATCTCTTCATGTCTTTATACATTTTAGAGGCTCCCGGATGGATGGATACTGAAGAACAGTGTGATTCTCTAAGTATACGGTCTTTCAGATCCGTGTTGCCTCGTGGTATGCACAATCGGCCCTTAAGTCTGATCAGATCATCATCATGAAGTCTGAAGTCGTATTTCTGACTCTTAAAGGTACCATCTGTCAGCTTCTGTCTGACCTCTCTCATGTACTCATCTGTCCTTTGAGCCTCTCGCACCTCATCAACCAAGCTGGAGAAGGAAACTAGCGAATGGAGTGAGTGTGCTCGACGGCTCAGGGCATCTGCTACAACATTGGCCTTCCCTTCTTTGTATTGGAGGTCAATGTCACAGTCTTTCAGAAACTCTAACTATCTCCTCTGTCGAAGATTTAACTCCTTCTGAGTGAATATGTATTTCAAACTCTTGTGATCGGTGTAGATCGTGACACTAACCCCATATAGTAGTGGCGCCATATCTTCAAAGCGAAGACTACAGCTCCCAGCTCTAAATCATGGTGGGTAGTTCTCCTCATGTTTCTTCAACTGGCGTGAGGCATATGCCACCACCTTGCCATGTTGCATGAGCACGCAACCCAGCCCTCTGCCGGATGCATCACAATAAACCTCAAAGCCCTCTGTACCGTCTGGAATGGTCAGAACCGGTGCAGTGGTCAGTGAGTCCTTCAAGCGCTGAAATGATCTCTCACAGTCAACTGTCCACAAGAATGGTGCGTCCTTCTTCATCAGACTGGTCATCGGTTTCGCGACCTTGCTGAAATCTCTAACAAACCTCCTGTAGTAACCTGCCAACCGAGAAAGCTCCGGATGTCGGTAACAGTCTTCGGCCTTGGCCAAGTACGTACGACATCAATTTTGCTGGATCCACTGCGATCCCAGCATCTGAGATGACATGACCTAGGAAAGAGACCTGGTCAAGCCAAAACTCACACTTGGAGAACTTAGCATATAGCTGGTTCTCCCGTAATATTTCCAATACTCTCCTAAGATGTTCCTCATGCTCAACCTTAGAATTCGAATATATCAAAATGTCATCAATAAAAACCTCAACCGACTTGTCCAGCTGCTCCCGGAACAAGCGGTTCATCAGATCCATAAATTTCGCCGACGCGTTCGACAAACCGAACGGCATCACTGTAAACTCATAGTGGCCGTATCGTGTCCGGAATGCCGTCTTCTCAATGTCTCCCTCCTTAATGGCTATCTGATGATACCCCGATCTGAGATCAATCTTGGAAAACACAGATGCTCCCTTCAACTGATCGAACAGATCATCAATGCGGGGTAGTGGGTACTTATTCTTCACTGTTACTGCATTCAGCTCTCTATAGTCGATGCAGAGGCGGAGGCTACCATCCTTCTTCTTCACGAAGAGGACTGGCGCTCCCCATGGTGACACACTTGGTCTAATGAATCCCTTATCCAACAAATCTTTCAATTGTTCTTTTAATTCAGTCATTTCTGCCGGAGCCATACGGTATGGTGCTTGGCTATCGGTCCGGTACCAGGTAGCAGCTCAATGGTGAACTCTACCTCCCGAGTGGGTGGCATGCCGGGCAGTTCCCGTGGAAATAAGTCGGGGAACTCCGACACTACCGGTAAGTCGAGGTCGAAATCAGGGTCTCTCTCTATGTCCTGTACATAGCAAAGGTATACTTCTTCCTTCCTCCTTAGTTCTCTATGCATTGCCATGGCGGTGATGATCTTAGTCGAAGGCTCTCTGGGCCTCTGGCGGTATGATATCGTTACCCCAGACGGACTCCTGAGCAGCAATCTATGCTCGGCGCAGAGGATACGTCCCTTGTGCCGCTCCAACCAGTTCATCCCGAAGATAACATCAAATCCTAGCTTACTGAACTCAATGAAACTGACTGGAAAGTCTTCCCCCTTAATTCTGATGGTGGCTCCTCGGTAGTAACGAGTGCAACGAACCTTCTCCTTAGACGGGAGCGTAACCGTGAAGTCGGGTAGCTCATCAGCGTCTAGCCCCAACCTGCTCCCAAATGATGCCGAGACAAAGGTATGCGAGGCCCCTGAGTCGAAGAGAACTGATGCCTCAATCCCA
Source organism: Limonium bicolor (assembly GCA_023374045.1). Classification (NCBI taxonomy): domain Eukaryota; kingdom Viridiplantae; phylum Streptophyta; class Magnoliopsida; order Caryophyllales; family Plumbaginaceae; genus Limonium; species Limonium bicolor. Next base: position 71,446,514 of record CM041781.1, read on the forward strand.
TTAATCGGAAAGGTGCCGGTGAGGATAGTACCGCTGGCGTCGGCCTGTGCCTCTGTAAGTATGCTTAGTGCACCTTCCGTACCGAGTCCATAACCTAATTGTGTTCACAAGCTTCATGAGTATTGATGGTATAACAAGAGTCGTAACAATTTATATGAACAACACTGTTATTTTATTCATGCCCATCCTGTTTACAACATGTGCTTCAATCTTACATCTCATTTCTCATCTCATTCTAACATTACATGGCTAATATTGTCTAAAGGTTAGGTTTAATCTTCCTGGTCTCATATGCGTCGCATTGACTACTGCTGATGGTGCTGTATTCAGCTTGATTCTCTTAATCCCATGGTATAACATCCTTGATTCTCCTCCCAAAATTAATACATCACCTGACTTAAGTACTATCTTATCTGCACGGTTCGCACGCTTCTGCTCGCCGTATAAAAATTCTGCATCATCCCCAATGGACCAAGACACTACGGGTATCCCTCTTTCGAGAGACTCCGTTGTCTCGTCCTTATCCTGGTGTAGTCCCAGTTTCCCATCTTTTTCGTAGAAGTTTACAATGCAAATGTCTGCTGGATGTCTGGAATCGGTTCAGCTTCCAACTGCTGAGCGATTTCCACGACTTGTGTAATAACTGGATGGAACTCTTCGGGTATTCCCGGTGGTGAGACTCCATCTTGCTCCCTCATGGTTTGGTAATTCTTGGCATACGGATTCCAATCCTTGCCCAAGCTCATCATCTTTAATTTCATCCTTGCTCCCCCTGGGTACTCCGGTGTGTAAAAACCTCCCGGTCCCATTCCTAGTTGATTGCATCTCCTGATGATGGCTATTTGTGCTTCGGGTGTCAGGTATCCCCTTAATAAAATCATACCTGGGCGGATAACCTGACATTGTTCGGTTGGAAGTCTATGGTTTCGATGTCGGTGTGCTCCGGGTTAGGTGTAGGTGGTATTGGGTAGCAAATGTTGAATCTCCTAAAGTGTAGTAGGTTACATCTTACTTAAGTTCTAATCTCATCTTATTCTTACTTAACTCATTTATTCACCAAAATGCATGATAATGCGGTAAGCAGGTAGTTTTATTACTAAATGGTTATAGTGGTACCTGGCCTTGATGAGGGCTCAGGCTCATCGTCCCGGTCCACCATGTGTAAAGTGGGCCCCGACTTCTGGGTCACCCGTGGGTTCTTGTCTGCCGGTTGCTGCACCTTCCTCTGACCGTCAGACCCAGCTCCCTGATCGGTCTTGCCCTTGCCCCTGGTATCGGGCCTATAGGCTCTGCTAGCAGGATTCCGGTAACACTCATACGCTCGATGCCCGTAGACTCTACAAAAGTTGCACTCCACCTTATTCCCCTTACAGTCGAGCCCGGGGTGGTCCTTGTGACACCATCTACATATGAAGCGTCGTTGGTAGCCACCACCGGCTCCCTTCTCAGTCTCAGATCCTGAGGATTCATATTGTCAATTCTCATATCTCAAATGGTTACTAATTTGTTTCTTAACTCATTCAATATCAATTTCCTTACCCTTTGGCGCCTTAGAGCGCAGGGGTGTAGCTGCAATAGCATATGTCAGCTTCAATGGCTCTTCCGAAGCCTTCTCCTTTCCTCCTTCCCTTTGGGTTCTGATTTTTCTGGGCCTGAGGCTGGTACTTTGTTTCTTGTACCCTCCTTGCCCTTGACTTTCTGAGCTCTTACCAGCACTCCTCTTTGCATTCTCCTCGTCCCTCAGCTGGACGGTAATCTCAACCTTAGCAGCGGCGTGATAGCACTCCTGCAAGGTAGTGTAACTAGTCGGCCCCATGCCGTAGCGGAGTCGATGGCTAAGCCCGCCATTGAAGCGGTCACCAAGATCTGGTCAGAATACCCTAGACCTGGCAGAAGACGGAGCAAGGCAGTGAACTCTGAGTAATACTCGTCCACTGTCATCTTGTCCGTCTGCTTAAGCGCATCCAACTGTAAGCGCTTCTTCGTCTGGACATGGGCGGGGTAGTACTTTGCTCGCAGCAAGGCGGTGTACTGCTCCCAGCCGAACTCTGGATTGGCCACATGCTCGGCCCTCACCAGCTTCCACCAATCGCCTGCCGCCCTCTTCAGATAGAAAGCAGCTAAGCGCACCTTGATCCCAGCAGGGACATCAAGGGTCTCGAAGGCAGTCTCCATCTCGGAGATGTACGCCTCAAGCTTGGCGGGATCGGTCTCCCCCTTAAAATGCGCGGGTCGAAGATCTGCTAGACTCTTCACCCAGTTTGGTTCCCTAGGTTGTGGCGGTGGAGGTGGTGCACCCACACCAGGCTGGTAGCCCATATGCCCTAACGCGGCAGCTACGATCTCTGCGATCGTCTGCCCTCCAGGTATTCCTGAAGTATCCTCACCCCGGCCGCGACCTCGGCCTCCTCTAGGGCGTCCTGCCATCTGAACAAGCATAACTCACATTAGTTTGTATTCACCACTGTCTCAGTTAGCAACTTTATAACGTCAGTAGACGATAAAGACGATCCACACTTATTAGTGGTCATCTGACTCTACTCACTCTAACTTCTCACACCCTTAACCCAACACTTATTTCTTAACTTATTTCCTAACTCGGTGGTTACTCAAGTCCGGAATTTCTTGATCAGAGCGTAACTACGCTCTGATACCACTTTTTGTAACACCCCATCCAAAGCCAATCGTGGTTATCATAAAACTGAACACTTAAACGAATATGTCGCAGCGGAGATAATAAGCACCTGGACCTTGCCACGGTCTGATCGTTAGAATATACCGGCTTTAACATTTACAATACTTAACCAAAATACTTATCCAACTCAAAACATCACCATCCATAATGCCACAACCAACCGAGTACAAGTATCTTAAACATAATCCCAAACTTACATCAGTTTAATATAAACAGTCGGGTCCACAGGCGCAACCCGAATTCAAAATAAATGTCCCACACTAAGTCTAACCGCTCCTACTCTCGTAGTGCGTCCTCATGGGCCTCTTACCTGCAAGTGTAAAAAAAATAGCCCCCGAGGGGGTCAGCACGAATGCTGGTACACCCTCCATGGCCCCCAAGCTAACGGGGCTACGACGACTAATTGTCGATAGCATGGAAATTGATTACATACACAAGCATAATATGAAGTGCAATAACAATAACCACAGATGAACACATATAGTTCACAAACAATGAACGACTCAAGCGTTCCCTTATCAAGTGGGTTAGTAACCCCATCCTTAGTCCTCATTTCCTTAATCTCATTTCCTTACCTTACCTTAATATTAATCTTAATCTCAGTATACAAACCTTTCCTGGAAGGGATTGGTTGTAGCTTAATTCGAACCTGGGATTTAGGTGATCCCACCACACCATCTTAATGGCACCTACTCTGGACGGGAGTCCAGCGCAGCTGAGCCGGCAACCGGCCCAAGGCTACAAGTCCGAAGACAAGTCCTTAAGCGGAGGGCGGATCTGATTCAGATACCGTCCCCCTTTTCCTTAGCATGCATGACCGGAGATCGGTCCCGGTTTCCTCACTCAAGTTCCAGTTAGTAGACATCTTAAACACCATGTGCTAGCTAAGCCTTAACGGGCATTAACCAACAACCATCAAACTTAACTTTATTCTTAACTCAGTAAGTACTAAACTTGGTTAGTAACAATCTCAAGTCTCGTGGGTTAGTGTAAAGATAACACAAACACAACGAGAATAAATATAACCGGTTGCATGCTTTTGTAACACCCCTACCGCTAATACCGTCATTACTGTCCAATCTCCTTATACAAACCAGATTCACGCAGCGGATAAATACTTACATACTCAACGGTGGGTGATACACTGCCGTTAGTCACCCACGTGACTAACAAGGCTACTGATTCTACATACAGCATCGGTCTGATGGACCGGAATCCCGAGTATTACATATCTACCATATATATTTCATACACCAATACACGCTACATTCTTCCATTCGATACAATACTTCAAATACCATACAATATAATCCACATACCGAGTTTACTAAGATCCTTATACAGATATACTACCTCTTCAAAGTTCATACGTACTCACTACGAGTCTACTTACTACCGTTCCTCACACCTACTTACTCTTAATTACAAGGGTGTGCCTCCGGCCTCTTCCTGACCACATTCGCTTCGGGTACCTGCACACTAAAAAAATGTCCCCCGAAGGGGTCAGCTTTCGCCGAGCATGATAACCGCATACCCCGCGTACTGTGAGGGTACGCCGACCACTTGGTCGTATACATGCGGTTGATTTCATTCACACATACATGCATACATGCTTTTATACATTTTATTACAATACATTACGCAAGGCATACACACATACATACACTTCATTACATACAAGAGTACAACATAAACCATTCAATACGTACTTACCTTTTCCTGAATCCACATACTCATTACATACACAGTATACAATACTTGTTAGCTTCATTGGTCCACCCGGGTTAATCGGGTGGAGATTACTCTTTTACTCGTTACTTCATACACATACATACTACATACTCACTTACGGATCCATACTTACTTACTCTTACTTACTCAAGTTAAGTCGTCGGGACCTCCGGCCCTGGGGACTACACCGTCCCACCTCCGGGATTTACTTGACTCACTAATCCGGTATGCTACCCACTTAAGGGATTTGGGCCGCGGACCAGTTTAAGAGTCACGAATTGCAGCCAACCTCTTGTGAATCCGCATCCTCACGCGTGGCCGAAGCTATATCGGACTTGTACTCATTCCAATTTACTCACTTAGGTTAGGAGTTAGATAGTTAGGAATTAGCACAAGTCAACATCCAAGCCACAATATTACAATACCAATATACACATACATACAAATACATTACTATATACAAGTACACTACAAGTACGATACATCATCATTCATATGTTTCATGAATTATACAAACTATTGTTCAAGACAAATATCAAGAACAATGTAAACAAGCACAAGTACGTGCGATATAATCCGATTCATGCATTTATCTTATTTAGGTGGTCAATAAGCACAAATCGGGGTAACCAGATTAGGATACAGGGCATGAAGAAATCAACCGTTCACCGTTGTACGTACTTCCAAACGTCTCCCGGTGTCACAAACCAAATCCTATTATACATACAATTGAATGATTAACATCTACAATTATTCAACTTGTACTCTTACTATGTTTCCCAACTCATACTTACTATGTCTTCACAAGTTCTTATACTTACACTTTAACTTACTTTCATTACTTTAGGTTTTACTTTCTTACTTACTACTAGCATGCTTACATACACACACATATATATATGTATGGGTATACATATATGTATATGTATATATAATATATATATATATATATATATTAAGTATTTAAATTTTTTTTTTTGTCAGGACCGGACTTGCGACCGACCCTGGCAAGTCCGGTCCATTCCAGTAGGTTTCATCGGGAAATTTTTTTGGTCCGACCGGACTTGCATGTCCGGTCGCAAGTCCGGTCGATTCCAGTAACATTCTGACGGAAAATTTTTCTGCTCGACCGGACTTGCAAGTCCGGTCGATTCCAGTATTTGCATTTTAATTTCTGTTTCAGTCCTCTCTTTCACCCATTACTTCCCCATTGTTCCTACACTTAATCCTACATGTTTTAACACTAATTAAACCTCCTAATACTCCTTAGTTCATTCACCAAATCCATTACTAAATCCATCAACAACTTACACGATTCCTTACTTCCTTTCAACACTTACAATAGTTTCTCCAAGTAGTTTTTGCTACAGATTTTGGGTTCTTATTTCCTCCATGCATAGTTCCCTCTCCTAATGCCATCCTACCATTCCGATTCATTTCCAAGCAACTACAATATCTATACCCAAGTCCAACTCTCCATTTCACCAAATCTTGTACACTCATTCCCTAGTTTCCACAATGCACTTAAATACTTTTTGCTACAGATTTGTCATTTACACTCCTCTTCTACCTCTCCCTTTCTGTCGACATTTCTAACATTCCTAATGCATTTAGAATACATTACCCATCTCTCTCAACTTACCCTCTATTTCCTTAATGAAAATCTGTTACACATACACACCTTAGTCACCTAGTTTCTAACACACTAAGTGTTCCATTCCTAGGTAAATTTGCCATAGTCTCCCTTGTATTGTTATACACTCACCACATTGTCTACACTCACATAAATAATCAATTCACCTGTTTACAACCAAAACATACAAGCTCCCATATACAATACCAATACTAAAACACTCATAAAATTCCTGCACTCAAACACTAAGTCCCAATCTGTTTTCAATAAGGTTTACACATCTTTTAAAGCTTCCAAAAACTTATATTCTCCTACACATTACACTACCACTACATTACCATTCCATTACTCATTTCAATCCTCTAAAACTGTTACATACATACATATATCAAGCTACACAAAAGAGCAATCTTACCTTGCTTTCCTCTAGCTTTTCTTTCTCTTCTTCCTTCTACTTTCTCTACCGATTTTGAATTCTCAATCCACTAGCACTAAACCATTCACATACACCTTTCATACTATGAACTAACCCTAACCATTAATCAAGCTTTAATCTAGGTTTTAGGGTTTAGAAAATTTATTACCTTTCAAGAGTTCAAGTGGAGCTTGGAGTGGCTCAAGAACAATTTTTCCAACTCCACCAACAAGCCAAAATCGGCTAGAACAAGAGGAAGGACAAGGGTTTAGTTCATGAATCTCGTTTTGCCCATAAGGGCTAGAAAAAGATGGAGTTTTCGAAATATTTTTACCTTAGAAGAACAAGGAGAAGAAAGGCCTTCTAATGGTGGTGTTGAAACTCCAAATGGTGCATACCCATAAAATCGAAAGTGGGTGTTTTCGAATTTTGGAAAGATGAAAGTGTAGCTCTTGAGGAGAGGATTACAATGGTAGTGTTTTTATAATTTTTGGAAGTGTTTGTGAGTTACAAAGGAGAGAAGTAGAGGTTTTGTGTGGCTTCTCTTTTCACCATGGAAATCGGTCAAGAAGGAAGATAGAGAGGAGGAAAGAAGATGGGTACACGTGAGAGAGGGGGGAAAATGAGATAGGAGAGAGAGTGAGATAGGTGAGTGTGTTACTTTTTAGTTTAATTGCTTTTGTCCTTAGTGAGTAAAAGAGAAGAGTGTGTGTGTATATATGTAGAATCGGACACACCGAGAGAGCATGGGGGTTTTGAAATTTATTTGCAATATTGGACACAAATTTGTGTTATTTATACTTCTACCCCGCAACTTCCCGTTTTTGACAGTTTTTACTAATCTCTCGTTTTATTGATTTTATTGGTCCTACAGCTTCACTAATATTTATTAATGATTATTTAGTTGACCAAAATTGTTACGAGTCTATTTGACCCGCTTAAAGACACGTTTTCCCGGTTACCTCGAAAAACGCGCTTTAAGATTCGGTAATGCTTTTAATCCATTTTAAGGATCCGTTTTCTTCGGGATTTGTTCCACCAATATTTAGACTCAATTAAGCCTTTAGATCCTTATAATACGCTAACCGAGGTCTCATACCTCCTATGGTTATTTAACGCTTATTTAGCGTTTTTTCACTTTTAAAGTGTTTCTTATTTTTTTGGATTATACTTCCTTACAATTATTAATTAGGTACCATGAGGCCCTTAAATACGTATTAAGTTAATTTAAATCCCTATTTAAGTTCGGGGTATTTCAATCTACCCCCCTTAAGAACTTTGTCCTCAAAGTTGTTCGAGGTTATAGGATTACTGTACTTACTCCTTTATACTTGTCTAGTACCAAAGTCATACATCCTTCCTCCTTACGATTCCCAAATCCATCCCTCAAGGTTCCTACATACCATACTATACCAATATACAATAGTTACTCCAATCCATATTACTATCAACCGTCCGTTCCTCCATTACAAACTTTATACATACCTACAGTGCAAAGCTATCCCCCAAAGCAATGCACATCACAGTCCCGTAGGCACTCAGGTCATCTCGACACAGGACTCCTCTATGTCCTGTTGCCCTTGGAATAATGCAACGTAATATACTACTATCTTCTCCCGTACCAGCTTCCAACAGATACTTTAGTCTCTAGTCTAAGGATAATCCTTCCCTACGGCTACATAGAAATCCTTCTAAAACATACAACTCCGGATTCCAATTTATGTTCATTACTTCTATCCTATGTGTGATTCTTGTGACCACTTGAGGGGAGCTTCAAGAATCATTCGACCCTGATGTGATCAGCATCAGTGTTGAACTATCTTTCCACCCAATTTGTGTTCGGTTTCCTTGATCTGATCAGGATCAAGTTCGACTTCCCACATTAGATTCAATCAATAAATAATTTAATTGTTTCATTTTCTATCTTTTTACTCTTTTAGTCGTAATTACGAATTCATACATCTCCAAAGGATGGAATCAGTCCATCAATCATCCTCACTCTACTTCCCAAATGCTTTACTCATGGTTCAATCCTAATGCTCATTTCATCAACCTTCACTACTTCCATCCATTACTCACCATCATCTTAATTCTAACTAAGAAATACTACATTTATAAGATTTAGTTGACTTCAATTGTTTCAAAAATTACTTACGATTCCACTACTCATAAACTTCATTCATCTACTACTCATTCATTTCGTACTGCTTCTTCAAGGGTTACAATACTTGTGGAGCTCCGTCCACTACTCATTACTTTTCTTTACCAATACTCTTACACTGGTGTTACAAGATGGGTATTCACCCTATGGTATTTGCATGTCTAATGCTTAGTTACCACAATTCAATATGAATGAATACGTGTTTATATAATGTAGGTACCACTCATCGAATAATTTCTCATTTGTGCTATGCACATTATAGTTTTATGTGTTTTTTTATAAAACTTGCATTAAGCGGTTTTCGCTCTACCCCCCTTAAAAGGGATTACGCCCACGTAATCTACCATGTGTTATTATTATTAAACATTGGTTTAATCAATTTGGGCAATCTGAAGCGTTTAGCTTCACTACGGTACATTATACAATATACTCTGGTCAAAGAGTCTCAACCATACCAATGGTTTAGTCTTTGCACCAAGGATTTCTATATGAGTTTATTTAATCATCATTAATTCGGTTCTAGCCTATTAGGCTTCAAGGCATTAATAGCCATTTTGCTATACTTACTAGCTGGGGCCCACTAGCTTCTGCTGCGCGACCCTGATAACTCGGGTTATTTACCCTTCGTGCTATCCTTAATGTACTATGCATCACCTTTTATCCATCTATTATGGGCATAAGGTTTATTAAACAAATGCGGTATTCTTTTACCGTGTTTGAACTCAATGAGTTTAAGGTTTATAACCAGCTCTCTGGTAATCTTCTACACATGCTATTCGTGCTTCTACGATTATTCGTTAAGCTCCTCCGCCTTATTGTCGGGCGAGGTTAAGTCACTACTTAGTTGTAGTGCTTCTTCTGGTGTCACTAGCTTCTGAATTCTACCAGTTTCCCTGGTTCAGTACAAGTGTTCTTTACTTGTATGACCTTGCATCTCTATGCGTCGGTCCTAGTGACTTTCTTACGTCTCTTTTCACTCCTCATTCCATTGGAATTCACACTTTGTGATTGTTAGTGTATTGTACACTTCGTGCTTCTTTGGCCTTAGGCCGCACGGTTGTTGCTATGTTTGCTGAACTGGCTAGTGCCATTTTGTTGGTGAAAAGAAAGGTTTACTACGGTTTACATTCTCCATATCCCTAGCCATCCCATTAGATCATTAGCTGCCTAAGTGCAATACCAAAACACTCAGTCCCACAGAGTGCAGAGGCGTAAACGCTTGACAGTAAGTCACTTATGTGATAGGAAGGAATATTTCTGTGTGTCTTCTCATACTTATACTCCGTGTTATTGAACTACTCCCTCATAGCGGTCGCCTGTTGCGCACCGTGTTCTTACTTATTATACAACATTGTTTTTACTGTTTCTGTTACTGTGATAGTTCCTCTTTACTCATTGCCATTGTCATTGGCACCATTCCCTTATGGTATGAATACCCTAGGGTTCCCAATGTTCGTGTGTATGACGATTGTTGTAGCGTACCGCACTACTATTATCTTCCCATTGTGGGGATGTTTTATTTCAGTTTAGGTTTCATGTGTAGGTTGGCTTACTCACATTATTTTCATCATTTGTGATACAATTCACCAAGTATCTTGGTTGACCAAGGATGAGATAACTCATCGGGTCATAAGCTCTCTTGAGCGTTAATCATTCATGGTGTTCACTGTGTGTTCACATTGATTGCTTCGATAGTTATTGCCTTTCGGTTCTGAGCATTGGTTAGGCTCTGGCTGTGTAGTTTTGCTTGTATGTAATTACCAGGACATCCGTGAAACTTCAAGGTTTTCTGGTCCCGTTCTCCAATTGGAGGTATTCCATCACTGACAAGTGAGGTTCTCGTGAGGGTTTGTCTCCACTCATAGGTCTAATGACAAGGTTGGCTATGTTGGTGTTTACGCAATGGTTTACCACATGCTTGGGTGCGTATGAGTATACTTACTCCTTTAAGTCGTAATGGTTTGGAAATCTCATTTCCTTACTCCATCGCCCTTGGCAATATCTATTGCGTGGTTTTATCGTTATAGTAGGTGGAAGCCTTTTCTAAGGTTTCACATTCACCACATTGGTGGTTTTCGGTTAACGAGGGGTGCCTTCCCTTGGGTTTCTGTGGTGTCCAAGTGTGGGCGGCCAATGTTGGCATTATCATGATTCTTATGCCTCTGTGTACATTTGCTACAGAAGGCATGAGGGTATTAACTCCGTCAACTGTATACTAGACTGGTGCTCTAGTGGCAGTGACACTGAGGTGGCCATTATTCAAGCCACTCAGGATGTTGGGTTGGATTTATGGTCCAGTTGTTGATTTCTTGTCGTATGAGGCATTATCTTTTGTAGGTCTTGTTAACCATTGGTGCCGGTTTTGTAACCGTTTAAGTTTAATAACGTATCTGGTTTACGACTTCTGAGCCGTATTGCTGCAAGCTATGCTCTTTGCAGGGCTTATATATGTTTCCACTCCACGTATACCGTCATAGGTTGGAGGTATTATGGCTCCATGGTAAGTCGTGACATCACGCTTCCGTTTATAGGAGGCCCTTTTGGCAAAATGGTATTAATAGGTGCCTCTCAGTACCTTAGGGTGTTCCTGTTAAGTGAAATCCCTTTGGTGTCCTAACCGAATGTTCGTTTTAGCTCCCGTGCTCATATCATTATGCTTATTCAACTGTTGTTGACGCAGACACCCTTCAGGATCGCTCCCGGGTTGGTAGTTATGCCGTTACATGGCTAATGTTATGACCTGTGTCGTCCTCCTTACGTCTTATGGTATTGTATAAGCTATCTTCTTTAGGTTTGTGACGTCTCCCGTCGTGGGTAGACTGTTTATACTTGCTCCTAGCGCTTGAGATAGGTTTAATACACCTTTTCGATGACGGATTATTTAGTGGTAATCTTGTGATGCTCTTGGGACTTTGCCCCGTTGTTGAGTATCGTGGTGTCACGTTAGGCGATGCCTTACTGTTTGGCTGGGTATCCTTCCCGCTGTCATATATTGCTTGGATTGTTTGAGACATATCCAATGTCTATACTTTTTAGTCTATGCCCTTTGCACTTCCTAGTTCTTACTCCTTATCTTCAGATAGGTCTTCTGAGTTCCTTTATGCTGAATTGTCTGAGGTGTCAGTTGTTTGGTTTGAACTCACTGATGGTCCGTAGAACGGAGTCGACTACTTCCGTGTGTCGTACTATACATGTGTACATACGTGGGGTACCAATTTGATACGTTGCCACTTACCCAACTATGTCGGGCCCGCAAGCTCTTCGGAGTGCGGTTGTCCCAAATCCCGTAACGGGTACACTCGTAGTGTTCGTCACACGCCTAGGTGAAGTATTCTGTTGCCAATCCTCTTGTATCATCCATAGATACTCACCATAATGTTGTTGATCTGGTTTTAAAATCCAAGGTTTTTTTTTAAAAGAGGGTTGTGGTTTTGAAAGGAAAATTTTGAGTTTTAAAACATGGTTCGGTGTTAAAAGAAATCTCTCATGGCCTAGCCATGTTTGAGGTCTTGTCCCAGTCTAGCTTCTCGCTGACTGGTATGCTCTAATTACAGTGGTCGGGCGTTAGGCCTTTCCAAGGGTCCATTCCTTCGTTTTAGGAGTTTATTCCTGTGTTGTCGTACGGTCACCGTACTACTATGTACTTGTGACGTATTAGTGTTCCTTTACATATCTCCATCTTACTGCACTTGACTTGGCAAGTGCGCGGTCTCGGTGGTTTTGGATAATTCTATACCAATCTTGTATGGTTTCTGCTTGTATTAATAGTCTTGTTGACCTTTCCCTTGATCTTGTTGATCTACAATTGGTATACTCGTCCTTTAGGTAGTTTCTTAATGATCTTGAGTGATTGTGATAATCGGGATGTTTCTCCAATCCTTGGAGACTCCCATTCTATTTGGTTTAGTGTCGTGCCTTGTGGCTCGTTCCCACACATTTGCGGTGGTTACTGAGCCTACCTGGTTTAGGCACTACTCTTGTAGTCCTATCGGATTATATCCCGTGAATGTTCTTGTAGCTGTGTACGCTATGCTGGCCAGGTATTGTAACCTCTTCGGCGTTGTGGTTTTTGGAGTTAACCGTTCCTGACTATGTCCTTAGTCAGCTAGCATACCGTTGGTGGTAATATTCAAGTATTACTATCCCGTAGACTTGTGTCTCGGGTTCTGTTATTACTCCTTTTTCCATTTCATTGCACAGTTAGTGCTTCTTTCCTGCTGCTGGTTGTCTAGCTAGGTCTCGCGACTGCTAAGCACGTCGCCCCATGCTGTTTTAAGTTGTAGCCTCCTTGTGGTTGGAGTGCTTATTCTACCGCTATTAAGAGTTGGCGTTGTTGTTCAACAGGGATCCATTTCCGGGGCTTCCATTTCTTGGACTCTACTACTTGTCAAGTTCTCGTTTACTGTGTGGTTGCTTCACAACTGCCAGATCGGGTTTTTCCCCGAGTATGAGAGGTCTTTCCTTCTCCCTGGCGTCCTTTCCCAAGTTATATAATGGGGGTTTGCGGCGGGCGGGACTGATATTGTAGGTATCCGGTGCTCACCGGTAGTTCCTAACTAGCATATCTCTAATGCTAACACTCAGCCCTTAGCCCTAAGCTTCTAATTCCTAACTCGGTATTCCTAAACTCGGTATTTCCAGTCATCAGAGCGATACTTCGCTCTGATACCACTTTTTGTAACACCCCTACCGCTAATACCGTCATTACTGTCCAATCTCCTTATACAAACCAGATTCACGCAGCGGATAAATACTTACATACTCAACGGTGGGTGATACACTGCCGTTAGTCACCCACGTGACTAACAAGGCTACTGATTCTACATACAGCATCGGTCTGATGGACCGGAATCCCGAGTATTACATATCTAACATATATTTCATACACCAATACACGCTACATTCTTCCGTTCGATACAATACTTCAAATACCATACAATATAATCCACATACCGAGTTTACTAAGATCCTTATACAGATATACTACCTCTTCAAAGTTCATACGTACTCACTACGAGTCTACTTACTACCCGTTCCTCACAACTACTTACTCTTAATTACAAGGTGTGCCTCCGGCCTCTTCCTTGACCACATTCGCTTCGGTACCGCACACTAAAAAATGTCCCCCGAAGGGTCAGCTTTCGCCGAGCATGATAACCGCATACCCCGCGTACTAGTGAGGGTACGCCGACCACTTGGTCGTATACATGCGGTTGATTTCATTCACACATACATGCTACATGCTTTTATACATTTTATACAATACATTACGCAAGGCATACACACATACATACACTTCATTACATACAGAGTACAACATAAACCATTCAATACGTACTTACCTTTTCCTGAATCCACATACTCATTACATACACAGTATACAATACTTGTTAGCTTCATTGGTCCACCCGGGTTAATCGGGTGGAGATTACTCTTTTACTCGTTACTTCATACACATACATACTCATACACATACTCACTTACGGATCCATACTTACTTACTCTTACTCTTACTCAAGTTAAGTCGTCGGGACCTCCGGCCCTGGGGACTACACCGTCCCACCTCCAGGAATTGCAGCCAACCTCTTGTGAATCCGCATCCTCACGCGTGGCCGAAGCTATATCGGACTTGTACTCATTCCAATTTACTCACTTAGGTTAGGAGTTAGATAGTTAGGAATTAGCACAAGTCAACATCCAAGCCACAATATTACAATACCAATATACACATACATACAAATACATTACTATATACAAGTACACTACAAGTACGATACACTTCATCATCATTCATATGTTTCATGAATTATACAAACTATTGTTCAAGACAAATATCAAGAACAATGTAAACAAGCACAAGTACGTGCGATATAATCCGATTCATGCATTTATCTTATTTAGGTGGTCAAATAAGCACACAAATCGGGGTAACCAGATTAGGATACAGGGCATGAAGAAATCATACCGTTCACCGTTGTACGTACTTCCAAACGTCTCCCGGTGTCACAAACCAAATCCTATTATATACATACAATTGAATGATTAACATCTACAATTATTCAACTTGTACTCTTACTATGTTTCCCAACTCATACTTACTATGTCTTCACAAGTTCTTATACTTACACTTTACTTACTTACTTATTAGTTTCATTACTTTAGGTTTTACTTTCTTACTTTACTACTAGCATGCCTACATACACACACATATATATATGTATGGGTATACATATATGTATATGTATATACATATATATATATATATATATATATATATATATATATATATATATATTAAATTTTTTTTTTGTCAGGACCGGACTTGCGACCGACCCTGGCAAGTCCGGTCCATTCCAGTAGGTTTCATCGGGAAATTTTTTTGGTCCGACCGGACTTGCATGTCCGGTCGCAAGTCCGGTCGATTCCAGTAACATTCTGACGGAAAATTTTTCTGCTCGACCGGACTTGCAAGTCCGGTCGATTCCAGTATTTGCATTTTAATTTCTGTTTTCAGTCCTCTCTTTCACCCATTACTTCCCCATTGTTCCTACACTTAATCCTACATGTTTTAACACTAATTAAACCTCCTAATACTCCTTAGTTCATTCACCAAATCCATTACTAAATCCATCACAACTTACAAGATTCCTTACTTCCTTTCAACACTTACAATAGTTTTCTCTCAAGTAGTTTTTGCTACAGATTTTGGGTTCTTATTTCCTCCATGCATAGTTCCCTCTCCTAATGCCATCCTACCATTCCGATTCATTACCAAGCAACTACAATATCTATACCCAAGTCTAACTCTCCATTTCACCAAATCTTGTACACTCATTCCTCCTAGTTTCCACAATGCACTTAAATACTTTTTGCTACAGATTTTGTCATTTACACTCCTCTTCTACCTCTCCCTCTTCTGTCGACATTTCTAACATTCCTAATGCATTTAGAATACATTACCCATCTCTCTCAACTTACCCTCTATTTTCCTTAATGAAAATCTGTTACACATACACACCTTACTAACCTAGTTTCTAACACACTAAGTGTTCCATTCCTAGGTAAATTTTGCCATAGTCTCCCTTGTATTGTTATACACTCACCACATTGTCTACACTCACATAAATAATCAATTCACCTGTTTACAACAACCAAAACATACAAGCTCCCATATACAATACCAATACTAAAACACTCATAAAAATTCCTGCACTCAAACACTAAGTCCCAATCTGTTTTCAATAAGGTTTACACATCTTTTAAAGCTTCCAAAATACTTATATTCTCCTACACATTACACTACCACTACATTACCATTCCATTACTCATTTCAATCCTCTAAAACTGTTACATACATACATATATCAAGCTACACAAAAGAGCAATCTTACCTTGCTTTCCTCTAGCTTTTTTTCTCTTCTTCCTTCTACTTCTCTCTACCGATTTTGAATTCTCAATCCACTAGCACTACAACCATTCACATACACCTTTCAATACTATGAACTAACCCTAACCATTAATCAAGCTTTAATCTAGGTTTTAGGGTTTAGAAAATTTATTACCTTTCAAGAGTTCAAGTGGAGCTTGGAGTGGCTCAAGAACAATTTTTCCAACTCCACCAACAAGCCAAAATCGGCTAGAACAAGAGGAAGGACAAGGGTTTAGTTCATGAATCTCGTTTTGCCCATAAGGGCTAGAAAAAGATGGAGTTTTCGAAATATTTTTACCTTAGAAGAACAAGGAGAAGAAAGGCCTTCTAATGGTGGTGTTGAAACTCCAAATGGTGCATACCCATAAAATCGAAAGTGGGTGTTTTCGAATTTTGGAAAGATGAAAGTGTAGCTCTTGAGGAGAGGATTACAATGGTAGTGTTTTTATAATTTTTGGAAGTGTTTTGAGGGAGTTACAAAGGAGAGAAGTAGAGGTTTTTGTGTAGCTTCTCTTTTCACCATGGAAATCGGTCAAGAAGGAGGAAATAGAGGAGGAAAGAAGGGTACACGTGAGAGAGGGGGGAAAATGAGATAGGAGAGAGAGTGAGATAGGTGAGTGTGTTACTTTTTTAGTTTTTAATTGCTTTTGTCCTTAGTGAGTAAAAGAAAGAGTGTGTGTGTGTTATGTAGAATCGGACACACACAGAGAGAGCATGGGGTTTTGAAATTTATTTGCATATTGGACACATAAATTTGTTTATTTATACTTCTACCCCACAACTTCCCGTTTTTGACAGTTTTTACTAATCTCTCGTTTTATTGATTTTATTGGTCCTACAGCTTCACTAATATTTATTAATGATTATTTAGTTGACCAAAATTGTTACGAGTCTATTTGACCCGCTTAAAGACACGTTTTCCCGGTTACCTCGAAAAACGCGCTTTAAGATTCGGTAATGCTTTTAATCCATTTTAAGGATCCGTTTTCTTCGGGATTTGTTCCCCAATATTTATTTAGACTCAATTAAGCCTTTAGAATCCTTATAATACGCTAACCGAGGTCTCATACCTCCTATGGTTATTTAACGCTTATTTAGCGTTTTTCGCTTTTAAAGTGTTTCTTTATTTCTTTTGGATTTATACTTCCTTACAATTATTAATTAGGTACCATGAGGCCCTTAAATACGTATTAAGTTAATTTAAATCCCTATATTTAAGTTCGGGGTATTTCAGCTTTATCTTGTTTTAGTCATATCAATTAAACAGATAGCACACAAGCCGAGGGACTCCTCGTTAGCAAGTAGGTCACAAGAAGGATTGTACCGTTCACCGTCGATCGTTGTTTGTTTAACCTTCTTCGGGGTCCCAATTCACAAACCTAAAACATTCATTCATTTTTAGGTCATTAGTTATTTGCACCTACTTAACTCACTTAGTCTCTGAAGATTCCCATTTAACAACCTCTCAAGTCTTTGCCAATTAGCTTACAATCTTAACTTTAAACATTAAAACTTACACTTAACTTAACTTAGTTCCTTAAGTTCTTAGTGTCCCAATCATTACCACCCTACCAAAGTTATACCTTATTACCTAGTACCATTCTTATAATTTAAATTTTTTTTTTAAAGTGTTTAGGGCCGTCCGACCCACCGTCCGACCCACCCTCTGGGTCGGACCATTCCAGTAACTTTCGGGTTTGGAAAACCCTACATGTCCGACCCACGTCCTGAAATACCCCAAAACCTTAATATGTTAATTAACTATGTAATTATAATTTTCTAAGGCTAATTAAGTCCTTAAGATTATTGGTGAAGGAATAAAAAACCAAAAAAAAGAAAACAAAATGCGTAAAATCACAAACGTGAAAACGCGTATTTAATTGTTTTAGGAGGTATAAAACTTCACTGGGTTATAAATATTTTTTATACCCTAATTACATACTAAGAACATTTGGGAAAAATTCCGGAAGAAACGGATCCAAATAATGCGTTAAAGCGCTAACGGAGTCTAAAGCGCGTTTTTCGAGAAAACCCGAAAACGTGACTTTAAACAGTCAAATGACCCCGTAAAAATTATAGTTTATCATATAACTATAAATAAGCGTTAATGGGAGTATAATAACCATTAAAATTAAATAAACAAGAAAATTCCGGAAAACGGGCCCGGTTAGTGAATAGTGCTAAAACCGGGTAAACTAACAGGCGTTTTCTGTAAAAGACGAAAAACGCTCCAGCTTGTAATAATTAAGTGGGCCAGTTTTTAATTGTGACAGCCCTCTCACACACATAATAAGAAAAAAAAGAAAAGAAAGAAAGAAAAGTAAAAGGGAGCCCCACCCTCTCTCTCCTCTCATTTCTCTCTTTCCTTTTCTCTTTCCTCTCTTTCTCCTCCACCAGCCGTTCTCCTTCTCCCCCTCTGGTTCCAACGATTTTTGGAGGCCCTTCCATGGCTTCTCCTCCTTCTCAAGCTTGCCCAAGGCTACCCACTCCAAATGAGAAAATAATTACATATTCTTCATCTCCTCATCATTCTCTATCTTCCTCTCTTTTTAAAATCCGAAAATAATGAAGTTCATCTCCATGGGTTTTCCCCATTTGAAGAGAAAATAGCACCAATGTGTAGCTTGGAGCCTCCTCTTTCAAACAAGGTAAAATTTCATTGAAAACTCGTTTTTGTTCTTCCTCCTTTGGTAGTCGATTTTGCTCTCTCCCTCTTACCTTGTTTTCTTCTTGTTCTTGAGCTCCAAATTGACCCTTCATGGTGGAGTAGTTTCCCTCTTGATTCAAGGGTGAGAATCCCTCTTAAAAGCTTCAAGGAGGTAAACCCTAACTTTTGTGTTCTAGCCTTTGATTGAATTAAGATACTCCAAGGGTTTAGATAATTAATTGAGTATGTTTATGTGTTCTTGGATGTTGGGATGGAGTTTGGAAACTCCATACCCTCTTAACCAATTTTGGAGAAGATGAGGAGCAAGAGGAGAATTAAAGACTTGTGAAATTAAGGTAAGGAATCCACCTTGAACCTTGGTTATGATTGTTTAAGTGTTTGGTGGGTAAACAAATTAATGAACCCAAAATGATAGATTGGAATATATGTTGAAAATGTGTTTACTTGGTTTGGAGAGGTTTGTGAATTAATGTTGAGTTGAGGGCCTTAAGAGCCAAATGTTGTGAGTTTGTGATTGATAATGTGGTTATTTAGATTTTGGAGATTTTTGGTGATTGTGTTGTTGTTGTTGTTGAATTTGAGGATTTTGTTATGTGCTGGTAGAACCCTTGTGGTTTGGTTAGTTTTAGGATGAAAAATGTGAAGAGGTGAGTTTTGGGAAATGCTTTGAAAATAGCCAAGTGCTGTCAAAATTTGTTTAGGAAAGTATGGCCTTGAGTGTTTTACCCAAAGGAAGAAGCTAGGTGTGTTTAAGAAATAAATTATCTAGGAGGTTTTGAAATGGTCATTGATGGATTGGAAAGGTTGGTGGAAGGTTGTGAAATGTCTGAAGAGGTTTAAGATGCACTGATATGCATAATGCAACAGAGGGAAAATAAGTTTTGTGAATTTGAACAATAATTGGGTGGTGGATTGGACCAACGTTTTAGGAGCATTTGAGGAGTGTTTTAGTGTGTGTAAACATGTATGAAACATGTGGAAAGTTTAGGAAATGATTAGAGGTGAATTAGGGGTTGAAAACTACTCAAAAACTGTAAATTTTGTCTGTTCCAGTGGTGGTCAGGGTTGCAAATCCGTTTGCAAACCCGGACGGTAGCAAAAACATGGCAGAAGACCATCCCAGGGGGTGGTCCGGGTTTGTAAACCCGGACACAAACCCGGACCACATGAAATTTGTCCAGAAACTGAAATCCGTGGTTGGTCCGGGTTTGTAACCCCGGACACAAACCCGGACCATGCTAAAAACTTACCAGAATGTGTTTTAAAGTGCTGTTATGATGGGGAAGTGAATGGTAATGGTTTTAGATGTTGATTAGGCTTTTTTGGTGAGTTTTAAAGGCCATTAGAAGTATACACAAGTGTTGGAAGTGATTGAGAAAGTTGTGAGTTTAAGTACACAAAGTTAAAAACCGAAACAACGGGATAACGGGTTAAGTACGGGAGTATAGTGTTACATACCGTAATGCCTCGATGTTAATGAAAACATTTGAATGTTATCAGTTGAACAAGTGTGAACCAAGGAACGGGAGATCACCCGGTAAAGATAAACCCATGGTGTAAGGTATGGTTTTCTTGCAACCTGTGTCCTACCGGATTACACCGGCTTGTATGCCAATGTGTTTTTCTGTGTGTTTTCCACCTTGCAAGATAAAGCATGAAATGAGTTTACAGTAATTCATTATTGTGGCGTAATTAATTCCGATACCGCTTAACCTTAGTTATGTGTTAAATAATAGTTAACCGACTTTAGGTTCACATAAGAGATCGGTATTCGGAATAAACGTCCCAACCCATGGGAACGTTCTAACTACGGCTATCCGTGCGTTAGTGTATGTTGTGATTATGTGTGATGTATGTGGCTTGTTGGATATGTTGTTGTTGTTATTGGATACAGTTATCCATGTTTGTCAAAAGGGATATTACACCCCTTATGTGTCTAACCGAGTTAGTAACACTATGTGAAGTGTGTATGCGATAAGTTCCATAAGGGAACCTCTAACTAATAAGTATATGTTATGTATGGAGAGGAATCCGGTTGTTCCGGTCGCGCGTGTTGTTTGGGAGTTAATACATATATGAGAATTAACTCCCATCCTGTTATGTTAGGGTTGTTTTCCTTCATTGGATTTCGACCTCCCACTAGCTTAGCCAAAGCTAACCTACCCGACCTCCACATCGGGCTAGGAGGGAAATTATGTATAATGTTGGTAGGGTGTCGATGCCTAAGTTTGCTTCGACTCCCTCTTTTTTATGTTACGGTTGTTCTTCCTCCTAGAATTACAACCACCCACAAGCTTAACCAAGGCTTACCTACCTCATCACTATTGGAGTTAGGGGGAAATTATGTATGTTGTGATCGGTCCTATATGAGGCCGCCACTCAAGTAAAGGAAATGTATGTATGTTGTGCTCGGGCTTATATCACCCCGGCATTCCCTAAGTTAAGTTATATCCTCTCAGAGGAGAGAAATTAAGTTGAGTATGTTATAAAGTGAAGTGTACTGTTATTGAGTGTGTGTGTTAATTTGTGTTTGTGCCCTATTAATGGTTGTTTGCTTATAAGCATGATATGTATGTGAGTTTGTGCATGTTTGAAATAAATAAACCGCATGCTAAGACGACAAATAGTGTGTGCGTGGCCCGGTAGCATGCGGGCTGCGGGATTACCATACCAGCAAAGGTGCTGACCCCCTTTGGGGGCTCCCATACTTTTCAGGTACAAGATCTGGAAGCCGTTCGAGAGTAGGAGGGGGGTAGTTGTTGTATGTGGGCGTTCATGCAAATTGTGCAAGTGTTGTAGGTGTAGTAAGACCGAAATTGTGTCGGTGTTAGTTAGTAAATACTCGGTACAGTTGTAATGTAAGTGTATAATGGATGTTGAACACGGAACGGAATTTATGTGTAGTTGCTCGGGAATTTAGTCCATCAGACCGGTACGATGTATGTATGTTAGCCTTGTTAGCCACGTGGGTGGCTAACGGCGTGTAACACCAAAGAGTTAAGTGAGGGTGTGAGTTATGTTTTCCGCTGCTAAGTATTGTTAAGTGTGTTATTTGTATTGTTGGGGTGTTACAAAAAGTGGTATCAGAGCGAAGTATCGCTCTGATGACTGAAATACCGAGCTTAGGAAGTACCGAGTTAAGAGTTTAGTACCTTGGGTCAAGGGTTGAGTGATAGCGTGAGGAGTACGCTAGTTAGGGAAATACCAGTGTGTACTGGATACCTACAGTATCCATCCCGCCCTCCACAAACCCTATGTTATAACTCGGGAAAGAACGCCAGAGAGATGAGAGTGATCTCTTACTCGGGAAAACCCGATCTGGCAGTTGATATTTACCCCTGTGAGTGCGGAGGACCTGTCATACGGTAGATCCCGAAAGGTGTGATCTCGAAGACGGTCTCCATTTTAACAATATTAACCGCCCTTGTTAGCAAAAAGTGAAGAATCTAATGCACAAGAGAATGGAATTTCCAGCACCCTGGGTCGACATACGGAGCAGTCGAGGACAACCAGCTTGCAACGCACCAAGCGTGCAACAGGCAAGGAGCGAGATAATGAAACCCGAGACGAGTGTCTACGGGACTACAGATGTTAACTAATACACCAACGGTATACCAACCGATTAAGGAACCACAATATAGTACGAAGAGGATACGATACTAAGTAAAAAGGGGTCTCCCAAAATGGGAAACACCCTAGTTAATGAGTACCATGTGAAGATAGAGAGAAGTACCCAGGAGATTTATTGTTAAGACTGTAAGATCAAGTAAGGGCCAACACGGCAACTGATGTCAGAGCGGGTGGAAGCGATACCGCAACTAGTGTGTATTGAACTGATAACCAGATTGCATGGCGCACTTGCCATGGCAAGTGCTGCTACAACAAGGTTGTACGGGAAATCTTAAAACAACTACCAGTACTTAGTAAAGTACCATGAAGTGAAGTGAGATCATAATAACTGTGGAAGGGCTTAGCAGACTGACCTCTGTAATTGGAAATACACCAGTCAACAAGAAGCTAGACTTGGATAAGGCTTGAAATGTTGTAAAACCACGAAATTTTTTTCTTCCAACCTAAATTTATTTTCAAACTCTTTTCAAAATCAAATTTTCCTTCAAACCCATTTTATTCCAATACCAACCTTCTTTCTAAACCAAACCAAACCAAAAGACCTACACCGGCCTCAGCGCCATATGGTAGGTAAGTATTACCCAGTTACTTGTAAATAACCGGATGGCAACCGGTAAACCCAAGGGTAACAACCCGGGGAAATGGATGGAGTTCATGATAATACAACAGTGAATAACTCTCCCTTGATTAAGTTCGGGAAGCATGGAATGCATATTATCACAGGATAATATAAGAGGAGTTGACAACATAATACTTCACCTAGGCGTGTGACGGACACTACGAGTATACCAACTGTAATGTGGGACGACCGCACTCCGATAGGAGCTTGTGGGCCTGA
This sequence comes from Limonium bicolor, assembly GCA_023374045.1. Classification (NCBI taxonomy): domain Eukaryota; kingdom Viridiplantae; phylum Streptophyta; class Magnoliopsida; order Caryophyllales; family Plumbaginaceae; genus Limonium; species Limonium bicolor. Next base: position 71,469,714 of record CM041781.1, read on the forward strand.
CAGACCTACTTATGGGTTAGTCAGGTAAGTAGCAATGTATCAGTAGGATACCCCACGTATGTATACGAGTGAGTCTAGAACACGGGAAGTAGTCGACTCCATACTACGGACCGAAGTAAAAGTCAAGCAAGAGAATGAGTTACCAAGAATGGTGGAAGTAAAGGAACCCAGTTAAGTCAACGAGACTAAGAGAATCAGTAAATTCATTTTAAGGAAATGTTTAAAGGTGAACAAGTGCGGAGCGCACCGGTTGGTAAGTGAAGACATAGAATAGGTCATAAGGAACCTGAAGGACGAAACATATAGCTGGAGTAAGTACCCAGCCTACATATGGCGAGACAGATGCCTGCTATGAACACGTCAATGTGCAACGATCGGGACGAGACTCCCGGAATGATCACTTAAACTAACAGGAGATATCAAACTCACGGAAGAGGATATCTAACCCGGCCAAGAACGCAAGGCGATGTAGTTAATCAAACGTACTCATAAGTACAAGCCAGATGTAATGGCATGACCTAGTAACACCAGGAACTATCCTTAAAAGGGTGTTTGGATCAACATGGTTGAACGGAATAACGTGACAGAAACGCAAGGGTTGAAACTAACCCCCAGTTTAAACACAAGTCGTTAGGGGGAAGTCTGACATCCTCGAAGGGGCGTCCCATGAAAGGAACCGTGATACTACGACCTGATCATGGAGCCCAATACCAATCTAAACCATGTAATGTGTGTGGACAGCCTACAACGGGCAGAGCTCGAGGCAATAAGGCTTAAAAGCCACAAATCGAATGTGTTAAGAAAATGTTATTGATCACAGAAGTTACGTTATATAAGCAAGTAAGCGGATAACGAACCACTGCTTAAAGTGTGGGGACACCTCTTGATATGTGAGACCGCAACAGCGGTAGTTATGTGAGTTAAGTTCAGGGAATGTGTTAAGAGTTGACCATGTTGTTACTACGAAAAGAGTTGTACCAGTTGTGGAGACTGAAAGAGTGATAAGTCGAATAGCAACCACCATTACGTGTGGGATGCTAGATGTGAAATGAACAACGCTCAAGGAGCATAAAGACTCGAAGAATAGCGTATTCAGCAACCAGCTAAATAAATGGCGAAACACAGTGGAATGGTGGAAGCTAATATAATGACGGATGCAGTGTAAGCTAATGTTATACAATGAGTGAAAGCACGGACCGCAGCAAGCGACCGTTGCATAAGTATTGTTAAATAATAATGTGGCAATAAGACCAGTTATGAGTGAAACTCAATGGACATACAAGTAAGTGATGAAACGCAGACTGGACAATGATCAGTAGTTAGTACTATGTGATAAAGAACTCAGTGTGAATTCCTATTGCAATCGCATAAGAGACTTACTGTCAAGAGTTTACGCCTCTGCACTTATGACTGAGTGTTTTGGTATTGCGCTTGCGCGGTAATGATCGAGTGAGATAGCTAGGAAGTTTGAGAAATGTTAAATGTGATAAAAACAAGACTGTGACGTGATAAAACCGATGCATAAGCAAAGCACGGTCGTACCAATCAAAGGTACTTGGTTGACATAAGTGACCACAGTAACACGATTGTTAAATATCGGTATGGAATATACCTCAAGTGTTGGAAATAACCGACAGAGCTACACAAAAGGTAGTAGCTCAAACTTAACCGACAGTAAGTCGGAAGAAACCAGGTAAATCATTGGGGAATACAGTAAATTATCATGGAAATGAATGGAAAGTTTGTAACTCACCGAATTCGCTCATGGTAAGTGATACCACGCGTCGGTTGAGAAACCGTTATTACCAAGATAAAGGTGATAATCGGGGATGTACAATACATAAGAATAATATATGGGGCAAACTAAGCTCTAAGTTATCAAGAGTTGCGCAGCAGAAACTAGTGAGCCAACGATTCAAGTGTTGGATGTGCGTTGTGAATATGAGTGAATGGCTAATATTAATGCCTAGAAGTTTCATAGGCCAGAATCGAAACCGGTTATGAAGCAAATAAACTGTAAGGAGAATTCTTGGTTAGGGACTAAAGCGCCAATATGGCTAAGACCCTCAAACCAGAACACATTGTGTAATAAACCGCGTGGAGATAAAACACTTCATGACGGTAGAACGTTATAAACCAGTGATTAAGTGATTGATTACGTGGGCGTAATCCCTTTTAAGGGGGGTAGAGCGCAAAACCGTTTAGTATGTTTTACCGTACAAGTGTACGTGAACTATGGTGTGCATAGCACAAAATGATTTGTTTTGATGATTGGTGCGCGTGTTACATAAACATACGCATTCATTCATGGTTAATTGTGGTAATTGCGCACAGAAGATGCGAATGCCATTGTGATAAGTGTGTTGTTGTGTTAACGGATGTGTGTGGAAGTATAAGTATAAGGGAGTAGAAAAACTCCCGGAACTATAACCCCGACAGCATATGTTCATATGACACCAAATGTAATATTGTGTATCATATTTTGATAAAAATATATATATGGATATATGTATATTTACAGTATTGTGATTTATGAAGAAGGTATGACACTAACGTAGAACCTAGTGAGAATTAAATTCCCTAGGTAACTTGATTTAAAATAAATCTGGAAGGTGATTGTTGGACATAGTTCCACCCTTGGAGATGTATGATTATGACTAGATGGATTAAAAGATAGAAAATGGTATACGCCTGAATTAGCTGTTGTCTGAAAATGAAATGGGAGGTGAAACTTGATTATCATGAGATCAAGGGAAGCCGAACACAAATTGGAGTGGAAAGATAGTTCAACTCTGATGCTGATCACATTAGGGTTGGATGATTCTTGAAACTCCCTATAAGTGGTCATAAATAATCACATCAAGAATAAGATGCAATTAACAACAACTGGACTTGGAGTTGTATGGAGTTTTCAAAAGAATTTTAAATTGGGTTTCAAATTTTCAATTGGTATTTTCAATACTTCAATAAATATTTTAAGATTCTTAAGTGGTATTTTCAAAGGAAGGACTACCTTTATGTGACCTCGTAGAGGATTTTCAACTTGTATCCTTCCAATAAAGGATTTCGTTATACTTAACCTCGTAGAGGGTATTTTCCTACTACTTGCTCATGAGCTGAGGACGTATGAGCCTTTGTCTTAGGACCGGTGACCTGAGAAGTATACTTTAAAGATGTATGCAATTGTTTTGATCTCCCAAAGGAACGGGGACCAGAGTGTCCATCGCGACCGGTTCTGCGGGATCACAGTGTATATGTACTCTACATGGGTCTCGAACTCATGAAGAGATGGAAAAGGAATTTCTGGTTGATATACATGCTATGACATGTTGTGTGGTATGTGTGTAATTATTATTTTGGACCTTGAGTCCTAATGTGATTGAATTCCGAAAGTGTTATGTTACCTAGACCATGTGTCTAAATGTTGTTATGTTACCCAGACCTAAGAGTCTAAAGGTGGTTATATATGTACAATGTTGTTAAGGTACCCGGACCATTAAGTCCGAGGCTACTAAGTAAGTATGTTATGTTATGTATGGATGTGTATATGTACCCGGACCGTTAAGTCCGAGGGTGTGATGTAAAGTATGTTGTTATGGAAGTTGTATGTTGCAAGTAATCCCCGTATTCTAACCAATAATGTGTGGGAAGTGTGAACTTCGAGGATGAAGTTCTTTTAAGGGGGGTAGATTGAAATACCCCAAAACCTTAATATGTTAATTAACTATGTAATTATAATTTTCTAAGGCTAATTAAGTCCTTAAGATTATTGGTGAAGGAAAAAAAAAAAAAAAAAGAAAAAGAAAATGCGTAAAAGTCACAAAACGTGAAAACGCGTTTTAATTGTTTTAGGAGGTAAAACCTTCACTAGGGTTATAAATATATTTTTATACCCTAATTACATACTAAGAAATTTGGGAAAAATTCCGGAAGAAAACAGATCCAAATAATGCGTTAAAGCGCTAACGGAGTCTAAAGCGCGTTTTTCGAGAAAACCCGAAAACGTGACTTTAAACAGTCAAATGACCGCGTAAAAATTATAGTTTATCATATAACTATAAAAAGCATTAATGGGAGTATAATAACCATTAAAATTAAATAAACAAGAAAATTCCGGAAAACGGGCCCGGTTAGTGAATAGTGCTAAAACCGGGTAAACTCAGGCGTTTTTTGTAAAAGACGAAAAATGCTCCAGCTTGTAATAATTAAGTGGGCCAGTTTTTAATTGTGAGACAGCCCTCTCACACACATAATAAGCAAAAAAAAAGAAAAGAAAGAAAGAAAGTAAAAGGGAGCCCCACCCTCTCTCTCCTTTCTTTTCTCTCTTTTTCTCCACCAGACGTTCTCCTTCTCCCCCTCTGGTTCCAACGATTTTTGGAGGCCCTTCCATGGCTTCTCCTCCTTCTCAAGCTTGCCCAAGGTGCTACACCACTCCAAATGAGAAAATAATTACATATTCTTCATCTCCTCATCATTCTCTATCTTCCTCTCTTTTTAAAATCCGAAAATAATGAAGTTCATCTCCATGGGTTTTCCCCATTTGAAGAGAAAATAGCACCAATGTGTAGCTTGGAGCCTCCTCTTTCAAACAAGGTAAAAATTTCATTGAAAAACTCGTTTTTGTTCTTCCTCCTTTGGTAGCCGATTTTGCTCTCTCCCTCTTACCTTGTTTTTCTTCTTGTTCTTGAGCTCCAAATTGACCCTTCAATGGTGGAGTAGTTTCCCTCTTGATTCAAGGGTGAGAATCCCTCTTAAAAGCTTCAAGGAGGTAAACCCTAACTTTTGTGTTCTAGCCTTTGATTGAATTAAGATACTCCAAGGGTTTAGATAATTAATTGAGTATTTTATGTGTTCTTGGATGTTGGGATGGAGTTTGGAAACTCCATACCCTCTTAACCAATTTTGGAGAAGATGAGGAGCAAGAGGAGAATTAAAGAGACTTGTGAAATTAAGGTAAGGAATCCACCTTGAACCTTGGTTATGATTGTTTAAGTGTTTGGGATGGGTAAACAAATTAATGAACCCAAAATGATAGATTGGAATATATGTTGAAAATGTGTTTACTTGGTTTGGAGAGGTTTGTGAATTAATGTTGAGTTGAGGGCCTTAAGAGCCAAATGTTGTGAGTTTGTGATTGATAATGTGGTTATTGAGATTTTGGAGATTTTTGGTGATTGTGTTGTTGTTGTTGTTGAATTTGAGGATTTTGTTATGTGCTGGTAGAACCCTTGTGGTTTGGTTAGTTTTAGGATGAAAAATGTGAAGAGGTGAGTTTTGGGAAATGCTTTGAAAATAGCCAAGTGCTGTCAAAATTTGTTTAGGAAAGTATGGCCTTGAGTGTTTTACCCAAAGGAAGAAGCTAGGTGTGTTTAAGAAATGCATTATCTAGGAGGTTTTGAAATGGTCATTGATGGATTGGAAAGGTTGGTGGAAGGTTGTGAAATGTCTGAAGAGGTTTAAGATGCACTGATATGCATAATGCAACAGAGGGAAAATAAGTTTTGTGAATTTGAACAATAATTGGGTGGTGGATTGGACCAACGATTTAGGAGCATTTGAGGAGTGTTTTAGTGTGTGTAAACATGTATGAAACATGTGGAAAGTTTAGGAAATGCTTAGAGGTGAATTAGGGGTTGAAAACTGCTCAAAAACTGTAAATTTTGTCTGTTCCAGTGGTGGTCCGGGTTGCAAATCCGTTTGCAAACCCGGACGGTAGCAAAAACATGGCAGAAGACCATCCCAGGGGGTGGTCCGGGTTTGTAAACCCGGACACAAACCCGGACCACATGAAAATTTGTCCAGAAACTGAAATCCGTGGTTGGTCCGGATTTGTAACCCCGGACACAAACCCGGACCATGCTAAAAACTTACCATAATGTATTTTAAAGTGCTGTTATGATGGGGAAGTGAATGGTAATGGTTTTAGATGTTGATTAGGCCTTGTTTGGTGAGTTTTAAAGGCCATTAGAAGTATACACAAGTGTTGGAAGTGATTGAGAAAGTTGTGAGTTTAAGTACATAAAGTTAAAAACCGAAACAACGGGATAACGGGTTAAGTACGAGAGTATAGTGTTACATACTATAATGCTTCGATGTTAATGAAAACATTTGAATGTTATCAGTTGAACAAGTGTGAACCAAGGAACGGGAGATCACTCGGTAAAGATAAACCCATGGTGTAAGGTATGGTTTTCTTGCAACCTGTGTCCTACCGGATTACACCGGCTTGTATGCCAATGTGTTTTTTGTGTTTGCCACCTTGCAAGATAAAGCATGAAATGAGTTTACAGTAATTCATTATTGTGGCGTAATTAATTCCGATACCGCTTAACCTTAGTTATGTGTTAAATAATAGTTAACCGACTTTAGGTTCACATAAGAGATCGGTATTCGAAATAAACGTCCCAACCCATGGGAACGTTCTAACTACGGCTATCCGTGCATTAGTGTATGTTGTGATTATGTGTGATGTTTGTGGCTTGTTGGATATGTTGTTGTTGTTATTGGATACAGTTATCCATGTTTGTCAAAAGGGATATTACACCCCTTATGTGTCTAACCGAGTTAGTAACACTATGTGAAGTGTGTATGCGATAAGTTCCATAAGGGAACCTCTAACTAATAAGTATATGTTATGTATGGAGAGGAATCCGGTTGTTCCGGTCGCGCGTGTTGTTTGGGAGTTAATACATATATGAGAATTAACTCCCATTCTGTTATGTTAGGGTTATTTTCCTTCATTGGATTTCGACCTCCCACTAGCTTAGCCAAAGCTTACCTACCCGACCTCCACATCGGGCTAGAAGGGAAATTATGTATAATGTTGGTAGGGTGTCGATGCCTAAGTTTGCTTCGACTCCCTCTTTATTATGTTACGGTTGTTCTTCCTCCTGGAATTACAACCACCCACAAGCTTAACCAAGGCTTACCTACCTCATCACTATTGGAGTTAGGGGGAAATTATGTATGTTGTGATCGGTCCTATATGAGGCCGCCACTCAAGTAAAGGAAATGTATGTATGTTGTGCTCGGGCTTATATCACCCCGGCATTCCCTAAGTTAAGTTATATCCTCTCAGAGGAGAGAAATTAAGTTGAGTATGTTATAAAGTGAAGTGTACTGTTATTGAGTGTGTGTGTTAATTTGTGGTTGTGCCCTATTAATGATTGTTTGCTTATAAGCATGATATGTATGTGAGTTTGTGCATGTTTGAAATAAATAAACCGCATGCTAAGACGACAAATAGTTGTGCGTGGCCCGGTAGCATGCGGGCTGCGGGATTACCATACCAGCAAAGGTGCTGACCCCCTTTGGGGGCTCCCATACTTTTCAGGTACAAGATCTGGAAGCCGTTCGAGAGTAGGACGGGGTAGTTGTTGTATGTGGGCGTTCATGCAAATTGTGCAAGTGTTGTAGGTGTAGTAAGACCGAAATTGTATCGGCGTTAGTTAGTAAATACTCGGTACAGTTGTAATGTAAGTGTATAATGGATGTTGAACACGGAACGGAATTTATGTGTAGTTGCTCGGGAATTTAGTCCATCAGACCGGTACGATGTATGTATGTTAGCCTTGTTAGCCACGTGGGTGGCTAACGGCGTGTAACACCAAAGAGTTAAGTGAGGGTGTGAGTTATGTTTTCCGCTGCTAAGTATTGTTAAGTGTGTTATTTGTAGTTGGGGTGTTACACGTCCGACCCAACCAACTGGGTCGGACCATTCCAGAAACTTTCCGTCTTCTAAAACCTCCCATGTCCGACCCACGTCCGACCCAACCTTCTGGGTCGGACCATTCCAGAAACTTAGTTGCCCTTTAAAAATCACCCGTCCGACCCATGTCCGACCCAAGACCTCTGGGTCGGACCATTCCAGAACCTTTCCCTGGCGTTAAACAGAGACCATCCGACCCAAACTTGGGTCGGACCCCTGGGTCGGACACCACTAAATCATGCCCAAACATTGCCAAATCTTCACTAAACCTTTCCTCAAGCCATCCAATGTGTTGTAACATCATTTAGACCCTTAAACCCACCTTAAAGCATCCTCCAAACACATTACATCATTCACCAAGTTTCACCTTAATCATTATACATTTTCCCTTGTAGTTATGCTAACACTTGTAATGCTTTCCTCTAGGTTTCTAGGTGGTGGTTCATACCTAATGTAACCACTATGCCAAATGTTTTCCTCACCACTATAACATCATCTCCCAAGCATCTTTCACTATCTAAAACTCTCTTATGCATTTACTTAATGTTCCTTCACAACTTAAACTTCCATCCATCAACACATTATTTCCTTCCTAGTTGTTTACCAACATTTGCCTAAGTCCTAAATACTCAAATACATTCTCTTGATTCCTAAATCCTTCATAGTAATTCCTAAGTCATTATAACTCATTAAACACCTTAAACTCACCCCTTTTTCATCAAGACCACCTCTAAAACTTCCTAGTACTTCCTTAGTCATTAAATCCCCTTAGAGTATCTTAAACACTTAAGTTCTCCTTTAAAATTTTGACATGGGTTCTCTAGTACATAGCACATCCTAACACATGGTTTTTCTCCATCAAACAACCAACATCACCGAAATTCTCATCACAACCCTTAACACACAATTTACACTAAAACTTCACCACATCATCATATAGTGCTTAAACTTAAAATGCTTGGCACTTAGGCCCTTAAATGACAATAATCTTAACCACTGAATTTCCACATATATTTGCCTTCAACTTGCGAATACACTCAACAAGGCTCCCATTGAAATAAAATGCTTCTTGTAATTCATTTCCACATTGTTTTAACTATCTCTTCTTCTCATTTGCTCCTTAGTACAAAGTTCACAAGTATAGTCATTGTTTCTTCTAGGTTTTATAACACCTTCCCAATATAAACTCTACACTAAACTCATCATATACCTAAATCCCATTCCCTTAAACAACAAGACATCTTAAGGTAAGTAATTTACCTTGTTCTTTTACAAGCTTAAAAAGCTTTCTTCCTTAGGTTTTTCTTTGTTCAATCTCGGTCACCAATGTGTATCTCCTTGCCAATGTTCTAACCAATATCCAATGACTCCAATGAGTACTAGATAACACATTAACCCTAAGGAACAAACCCTAGGTTAAAAATATGCTTTAAGGTATTAATGTGATTGTTTTACCTTGGTTTCTCAAGACAAACTTGGATATGAAGCAAGAAGGACCTCCTCTCTCCTTTGAAGAGTGGAAACAAGCTAGAACAAGGCATAAACATGGAGTCCCATGAGCACTAATTTTCGGACATGTGAAGAAAATGGTGGAAACCTAGATTTTCTTACACTTTCTTTACCTTAAGAGAATGGAGATGCCAATGGAGTCTCCAAACTTGAATTTCCTCCTCTAATGGTGGTTTGACTTGGCACCAAAATGAAGCTCTTGAAGTTTTGAAAAGATAGAAAGAAGGAGCTTGAGCTAACTAAGAAGAATATGTATTTTGTTTTGGATTTGGAGCTAAAATGAGCAAGATGTGGGCAAGGCTAGATGGAGCTAGCATGGAGTTGTTCTTCACGTTAATGGAGAAGGGAGAGAGCTTGAAGAAACCGTGTGAAACAAGAAGAAATGAGGAGATGAGGAGAGAGGTAAGTAAAATGTGATATTTATGTTAAAGGTAAATAGTACTTTTTGCTTTATAAGTCTTATTTGCTTATTAATTGCTTAATAACTCATGAAGGTGGTGACTCACCTCCTAAGAAACCGGCCCCCTTTTAGTAATGAGGGTACTTAAGTCTTTGTTGACCAAATGTCTCACTTATATAGACTTATGTTATAAACTAGCTTAATTAATTCACTATTCACCAAAACAAGGCACATTGTTGTGAAATTTTTGATTTCCCATTGATATAGACTTCCAAATGTGATACTATATAGTACACATGTTAATTAAAGAGTAATGATGGACATTTAGCCATTCAAAACTTATTTACAAGACAATTTTTCAAAAACGTGCTTTAAGACTTTTTAAAGCACATTTTGTGTTTTAATTTGTTTCAAGCTTGGTTTTCTTTCGTAATTGATTTAAAATGACCATTAGAATATTACTAAGGTCTTAGAACAATATTCGGGTACTCTCCCAAGTCTCTCCAAGCTTAGAGCACGTTTTTGTTAAAACTGCTCTTTTGGTGTTTCCTCATATTTTCTTTGATTAGAAATGTTTCTTAATGTTTCTAAGGCATTATTTAGCCTCCTTATATTTTAGTTTATCATTTAAACACCATATCTAAGTTTGGGGTATTTCAATGAGTGTAACACCCAGAGGTGGGTTACCTCCCACATCGATTGGGGAGGAGAACGAAGTGTGCCTTATAGGTGCATGGATACCTCTCCCTTGTGTGACGCGTTTTGGGGCGAAACCCCAGGAACAAATCCGTGCGGCCTGCGTGCCAAAGCGGACAATATCACACATGTGGGTTGATTAGGCTGGGCCGTCACAGATGGTATCAGAGCCAGACCCAGGTCGGTGTGCCAGTGGGCCCGCGAGGGCGCTGGGCTCCAGTGAGGGGGGGTGGAGTGTAACACCCAGAGGTGGGTTACCTCCCACATCGATTGGGGAGGAGAACGAAGTGTGCCTTATAGGTGCATGGATACCTCTCCCTTGTGTGACGCGTTTTGGGGCGAAACCCCAGGAACAAATCCGTGCGGCCTGCGTGCCAAAGCGGACAATATCACACATGTGGGTTGATTAGGCTGGGCCGTCACATAAGCGTTAAATAACCATAGGAGGTATGAGACCTCGGTTAGAGTATTATATGGATTCTAAAGGTTTAATAAGACCTAAATAATATATGGGAACAAATCCCAAAGAAAACGGATCCTTAAAATTGATTAAAAACACTAACGAACCTTAAAGCGCGTTTTTCGAGGTAACCGGGAAAACGTGTCTTTAAGCGGGTCAAATAGACTCGTAACAATTTTTGTCAACTAAATAATCATTAATAAATATTAGTGCAGCTTTAGGACCAATAAAATCAATAAAACGATGAATTAGTAAAAACTGTCAAAAACGGGAAGTTGTGGGGTAGAAACATAAATAACACAAACTTATGTGTCCAATATTGTAAATAGAATTTTAAGACCCCATGGTCTGTGTGTGTGTGTCCGATCCCATACCCCTCTCTCTAACACACTCTTTATTCTCTTCTTAATTACAAACAAACAAAATAATAAAGTAACCCCCTTTATTATTTTACTCCCTCACTCACAATTCTCTCTCCTCTCCTCATTCTCTTCTCCACGTACAGACCCCCCATCTCACCCTCTCCTTTCTTCCTTTCTTCTCCTCCAGCGACAGCAATGGAAGCTTGAGAGAACCCCCACAAAACTTATCTTCTCTCCTCTTGTTACTCCCTTAAACTTCCTCCAAAAATTATAAAAACTACACCATTGGAATCCTCTCATCAAGAGCTACATTTCTATCTTTTCAAAACTTGAAAAGGAGAACTTTCATCTCCATGGGTGTGGAGCATTTGGAGCTTCAAGACCACCATTAGAACCACCTTCTTCTCCTTGTTCCCTTAAGGTAAAAATATTCTCAAAACTCCATTATTTTTCTAGCCTTAAAGGCAAAACGAAAATCTAGCTAAAACCTTGTTTGGTTCCTCTTGTACCCAACCGATTTTGGCACTCTTGGAAGGTGGGAAACATTATTCTTGAGCTATTCCAAACAGCACTTGTACCCTTGGAAGGTAATGAATTTTCTAAACCCTAAAACCTACATTAAAACTCAAAAATGGTTAGGGTTAGTTTTTAGTATTGAAGTGTGTACATATATATGGGCTGTAGTGTAGAATCTTGGGTGCTAAACTGGTGGGAAGAGGAAGAGGAAGGAAAAAGAGAGGAGGAAGAAGCAAGAAGAGAAAAACAACTAGAAGAAGAAGAAGGTAAATCACATTCTCTTGTGTAGTTAGTAATGTGTATTACAACAGATTTTGAGAAGTAAAATAAGTAATGTGTATGGTAAGGAGTAATGAGTATATTGGAGTATAAGTAGAAGAGCAATGTAACAGTTTTGTAGCCTTTTAAATGATGTTTAAAAGCTTGGGAAAACATTGGGTATTGAATGTGTATGTGCAGGAATTTTATGTTGTTGTAGTAGTGTTGAAATGTGAGCATGTGGCTTGAGTAAACAGGTTGTGAGAATGAGAATATGTGAGCTGAAATAATGTGTGGAGAATGGTAAGAATATAGGGGAGACTATGTCCAATTTTACCTAGGGATGAGAGGACTTAGGTTGTTTAAGAAGAGGAAGTAATCTAAGTGATAACTAGGTGTACTTGAGGAGTGTAATGGGAGTTTGTTTTGTTTGAAACGGATTTGGAAATGAGTGTGTTAATGGGATGAAGCTAGATGTAAAGTAAGGCATTTTGGATGCTAGGAATGGCATTAGTTGAATGAGTAATAAATGATAGAAGTGTGAGTGAAAATCTGTAGCGTAAGAGGGTAAACAAAATCTGTAGCAAGAGGTATTGGATTTCATTGGAGGAATTAGGAGGAATGAGAGTACAAGACTTAGTAAAATGAATGTTGGACTTGGGTATAGGTATTGCAATGGCTTGGAGATGTATTTGGAATGCTAATGGTGGCATTGGTTGAGAAGTAATGGATGGTAGAATGGAGTATGAAAATCTGTAGCATAAGAGGAAAGAAAACCATTGTAAGTGTTGAAAGAAAGTGGGAGAAATTGTGTATGTGGATTTAGAAATGAGTAAGGAATTTGGGGAACGAACTAAGGCAATTTGAGGGCCTAAGTAGTGTTTAAACATGTGGGATTATATGTAGGAAGATGGGGAAGTAATGGGTAAAAGAGAGAACTGAAAACAGAAATAAAAATGCAAATACTGGGCCGGACCGACCTTGGGACCGGACTTGCAAGGTCGGTCGAGCCCAGATTTCCAAAGACGGGAAAGCTTCTGGAATGGACCGAACTTGCGACCGGACTTGCAAGTTCGGTCACACCAGAAAATTCTCCCGTCTGTAACCTACTGGAATGGACCGACCTTGCGACCGGACTTGCAAGGTCGGTCGACTCAATTTTTCCGCCTTGAAAGCTACTGGAATGGACCGACCTTGCGACCGGACTTGCAAGGTCGGTCGGGCAAAAATTCGCCTGCAATGAAACTTACTGGAATGGACCGACCTTGGGACCGGACTTGCAAGGTCGGTCGGCGCTGAAATTTTCCAGCGTAATTCCTTACTGACTTTGACCGACCTTGGGACCGGACTTGTAAGGTCGGTCGGGTCTTAGAAAAAAAATTAATTTAAATTAAATGATAATTATATATATATACCCATGTATATATACATATGTACATGTATGTAAGTAAGCTAATATTAAGTAAGAGAGTAAAACTTAGGGTAATGAAAAATAAGTAAGTAATGTGTAAGTGTAAGAAGTATAAGGACATAGTAAGTATGGATTAGTAAACGTAAGAGTAATTGGGTTAAGTTAATGATAGTTAGATTAATCATTCAACTGTATGTATATAATAGGATTTGATTTGTGAACACCGGAGGAACGTTAGGATACAAGTACAATGGTGAAAGGTATGATTTCTTCATGCCCTGTATCCTAATCTGGTTACCCCGATTTGTGTGCTTATTTGATCACCTAATAAGATAAATGCATGAATCGGACTATATTGCACTTACTTGTGCTTGTTTACATTGTTCTTGATATTTGTCTTGAAACAATAGTTTGTATAATTCATGAAATATATGAAGGATGATGAAGGGTATTGTATTTCGTAGTGTACTTGTATATTGTAATGTATTTTGTATGGATGTGTATATGAGCCTTGTATTGTATCATTGTGGCTTGAATGAATGACTTCTACTAATTCCTAACTACCTAACTCCTAAGTAAATTGGAATGAGTAGAAGTCCGATATAGCTTCGGCCACGCGTGAGGATGCGGAGTCACAAGAGGTTGGCTGCAATTCCTGACTCTTAAACTGGTCCGCGGCCCAAATCCCTTAAATGGGTAGCATCCCGGATTGGTGAGTCAAGTAAATCCCGGAGGTGGGACGGAGTAGTCCCCAGGGCCGGAGGTCCCGACGACTTAACATGAGTAAGAGTAAGAGTAAGTAAGTATGTATGAGTATGAGTATGTATGCGTATGTATGAAGTAATGAGTAAAAGAGTAATCTCCACCCGATTAACCCGGGTGGACCAATGAAGCTAACAAGAACTGTACTTTGCGTATGAAATGAGTATGTGTATCCGGAAGGAGGTAAGTATGCATTGGATGGTTATATCGTATTCCTTGTATGTAATGAATTGTATGTATGTATGCTTGCGTAAGTATTATTGTATTGTGTGTAAGAGCATGTATGCATGTATGTTTGTATGAAAATGAACTGCATGTATTCGACCAAGTGGTCGGCGTACCCTCACTAGTACGCGGGGTATGCGGTTATCATGCGCAGCGAAAGCTGACCCCCTAGGGGGAACGTTTTTAGTGTGCAGGTACCCGAAGCGAATATGGTCAAGGTAAGAGACCGGAGGCACAACCTTGTATTTAGAAGCCAGTAGCTTGTGAGGAACGGGTAGTAAGTAGTCTCTTAGTGAGTACGTATGAACTTGGAAGAGGTATTATACTTGTATAAGGATCTTAGTAAACTCGGTATGTGGATTATATTGTATTGTACTCGAAGTATTGTATCGAATGGAAGATTGTAGCATTTATTGGTATACGGAGTATGTATGGTAGATATAACACTCGGGATTCCGGTCCATCAGACCGATGCTGTATGTAGTAGCAGTAGCTTTGTTAGTCACGTGGGTGACTAACGGCATTGTATCACCCACATTATGTAAGTATGTATCCGCTGCGTGTATCTGATGTGTAAGGAGATTGGACGGTAAGCACTGTATTAATGGTAGGGGTGTTACAAAAAGTGGTATCAGAGCGAAGTATCGCTCTGATGACTGGAAATACCGAGTTTAGGGAATACCGAGTTAGGATTTAGAAGCTTAGGGCTATGGGCTGAGTGTTAGCATTAGAGATATGCTAGTTAGGAACTACCGGTAAGTACCGGAAACCTATAATACCAGACCCGCCCTCCTCAAACCCCATTGTATAACTTGGGAAAGGACGCCAGAGAGAAGAAAAGCCCTCATACTCGGGGAAAACCTGATCTGGCAGTTGTGAAGCAATCACACGGTAAACAAGAACCGACATATGGTAGATTCCACGAACTGCGAGTCCCGGAGATGGATCCCGGTTGGACAATAATACCCGCACTTGATAGCGGTGGAATGAGCACTCCAGCTACAAGGAGGCTACAACTTAACAACATGGGGCGACATGCTTAGTAGTCGTGAACCCCGGCTAGACAACCAGCAGCAGGAAAAGAAGCACTAACCGTGCAGCGAAATGGAAAAGGAGCAGTGATGGAAACCGAGACACAAGTCTACGGGACAGCAGTAGCTAGATAATAACCCGGGTGGACAAATGGAGCTAACAAATATTGTGCATTTGAGTATGTAATGAGTATGTGTTGTGTATGTATTGTTTATGTGTTTTGGAAGAAGGTAAGTAAGTATTGGTTGACCGGTATTGTCTTCCTGTATGTACTGAGCTGTGTGTATGTATCCTAGTGTAGTATTGTAGCATTTGTATGAAAGCATGTATGCATGTATGTATGAACAAAATGAATTGCATGTATTTGAAATACCCCAAACCTTGATATGAAGTTTAAATATTAAAATATGGTATTTAAAGGCTAAAAAGTGCCTTAGAAACAATGGTGAACAAGTTAAACCATAGTAAAAACAATAAAATACCATAAACATAGTTTGAGCAAAACACATGCTCTAAGCTTGGAATGAACTTGGTTAGGACCACCAAGACTTTATAACATTCACTTATGATTTAATAAGGCTAATTAAGTCCTTAGCAAACTTTGGTAGACATTTAAACCAAACAAAACACAAATAAATACCTTAAAGCCGATATTGGTGAAAATGTGCTCTAAGCCTGGGATAAGTTTGGTTAAGACCTAATAAGCTTACCAAGACCTTATTTATATGTTAATGAACATATTAAATCAATTACTAAAGAAAACCAAGCTTGAAAACAAGTTAAAACACAAAATGTGCTTCAAGGAGCCTTAAAGCACATTTTTGAAAAATTGTCTTGGAAATGGGTTTTGAGTGGCTAAATGTCCATCATTACTCTTCAATTAACATGTGTACTACTTAGTATCACATTAGGAAGTCGAAATCAATGGGAAATCAAAAATTTCACAAATATGTGACTTAGTTTGTGAATAGTGCTCAAATAGTGCTAGTTTTGACTTAAGTCAACATAAGTCAATTATTTGGTCAACAAAGACCATAAATATCTCTAATATGTAAGGGGGCACGGTTTTAGTGGTGTGAGGCACCATACTTGGCCAGCCAACTAAGAAAAGTAAAAGAAAATAAAGTAAAGTTACTATTTGCTTTATAACATAAATATCTTCAAACTTTGCCTCTCTCCTCACCTTTCTTCATTTCCTCTTGTTCCCACCGTCATCTTCCTCCATTCTCCCAACCAAAACCGTTCATGGTGCAGCACCTCTCTTCTCCAACTTCAATTGCTCACCAAATGTTCATTAATGCTCCAAATCAAATTCTAAGACCATAATTGCCTTAGTTAGACCAAGCTCTTCACTTCTATCTTTTCAAATCTTCAAGAACTCCATTTTGGTGCCATGAAGAATCTCCGTTGAAGGGGGAAAAGCTCATCTTCTTGCATATTGTTGTTCTCCTTTGTTTTGAGGTAATAAAGATCAAAGAAAATCCATGTTCCCTTCATTTTCTTATATGGCCGAAAATTCACCCTTTAATGGTGATTTTCTTGTTCTTCATTTAGCTTGAATGATCTCCAATGGACTAGGAGGAGTCCTATCTTACTACTTATTCAAGTTCCCTTTCAAATTCCAAAGGTAAACATCAATTTTAGTGTTTTATGGACACTTATGTAACCTAGGGTTTAATTATGAGTTTAAGTATTAAACTTAATGCTCATTACCCATAGTGTATTGGTTAGAAGATTGACAAGTGATAAAAGCTCCTTGCCGATTTCAACCAAGAAAGAACAAGAGAAAACATGTGGGAAAGCTTGGAAAACAAAGGGTAAATGACCTCTCTTAATGTAGTTTTATGTACTAGGAAATTGAGCTATATTTGCTTAATAATTAACCTAAAGAGCCAATGGGAAATGAGATAGAAAATATCCACAAGGTGGACTAAAAGGACATGGGAGCATTGTTGTGGTATTTACAGGTTGAAGGCATTATTATGTGGGAAAGTCAGTGTAAACCTCTACTACACACTTAACAATAATTGAAATTGCAGCGGAAATAACAACTAAACAATAACTAAACGATTCGGTGCTACAACGCCATTAACCACCCACGTGGTTAACAAGGCAGAATAAATACAAGTGTATTGGTCTGATGATCAGACTCCCGAGCATTAGGTACTAACATCCATACATATACATTACCAACATACCGAGTATTTACATAACAACATCCATCACTGTAAACCGTGCACCTAAACTCCACTGTCAACTGTCAACTGTCAACGACCGTCACTGTAATACAAACGGTGCCAAAATTTATCGCCACGGGAGCACAAGCGCATCCCGGGCTCAACATCCAAAATAACAAAAAGTATTTCTTCAGCCTAGAATCTATAGCCATTCCGCTTCCTTGATCCTCATCCTGCAGTAAAAATATGGAGCCCCCGAGGGGGTCAGCAACCCTTGGCTGGTATGGTTAACGGTAGCCCATCGGCTATCGGGATACGCGCAAACTAATGTCATGATGGCATGGCATTCATTTTAAACATACAACATATATATCATAGCAAGAATTGCATAACAACATCACACATAACATACAAGAAACAAATCCTTTTAGGAAACGAACCAATACAATTAGATCCCATGGAGAGCCTAGAGAATGTTGCCAAACTCATGCTAAGCTCGTTACATAACTCGTTACCGTCCTATTAAATGGAACGAATAACTTAACACAAAGGTGCATTGGATATAGTGATCCAAGCACACCAAACAAAACATAGTATGCCCATGTGGCCCGACGTGAGTCAGTAAAATAGCCTGGTTAAGCTAAAGGGAAGGTTGGAAACCAAATGGAAGAACAACCATAACATATAGAGAGAATAAACCCGTTATGACATCGACTCCCATACTCACACGCATGGCCAGAATAGACCGGACTCATCACTCCCCAGTTATCACTTGTTAGAAGTTCGACATCGAACTCAACAAACAATCACATACAAGTGGTTAAGTCTTGTTAGCACACATAAGGGAAATGAGTCACACTTAACAATATAATAATATTTAACAACTGTAAACTCATTACATGACTTAAGTCTTACAAGTTCATAAACACAAGAAAAACAAACAACACAGCCGGTGTAAACGGTAGCGCAACAGACTGCAAGAAAACCATACCTTGGTCTTTGCTTCGACTGGTTTCCACCGTTGGAGAATCCTATACACATTAGTAACGTCGGTTAATTAACGCACTAGTTCGTTGTTAACATTACTTCACATAACTAGTTATTTATTTTCACACTTGTTATAACTTTTCACCCTTCCTTTTGCCATTATAACTCACCTAACATACCTTAGACAACCTCACATCATCATTACAACTAATCACCATTTTTAGACAACGTTTTCTAGTCTTAAACAACATTTTTGGCCAACACAGTGGCCTGTCCGAACTTGTGTCCAAGCTTCCCAAGTTCGGACGCAAGTCGAGACTCAAAGGGTGAACCCAGACGTATGTCCGAATTGTGTCCGATTTCCTAAGTTCGGACAATAGGTCGAGGGAAAATCAGGGAAAGAGAGGCGGTGGTGCGGTGTCCGAACTTCAAGGGTCGGACAGAAGTTCAGACAGTGGCCGAGAGACTACAGAAAACTTAACGCAACATGGCACGTCCGGACTTCCAAATACGGACGGAAGTTCGGACGTGTAGGAAAGTTCATTTTCTACATTCTTAAACAACTTGTTCATTTCTTACCAAAACTTCTAACACTTATAATGTTTTCTCCTTAGATTTCCAAGTGGTGTTTCATGCCTATAATAACCATTATGCCAAAGTATTTTCCTCTCCATTAAACATCATCTTCCAAGCATCTTTCTTACAAACCAAATTTCCTAATGTCATTCTTGAAATCCTTTACAAGTTTATACCTTCTCCTCATTTACCAAAATTTGCCTAAATCTCTACACACTCCAAAATGACTTTGGTGCATTCCAAAACACTCATTGATTTCTACAATCTCTAAGATAGTGCCTAAGTTCTTCTTGCACTGTAAAAACACCCTAATACACTTTCTTTCCCTAGTAATATACCTAGTCACTTCTAACACTTCCTAGTTCACCTAAACTCATTTAGACACTTAAAACTTGTAAATATTACCTAATTTCGACATGGGTTCTACTAACATCTTGTTACCCAAAGCACATAGTTTTCACCATTAAACATCCAAGAACACTAAAAATCCATCAAAAGCATTTTATATACACAAAATTTCACCCCAAACTACACTATATCATAATATAGTGCATAATTAAATTGCTTGGCACTTAGGCCCTTAAATAACATGGCTCTTAGGCCCTTAATAGCATAAACCATAAACACGAATTTCCCACATTATATTTGCCTTTGACCTGCAATACATACAACAACACATATGCCCTTTAATAGTCTCCTGAGAGCATTTTATAAGTTATTTTGGATACCTTAGGTAGTGTAAGACCACTTTGTTTTTTTTTTGAACATAGCTCATTCTCCTAGACATTAAACTACATTAGGTTAGCATATTTTCCTCTTTCCTACAAACATATTTCTTGTTTCCTTGATTAAAATCGGGAAGGATGTTTTGATTGCTTGTCAACTTCTAAACCATATACAAATAATGAATGAGTATACAAGCTTTATGCTTCATCTCATTGTAAACCCTAGATACATATATTGTCTTAGAACATTTAGATGATTGTTTTACCTTGGATATGAAGAGAGTTTGGATATGTAGCAAGAGAGGACTCCACCAAGCCCTTGGAAGATTCAAATGAAGCTAGAACAAGCAAGGTAAAGGGCACCATTAATGGTGCTTTTCGGACAACATACAAACATGAAGCAAATGTTATTTTTTCTTTGAGTTTCCTTACCTAGAAGCAAAGGAGAACAATAATATGTGAAAAAATGAGCTCAAACTCCTCCCATGGAGATTCCTCTTGGCACCGAAATGGAGCTCTTGGAATTTTGAGAAGATAGGAATGAAGAGCTTGACGAGACTAGAAGAATGGTGGTTTGTTTTTGATTTGGCAAAGTGATCTAGGAGATATAAGAGATTGAGAATGGTGTTTGTGTGTGGTACTATAGCAAAACCGATGGAGAAAGGAAGAGGAGAGGTTGGAGCGTGGGAAAGCAAGGGAAATGAGAGAATGAAGATAAGTTTGCAAGTTTTGGATATTTAAGTAGTAAAGCAAATAGTACTTTCTACTTTACTACTTTACTTAGCTTATTTTTGTTTAAATATGGTGAGTCATCAAGAAAACCGGCCCCCATATTATATCAAGGGGTATTTTAGTCTTTGTTGACCAATTGTCTCACTTATAATGATATATGTTATAAACTAGCTTATTTTAGTTACTATTCACAAAAACAAGGCACATAGTTGTGAAATTTTTGATTTCCCATTGATTTAGACTTCCTAATGTGATACTAATTAGTACACATGTTAATTAAAGAGTAATGATGGACAATTAGCCATTCAAAACTCATTTACAAGATAATTTTTCAAAAATGTGCTTTAAGACTCCTTAAAGCACATTTTGTGTTTTAACTTGTTTTTCCTTGGTAATCGGTTTAATATGTTCATTAATATATAAATAAGGTCTTGGTAAGCTCATTAGGTCTTAACCAAGCTTATCCCAAGCTTAGAGCACATTTTGGCCCTTATTGACTTTAAGGTATTTATTCGTGTTTTCTGTGGTTTAAATCGTTTACGAATGTTTCTAAGACTCGTTTTAGTCTTAATACACCATATTTTAATGTTTAAAAAACATACTAAGGTTTGGGGTATTTCAATCTACCCCCCTTAAAAGAACTTTCTCCCCAAAGTTCATACTTCCCACATATCCTAAATATTAGAACACAGGAATACATATAAACAATACTTCCATAACAACATACTTACATAGCACCGGACACAAGGTGAAAACAACATAACAACACAACATCATTCAGACACAACGGTCTGTAACATAACAAGGTAGTAACATAACAACATAACACATAGACAATGTATCCGAATACATGTCGTACACACATAACCGAATCGTCTCTACCCCCCTTAAAATAGGGGTACACCCCGTACCCTATTCATACAAATACTAAGAAGTAAACAACAACGGGTACTTCGCCTTCATCTTGTCTTCCAGCTCCCAAGTGGCCTCCTCAATGTCCTGGTTAGACCAGAGAACCTTCACCAGTCTCACAGACTTATGGCGAGTGTCTCGAGTCTTAGTGTCCAGAATCCGTACGGGAGTCTCCACTGATCGCATGGTCGGCTCTAAGGTTAGCCTCTAAGGCTGAAGTACATGAGACGGATCAGACATATATTTCTTCAACTGGGACACATGAAATACATCATGTACCTTGCCCAGCTCGGCGGGTAAATCAAGTCTGTAAGCTACCGGGCGATCCGCGTCCATCACAACATAAGGCCCCACATATTTTGGGCTCAACTTGCCTTTTGGCCAAAAAGAAACACTCCCTTCATGGGGGATACTCTAAGAAATACTGATCGCCCACGGCGAACTCCAGGTCACGTCTGCGCACATCAGCGTATGATTTCTGCCTATCCTGAGCTAACTTCATGTTAGCCCGGATCTGTCGTACCTCTGCTTGAACTTGCTCCAGATACTCTGGTCCTATAATGACCGTCTCACTCGACTCATCCCAGCATAATGGCGTGTGGCATGGTCTACCGTACAAAGCCTGGAAGGGAGACATCTTGATCGAAGCATGGTAACTATTGTTATAACTAAACTCAATGAGATGTAACTTATCAATCCAGCTGGTCTGAAAGTCAAGTGCACATGCACGTAACATATCCTCGAGTGTCTGGATGGTGCGCTCACTCTGACCATCTGTCTGTGGGTGGAACGCTGTACTTTGCTTCAGCTCGGTACCAAGCGCTTCCCGTGTGGATTTCCAGTACCTGGAGAGGAATCTGGTATCCCTGTCAGACACAATCGTTTTCCGTACCCCATGGTGCCGTACTATCTCTCTATCGAAAAGCTCTGCAAGTTTTGCCACTTTCCAGGTGTCCTTCATCGGTATGAATCGAGCCACCTTGGTAAGTCGGTCAACAACCCAAATCATATTCAGACCTCCCCTTGTAGGCAGAAGCCCTACTACGAAGTCCATAGAAATTTCATAGAACTTCCACTTAGGCACTGGCTTTGGCTGTACCATACCACCAGGCCGTTGGTGCTCAAACTTGACCTTCTGACAAGTGAGACACCTTAATACATAATCATTCACATCTTTCTTCATTCCAGTCCACCAAAAATAATGTTTCATACCCTTATACATTTTTGAAGCTCCGGGGTGAATCGAAGTCATAGAACAATGGGATTCACTCAGTATGCGCTCCTTCAGCTCAGCGCTACTCCTCTGAATACACAGTCGGCCATTAAGCCTAATCAGGTCATCATCGTGGAGTCGGAAGTCGTACTTCTGACCCTCGAACGTGCCATCAATAAGCTTCTGCCTGATCTCTCAACAATACTGATCCCTCATCTGAGCACTCCGCACCTCTTCAACCAAGCTAGTATGAGAGACTAGCGAATGCAGAGAGTGTGCTCGGCGACTCAATGCATCAGCTACCACATTTTCCTAACCCTCTTTATACTGCAGATTGATGTCGTAATCGCTTAGAAACTCGACCCACCTTCTTTGTCTCATGTTCAACTCCTTCTGGGTGAACAAGTACTTTAAACTCTTGTGGTCAGAATAGATTGTCACGCTTACCCCATACAAATGATGTCGCCATATCTTCAATGCGAAGACAATGGCACCCAATTCTAAGTCGTGGGTAGGGTAGTTCTCTTCATGCTTCTTCAGCTGTCGGGAGGCGTATGCTACAACCTTTCCGTGCTGCATCAATACACATCCCATACCTCTACCTGATGCGTCGCAATAGACCTCAAAACCATCTGGACCGTCTGGTAAAGTCAGGACTGGTGTAGATGTCAGAGCATCCTTGAGACTCTGGAAAGAACCCTCGCAGTCGACTGTCCACTCGAATGGTGCATCCTTCTTCATTAAGGAAGTTATCGGCTTCGAGACACTGGAGAAGTCCTTCATAAATCTCCTATAATAACCTGCCAGACCGAGGAAGCTCCGGATGTTGGTAACTGTCTTCGGCCTAGGCCAGGTGCGCACTGCATCAATCTTTGCCGGATCAACAGTGATCCCGGCATCAGAAATCACATGACCAAGAAAGGATACTTGGTTCAACCAAAACTCACACTTTGAAAACTTAGCATACAACTGATTCTTTCTCAATGTTTGCAACACACTTCTCAGGTGGCTTTCGTGCTCACCCTTGGATTTCGAATACACAAGTATATCATCGATGAAGACTACCACTGACTTGTCCAACTGATCTTGGAACAAGCGGTTCATTAAGTCCATGAACTTGGCTGGTGCATTGGATAAACCAAACGGCATAACCGTAAACTCATAATGTCCATATCTGGTTTTGAATGCGGTCTTCTTAATGTCACTGTCACGGATGGCAATCTGATGGTATCAGGATCGTAGATCTATCTTGGAGATGACTGATGCTCCTTTCAACTGATCAAATAAGTCGTCGATGCGTGGTAAAGGATAACGGTTCTTCACCGTAACTACATTCAGCTCACGATAATCAATACACAGGCGGAGACTACCGTCCTTCTTCTTCACGAAGAGGACCGGCGCTCCCCATGGTGAAACACTAGGGCGGATAAATCCCTTGTCGAGTAGGTCTCTCAGCTGCTCCTTGAGCTCTGTCATCTCTACTGGAGCCATACGATAGGGCGCCTTCGCAATTGGTCCGGTGCCTGGAACCAAATCAATCTCAAACTCAACTTCCCGTGCTGGCGGCATGCCCGGCAGTTCCTTAGGAAATACATCAGGACACTCTAACACTACCGGCACATCTGGGCTAAACTCTGGGTCTCTCTCTATGTCCTGGACATAGCAGAGGTATACATCATTCCCTCGTCATAATTCACGATACATGGCCATGGCGGTGATGATCTGAGTCGAAGGCTCCTTGGGCCTCTGGCGATAAGATATGGTAACCCCTGACGGACTCCGAAGAAGCAGACGATGCTCGGCACACAGGATTCTGCCCTTGTACCGCTCCAACCAGTTCATCCCGACGATCACATCAAAACGAAGTCCCTCGAACTCTATCAAGTCGATCGGAAACTCTTCATCTCTGATTCGTACAACAACATCTCGGTGGTAGCGGGTACACCTGATCCGCTCTTTCGACGGGAGAGTGACTAGAAAGTCAGGTATCTCTTCACCGACTAACCCCAGCCTCTTCGCAAAAGATAGCGAAATAAATGTATGTGAGGCTCCGGAGTCGAACAAGATCGAAGCGTCCACACCATTGACTGGAAAGATACCGGTGAGGATTGTGCCGCTCTTGCCGGCTTCTGCCTCATTGCAGACACTCAGTATACCTCCCGTTCCGAGTGCACAGCCTAATTCATTGGCAAACTAATAAGTATTTGGTAATAACACGGTTGACATACTTCAAACAACTCCACTTTATTCATTAACACACTCTTTACAACATACGTTGGTTTGCATTGTTGACATAACTAACACATACATAACATCCTTAACATTCACTGACTTAACACGTTACATAATTACAAAAGGCTTTAAAACTATCTGAAGGTCAAATTCAAATGTCTGGGTTTCATGTGTGTGGCATTGATCACTAGCAATGGTGCGGTATTCAGTTTGATCTTCTTGATGCCGTGATATAGCATCCTTGACTGCCCACCCATGATTAAACATCTCCTGATTTCAACACTAGCTTCCTTGCGAGATTAGCACGCTTCTGCTCGCCGTACACAAACACTACGGTGTCACCAAGGACCAAGACCACGGGTACCCTCACTTAGAGACTCGGGTGACTCGTCCTTATCTTGGTGTAACCCTAACCGTCAACCTTTCTGGTAGAAGTTCACAATAATAAATCCGCTTAACACTTGGTATTGAATCTAATTCAACTTGCTGAGCAATTCCCATGGCGTTGTTAACGACGCAAGGTACTCCTCAGGTATCATCTGAACAGTTGCTCCATCTTCAGCTCGCACTTCTTGATATGTCTTGGTGTAAGGATTTCAGTCCTTACCCATGCAATCATCTTCAATTCATCTTCAATCGCTCGGGTATTCGGGTATGTAGAAACCTCCGGGTGCTCCCAGTTCGTCGCATCGTCAGATAATGTGGATCTGTGCTTCCGGTGTCAGGTATCCATCTAAGAGTACCATACCTGGTTGGATGACCGGACATTGCTCCATTGGAAAGTCGGTGATGTTGATGGTGGTTTCTTCAGGGTTTGGTGTGGGGTGGGATGGATAGCAAATATTGAAGGCTCCTTTAAGTTTAGAATTATCTAATCAGGTGACTTTCACATTATACTTTAATTCTTTACTCACATTGCGGTACACTTAGACTCACTAACACACATGCATGTAATGTGATATGCAATCACTTATTTCACTCAACAGTTTAGGCGGTACCTGGTCTACTAGAGGGCCCTAGTGCCTCAGACCGGTCTACCACATTCAGGGTGGCCTTGCCGGACCCTGTCCCCTTCCCCTTCTGGGAGTCAGTGTACCTCTGATCTGGGGGTGGCTGTTTAGCCGTCTTCGGGCCATCGGTGATTGCGGCGGCCTTACCCTTCCATTGCCCCTTTGGCCTATAGTTCCTGCCACTGGGGTTCTACCAGCACTCGTAGTCGCGGTGCCCCATCTTCTGGCAGTAACGACACTGCACATCGTTGCCCTTGCAGTCCTTGCCGGGGTGGTCTCCGTTGCACCACTTACAGTAATAGTGACGCTCCGGTCCAGAGCCCGTGCTAGCTACTAACACATTATACATTCAGTACACACTTCACATTATAACATCACATACTTAAACTCGATATTCAGAACTAATTGTTTACCCTTGAATGGTTGAGAGCGCTGCAGACTGTTATTTCTGAGTGGTTGAAATGGTGTAAAATTAAAAGAAAGGAAATTAAAAACTCAAATTATAAACGTCGGGCTGCAAACAAATCCCGGTCGTAGTTAGTAAAACAAGTGTCGTATCCACAGGGAGATTGTTCAATTTATCCTAGTCTTGGTAGTTACTTAAAAACTGTAAAAAGGGGTTTAGCCGGAGGCAAGCTTGATTTGTTGTTGGATTAATTCAGAAATAATAAAAACAGTAAAAAGGTGAATTAATTGATGTGAATGGAAAAATGTATCCTAGGATAGCGGGGGAATTTCCTAAATTACTTAACCATATTTATAACCATGTCTCAATTATTTATTGCCTATTAGAGTTAATAATTGTCAGTTACGAACTCTTAATAAAAGCCTTAATATTTTCCTGCTCAGTCCGGAGTGTAAATACTAAGATTAATTCCTTTGTGGTACCTAGACTATCTCAAAATCATATGTTGATAATTACCAAATAAATGCAGTCGTTTGTCGCGCAAAGCATTTAGCAATATTAGTTGAAAGGAATTAAAACAAGTTAAATGAGAGAAACAGGTGATAAATATTAATTACGTAATATTAGAAATCAAACCCCCATCCTAGGATACAAAAGAAAATTACTCAGACATTAACGGAGATAAGAAGATTACACAGATAGATTTTGACATTAATTCAGAGGAAGAACTGGTCTGTTCTCGCTCTCACTGCTGCTCTTCTATTTCTTTTGTTACTGCGTGAGTGTGGACTGATGTGGTGTTACGGGAGGAAATATAAGTGGAAGCGAATGGGTGAGTGTGGTGAATGGTTTCTTCAGACTCCCGTCGTGCGTGTGGTGTTTATGCAGTTAAGGTGGTGGGTTTATATAGAGGTTTGGATCCGTACGAATTTGATTTGCAGATGAAGAAGAGCATTGATTGCTTCATTGATTGCGCAGGGGACAGACTGAATACGCGTGCGGAGTAGATGGATAAGTTGCGGGCGAGTCGGGCGAGTTGCAGACGACGACGGCGCGAAGAAGATACTGGTCGCGACTGATAATTAGTCACGGTTATATTGGTGTCCGCCTGCTGGTACCGCCCAATAAGTGGCGGTAACCTCTGTGTTGTCCGCGAGATTAAGAGGCGGTAGCCTCTATGTTAACCGCGAGGCGGTTGCCTGTGTGGTGACCGCGAGTTAAGAGGCGGTAGCCTCTATGTTGACCGCGAGGCGGTTGCTTGTGCCTCGTCCGCGAGTTTAAGAGGCGGTAGCCTCTATCACCGTCCGCCAGTTATGAGGCGGTCGCCCCTGTGGTGTCCGCCAGGCGGTAGCCTGTGAGAAGACCGCGTGTTATCGCGATGTCAAGCTTATTTCTTCTACTAGCTCTACATTCTTCGTTTCGGCTCCGTTTTCTGAGCCGTCTGCGCCTATACGTTCGTCTCTTAATCTACTTCACTCCCAGCTTGGTTTTCCTCATGTTAAACCAATAAATTTGTGAGATAAACATAAAACATAAACTAGAGGAAAACTAACCGAAGTGGAGAAATGAGCAAGAAAAGTGCTAATATTATATATGAAATACACCTATAAATCATGCTCATTTGGACACTTATCAAGCGCAGGGGCTTAGCCGCGTATGCATAGGTGAGCTGCAACGGCTCCTCAGCAGTGGTGGTCTGGGTCTGGCCCTTGCCACTCTGTTGCTGTCCTTTCTGGGACTGGGGGTATGGCTTTTTCTTCATCCCTCCCCCGTACCCTTGCGTGCTTTGACCCTCGCTCGTGGCCTTACACTTGAGTGCATTCTCCTCATCCCTCAGACGGACGGTGATCTCTACTATTGCAGCGGCATGATAGCACTCCTACATTTAGGGTGTTAGTTATGCCCCGCAAATCAAACTCATAATTACATTAACACACTGCACATACTTATTCACATCACATTGTGGTTCCGTTACCTGCAAAGTAGTATATCCGCTCGGCCCCATACCATAGCGTAGGCGGTAGCTGAGGCCGTTGTAAAAACGGTTCACCAGAATCCGGTCTAAGTAACCCAGATCCGGCAGCAGATGGATAAGTCCGATGAAAGCGGAGCAGTACTCATCTACCATCATCTTATCCCCTTGTCTCAAATTGTTGAGCTCTAGGCGCTTGGCCTCTTGCACATGTATCGGGTAGTATTTGGCTCGTAGCAGAGCCGTGTACTCCCTTCACTGAAAGGTAGGATCCACAACTCTGCCCTCCCTTACCAGCTTCCACCAACTCTGAGCCGATCCCTTCATGTAGTAAGCGGCAAGACGGACCTTGACCTCCTCGGGCACATTCAAGGTCTCGTAGGCGGTCTCCATCTCAGAGATGTACGCCTACAACTTACCAGGGCCGGTCTCCCCACTGAATGACGGGGGTCTCAAATCCGCCAACGCCTTGACCCAATTGGTCTCGCGCGGCTGTGGTTGCGGTTGTGGCCCTTGTTGACCCGCACCGCCTTGCTGCTGCTGCATCGCAGCTACCAACTGTGGGACCATCTGGGCTACAGCGGCCGCAACAGCGTCGGCCATGACTTGCGCCGTAGGGTTCTCTCCCTGGTTCCCGGTATTCTAGCCATCAGAGTGATACTTCGCTCTGATACCACTTTTTGTAACACCCCTACTACGCACTTAACAATAATTGAAATCGCAGCGGAAATAACAACTAAACAATAACTAAACGATTCGGTGCTACAACGCCGTTAACCACCCACGTGGTTAACAAGACAGAATAAATACAAGTGTATCGGTCTGATGATCAGACTCCCGAGCATTAGGTACTAACATCCATACATTACCAACATACCGAGTATTTACATAACAACATCCATCACTGTTAACCGTGCACCTAAACTCCACTGTCAACTGTCACGACCGTCACTGTAATACAAACGGTGCCAAAATTTATCGCCACGGGAGCACAGGCGCATCCCGGGCTCAACATCCAAAATAACCAAAAGTATTTCTGCAGCCTAGAATCTATAGCCATTCCGCTTCCTCGATCCTCATCCTGCAGTAAAAATATGGAGCCCCTGAGGGGGTCAGCAACCCTTGGCTGGTATGGTTAACGCGCAGCCCATCGGCTACCGGGATACGCGCAACTAATTGTCATGATGACATGGCATTCATTTTAAACATACAACTTATATATCATAGCAAGAATATTGCATAACAACATCACAGATAACATACAAGAACGAATCCTTTTAGGAAACGAACCAACACAATTAGATCCCATGGAGAGCCTAGAGAATGTTGCCAAACTCATGCTAAGCTTGTTACATAACTCGTTACCATCCTGTTAAATGGAACGAATAACTTAACACAAAGGTGCGTCGGATATAGTGATCCAAGCACACTGAACAAAACATAGTATGCCCCTGTGGCCCGACGTGAGTTAGTAAAATAGCCTTGGTTAAGCTAAAGGGGAGGTTGGAAACCAAAATGGAAGAACAACCATAACATACAGAGAGAATCGAACCGGTTATGACATCGACTCCCATACTCACACGCGTGGCCGGAACAGACCGGACTCCTCACTCCCAAGTTAGCACTTTTTAGAAGTTCAACATCGAACTCAACAAACAATCACATACAAGTGGTTAAGTCTTGTTAGACACACATAAGGGAAATGAGTCACACTTAACAATACAATAATATTTAACAACTGTAAACTCATTACATGACTTAAGTCTTACAAGTTCATAAACACACAGAAAAACAAACAACACACAAGACTGCAAGAAAACCATACCTTGGTCCTTGCTTCGACTGGTTTCCACCGTTGGAGAATCCTATACACATTTAGTAACGTCGGTTAATTAACGCACTAGTTCGTTGTTAACTTATTACTTCACATAACTAGTTATTTTATTTTCACACTTGTTATAACTTTTCACCCTTCCTTTTGCCATTATAACTCACCTAACATACCTTAGACAACCTCACATCATCATTACTAACTAATCACCATTTTTAGACAACATTTTCTAGTCTTAAACAACATTTTTGGACAACACAGTGGCCTGTCCGAACTTGTGTCCAAGCTTCCCAAGTTCGGACGCAAGTCGAGACTCAAAGGGTGAACCCAGACGTATGTCCGAACTTCTGTCCGATCTTCCTAAGTTCGGACATAGGTCGAGGGAAAATTAGGGAAAAGAGATGGCGGTGTCCGAACTTCATGGGTTGGACAGAAGTTTGGACAGTGGCTGAGACTTAGAAAACTTAACGCAACAGGGCACGTCCGGACTTCCAAATTCGGACGGAAGTTCGGACGTGTAGGAAAGTTCATTTTCTACACTCTTAAACACTTGTTCATTTCTTACCAAAACTCTTAACACTTATAATGTTTTCTCCTTAGATTTCCAAGTGGTGTTTCATGCCTATAATAACCATTATGCCAAAGTATTTTCCTCTCCATTAAACATCATCTTCCAAACATCTTTTCTTATAAACCAAATTTCCTTATGTCATTCTTGAAATCCCTTTACAAGTTTATACCTTCTCCTCATTTACCAAAATTTGCCTAAATCTCTACACACTCCAAAATGACTTTGGTGCATTCCAAAACACTCATTTGATTTCTACAATCTCTAAGATAGTGCCTAAGTTCTTCTTGCACTCTAAAAACACCCTAATACACTTTCTTTCCCTAGTAATATACCTAGTCACTTCTAACACTTCCTAGTTCACCTAAACTCATTTAGACACTTAAAACTTCTTATATATTACCTAATTTTTGACATGGGTTCTACTAACATCTTGTTACACCAAAGCACATAGTTTTCACCATTAAACATCCAAGAACACTAAAATCCATCAAAAGCATTTTTATACACAAAATTTCACCCCAAACTACACTACATCATAATATAGTGCATAATTTAAATTGCTTGGCACTTAGTCCCTTAAATAACATGGCTCTTAGGCCCTTAAATAGCATAAACCATAAACACTGAATTTCCCACATTATATTTGCCTTTGACCTGCAAATACATACAACAACACACATGCCCTTTAATAGTGTCCTTGAGAGCATTTTACTAAGTTATTTACCATTGGCTCCTTAGGTAGTTTTAATAAGTAACATAAGCTCATTTCTCCAAAGACATTAAACTTCATTAGGTTAGCATATTTACCTCTTTTCCTCACAAACTTCTTTCTTGTTTCCTTGATTAAAATCGGTAAGGATGTTTGATTGCTTGTCAACTTCTAAACCATATACAAATATTGAAATGAGTATAGACGCTTTATGCTTCATCTCATTGTAAACCCTAGATACATATATTGTCTTAGAACATTTAGATGATTGTTTTACCATGGATATGAAAGAGAGTTTGGATATGTAGCAACAGAGGACTCCACCAAGCCCTTGGAAGATTCAAATGAAGCTAGAACAAGCAAGGTAAAGGGCACCATTAATGGTGTTTTTCGGACAACATACAAACATAAAGGAAATGTTATTTTTCTTTGAGTTTCCTTACCTAGAAGCAAAGGAAAACAATAATATGTGAAAAGATGAGCTCAAACTCCTCCCATGGAGATTCATATTGGCACCGAAATGGAGCTCTTGGAATTTTGAGAAGATAGGAATGAAGAGCTTGATGAGACTAGAAGAATGGTGGT
>CM041781.1:71502190-71555623 GCA_023374045.1 Limonium bicolor
TATTCATATCTGTGTCCACTTGTAGGAAGTTTCGAGAATCATTCAACCCCGATGTGGTCAGCATCCGTGTTGAACTATCTCTCACCTCAATTTATGTTTGGTTTCCCTTGATCGGACCAGGATCAAGTTCAACTTCCCACGTCGATTTCAAACAGTCAATTGTTTATCCACTTCTAATCTTGTTTCCTCTTGATATTTGCCACCTTGTGTCCTATAGATACACAAGTCAACTAGTGTAATTAATCTAATCACCAGCATATAGGATCATGTATCCTAACCATGTACCAAGTTCACTCGACTTATAATTATTCGTACAATTCCTAGAGGTTTTACCTCCACTAAACATAATTATCCGTATATTTTAAGCGTGCGAAATCGCTCTACCCCCCTTAAAATGATTACGCCCACGTAATCGAATGAGTTCAAGATGTTCCATTCCAGTGGAATTATTCATGCACTAATGTGCTACATATTTCGTTACCCCTTCTTTTTTTATAGGGTCGGGCTTAGCCCCTCAGGCTATACCACCTGTCTCGGTTAGGTGTGTGTATATTCATATACGGTTTGATCGGGAGGTGTAAACATATCATTTGTTTCCCCAAACCCGCTAGGTACGTCAAACCTAAGCAATATGGGCCCACACGCTCCGCAAGCAGTCTGCCCAACTACTATATGGTTAGTTTACCCATTTCATGTCAGTTTCGACTCCATGTGACGGTGTTTTCTACACGGTCTTCCATAATTATGGGAATGGAGTCATTTATTCGGCTGTGTGGTATCCTCCTTACACACGCTAATTATTTCAACTGGTTATTCTATTTGGTCCTCCTGAATTCTATACATGCTCATGGTATATTCCCAAGAGTTCATGCCACCCTACCGAACTAACCTTCGGTATAAGGGTTGTTGAGCTATGCTCTAGCACCTAGTGCTCGTAGTAGTCGTGTCTAAAATCTCAAGGTGAGTCTGATATGCGCAACTAACTGGCGCCTCATGACTCCAACTTATTTCCCTCTGGAATGAGTTCGTTCTTTGGGTACCTTGTAGGTCCGCTTTTGCTAGTGTGAACTCGTATCCCTCGTGTGTTGGTACTTTAGTATCCACATATATGGTTCATCCCTCATCTCGATTAGGGGAATCCATTTGTTTATCTGATGTTCCACCTTCTGATTCTTACCAACATAATTCGGTTAACAGTTATTATAATGGTCGCTTGTTGCACACCATGTACCAGTCGATTGGACGGTTATCGCCATTGCGGTTTGCATGGAGTATCTAATCTCCAGCTTAGAGTATCTCTTATAATGCTCGCTTTTGCCCTTCGTCTGTTGTAAACATACAATACGACTGTGGGTTTTAGCTTGGTATTCATTTTGTGTTCAACCCTAATTGGTACTAACATACTAACGTTTTATGGCTTGAGCATGTGGTTATTATTATTTAATGCGATATCATCGCAGCGCCCTCAGCGCGTGGTATAACTCTCTCTGTGCCCCCTTTTTGGGTAGCATCTATTTTCACAAAGGTTTCTCTAATATAACTTCCTTAGATACCACAATTCCTCTTCTCATTCATGGGTTCAACTTGCCATTACCATTAATTTGTCCTTAGTTTCCTCGTTTACTAAAATCCGTAAGACTTATGTTCTGACTCCTCCAGTGTGGAGTTGCGACCTTATGTCACTTTATTATCAAGCTATCCTTGATTTTCCTAACCTTGCTAGTTTGACTGAGATCTCTCTCGTCATTACATGTTTTACCTAGTCAGGGTTCCCTCCGCTGACTTAGACACAGAGTTGATTACCTCCTGGGTCCGTACACTACTCGTTTACATGCATGGGGTACCATACTGATACATTACTACTTACCCAACTAACTTAATATAAGTTTTGTCAGGCCCACAAGCTCCTAGGAGTGCGGTCGTCCCATGTCTCATTTAGTGCACTCGTGGCGTTCGTACCCAATGATTATCGTACTCTTAGTCTCGGTAATTGATGTTTGCGTAACTATGCTGCCAATTCTTAACCTTTAATGTCAGAATGGCCCTAATATTAGGTTCTATGGTTTCCTTTATTAATGTGTATTTCCTTTACCTTCTCTAAGATAGGTGTTTGCGACTTATCGCCCTAATTCTAGTTTCCACATGCTCGTCATCTGGTATCTGTGAGTGGGGATCAGTAACTACTTATTATCTCTTCCGTTCACTCCTAAGCTGTTAACGCCTTCAGATATGAGTTTTCAGTTCTAGAACTCCACCCAATCCATTGGGTTACACCCCATGGTGTAGTTCGGACTCAATGATAAAGGTTGACACCTCGTGTTTTCTCTATCTTATGGTGTCCCGTTAGTCTAATATTAATCAGTACTTGTGATTCATCACCCTTGTTCCCCTAGTTTTGGGTCACTTTGGTGGTACTAAGGTATCCCTCCGTACGCCTATGCCATACGATATTCAGACTCAATACTTATTCTAATAGTTGGAATGATTGTTAGTCTTGTTATCCTAATTTATTCCTATGGTGGGTTCTAACTTTCACTTCTGCCCTCCAGGTTACAATTGGAACCCACAACTTAGTGGTTTCCGCCAATCATTCCTCTTTATTGTGTAGTCCTTACTCTTATTCAACTCATAAATCCTCCATCCTCTTTGAGGTAACGGTATCCTCCGTCATCAAGCAATTTTCACTTTTTAGTTTATATCCACTGCCCTCCATACGGGAGTCTAGCAGCATAATGGATCAACAACACCTCCGGTGTGTGTGGTGCAGGCATTACATCGGCCCCTTTTATTGCACGATCACCTCTGCCTATTAGTTTTTAAAAAAAGTCCTGACTCGTATAGCTCACTTCCTGCCCTCTGGCAATGTTCAATGGTAGTGGTTTAACCACGAGTGTCGTGCACTCTCTAAATATGGTTATGCTGGCCCTGAAGACCCGTCACTCCCCACCGGTAATGATTGACGTGTATTGTCCATACCGGCACTGGGGTTAGTTTACCGTTGAAATACCCCTAAGTAATTAAATATTGCTTTAGTATATAATTAATTAAATTAACGCCAAGCATGCCTTAAAAATAAGTGGAACACAACAAAGTTTTCAGAGAGCCAAATGTATGTGCATTGTTTTGTGAATAATAACCAATAGTGCAAAAGAAATATATGATAACATTAGCCACTTAATCGAACCTATGGTCATATATTTCCTTGACCTGGCTAATATGTATTCCGCCAGTTTAAGACTGGTAACCGGGCACGTTAACGTTTTCGATTATAATTATGTGTGACTCAATACGCTTACCTTATTGAAGTAAGTTCATAACACCTTAATACATTAAGGTATAAACAATCAAGTAAGTAATAACATGCGAACAGTTTACTATTACCGTACTTATGTACATACGGAAAAATATGTGAATGTACATAACGTTACAAGATTATAACGTTGTACATATAACCAAAACGCGACAAATAAAAATAGTCGTATATGTTCATGTATACCTACAACTAATAACGCTACATATTAATAACAGTCACTTATATACATTAAATTGGCTTGATAGGCTGAAACAAAAAAAATAAAAGAGCAACATGCTCTAGCCGGGATTCAAACCCGAGACCTTTCGTACCTAACCCGAAACCTTAACCGATTGAGCTGTGCTCGATTTCAGTGGAAAATACCAACGAAGATAAATTAGTAGCTCACTACTAAGTTATAGAGAAGGGAGGACTCGACACTCTCCTCTGGAATCGGCACTTCAGAAACAGAATAACCCAAACTTCCATATGACAGAACGAATTATTCTACAGATCTCCTTGTACTTCCATGCAACAGAGGGAATTAATTTTTCCAAATGCCCATCCCTCTGATTATTCCCACGCGACACCACCATTGACCACCACCCATATCTGTCACGTTATAACCAGTCCATACTCTCTCCTTCCTTCTGTACCTTCATCTTCTTCAGTTTCACCGAGAACCCACACCTCCATGGCTACTGCCCAGTAGGTAGGTAAGTTTCCAAGTCTAAACTATACTCATTGTGCTCCCATGAGTTTCGTATCTGCAAGAACTGAACCGTGAATATATACACCAGCAGCAAAGATCGGTACTGGGAGCTAGAAGAGTGGGAAACCACGGTTGAAAGACAGAGAAGGAAGGGAAGTTAGCCCCTTGTCTTCTCAAGGTAAAACCATACGAAACCCAGCTTAAATTCCACCTTCGTTCCAGTAATAAACCCAACATGCATTAAGCTGTTGCTCTCTGTTTTCTTAGGTGAGATTCACCACAATTTACCCACCGTTGTACCGGTAATGGCCATTGTAATACTGAACTCTCCTTTCCTCTTTTCTGTCTCTCCTCATGTGGCAGACAGTAGATAGTTCTCAGCCTGTTGAAGGAATAAGACCAAGCCAACCCCTTTGCTGTACTATCCTCGGTGAAGAAGGAAAAGAAACCAAGGTACAGGCTATACCTGTTTCAGTTACTCCAATCATGTCCTTTCTCTAAGTTGTCGGGTTAACACCTAAATAAACTATTCCAGTGTAGTCGACTGATCAAGTGATGTGGGTTCAAGTTTCCACCAGAGGTGTAGCCAAGGGATTGTCAAGACTGGTGAGTAACTCCTAAACTAACTCAAGATCAGAAAAAAAAACAGAAAGAAAGTTAAATCTATCAAAGTTGATAAACATGCAAACCTGTAGCATGTAGCCTCGATGTATTTAGTGTTCTTGAATTGCTTACACATTTATTATCTCATGAATATACTTGACCAAGTCTGTAAACTTGAGTGTGTTGGAGAAAAACAATGAAAAACATATCACAACACAAGAAAAGAAAACAAACAGGAAACATAAGAAATGGTTTCTGGTTTCTTTTGTTTCTGGTGTAGTTCAGCTGATAAGACCCGCGTTTGGTGTATCTACTTTGCAGAGGGAATGCGAGGATAGGAAAGTTTAGACTAGAAACTTAAAACCCAGCAACACACACAACCTAGATTAGTGATGAAGAGAGAACTGAGAAGAAAAACGAAACTGAAGATTTACAGAAACAGAAGGAAGTTTATCAGTGATGGTGTTTCTGTTGGTTTTGGGCTTCTGTATTTCTGTACAACTGACTCGTGAGGTGAGCAATGAATCCAAGATATTCCAACACACCTGAATAAAGATGAGAAAATCTTGAGTAAACAGAAAACCCACCTGTTACATAATCGTGAAACAAAGGAAAGAGGAAATACAAGAGACTGGTTTCTGTTTTAGGAACCTTGGTTTCAGTAACCATAGGAACGTGTCTTAGATGTCTGTAAATCTAGGAACAACTAAATATCTAAACAATAATAAGAATCAACTAGTACTTGGGATTTAATCCAGAAGAAGAAGAAAAAAAACTGGTACAAGAAACTGTCTCTGTAACAATAAAAAAATCAGTTTCTGTGTAGAGGGATTCCAGAGGAGTGACATAGGAAATCTTAGGACTGTTACGAGTATAAACTTGGCTAGACAACTAGTTGATTGGGTATTGAATTCGGAGGAAAAGAGAGAATAAATGGGTGATCACAGAAAGACAAATATAGTAATGATGAAACACCAGTTGGTGCAGCTTGAGTTTCTGTTTTCTTAGCAGATAAGAGTCTGATTATTCCTATATCTGTAACAGAACTGTTTTGGGCTTTGTTTGGGTTTAGAAGCTTGGTGGGATTCCTAAGTAACTGAGTAAATCATTGTGGAGATTTGAGGGTCAAGTGTAAGATAAACAGAAAAGAAAAACTTGAAGGGGAAGTCAAACTGGTGCAGTTCTGCTCTGAAATCTTCAATTTAGTAAGACAGTTGCAGTGACATCTTTAAGATTGCTTGAATTATCCTTGAGTCTAAACACCTTGGTACACTAGTAGATAAGTGGGTAAGGAAACGAGGGGGGTATAATCGGTTAAAAGAAGAACAGACAGTGAAGGAAACAATAACTCTTATCAGTTTCTGGTTGATTTCAGTCTCATAAACTTTATATTCTGTATATAACTCCGTCAAGAGTTTAAACATCATAGTGGTGAACCTGTGATGGAGATTAGAACTGTACTCAGGTGCCTATTTAGATAGCTAATCAACCTAAGGAAAATCCAAATCAGAATCGTGAATGAAATGCAGATTACTAGGGAAGTTAACAGTTGTGGTTTCAGTTTTTACATCTTGACAATTCTATCTGATTTCTGTTAAATGGATTTTAGAGATGTTGGTTTCACTGTCTCGAGTGGCTTTTAAATTTAAATCATTCCTAACACCCTCATCTACCAATATAGAAACTTTAAGAAGTTAGGGACTGACTAAGAATCAGATAAAGTGTAGCAGAAAGGAAAAAAAAACACATATCAGTTTCATTGTTGATGGAGAATGGCTCCAGGTTTTGTGTTGGGGTTTATGTATCTGTAACAGGTATTTAAGTTTAGATGGGATGAGAAGCTTAATGGCATGTTTAAGTAACTGAATAAGTAGTTAAGGGAGATCTAACCAGTTGGAAGAAAAACCCCCGACAGGAAAGAAAACCAAGATCACAAATCAGTTCCTGTTTTAATTTCAGGTTGAATTCAGTTTTGGTTGCTAGTCAGATCAGATTCTGCCCGACTCTGTATCTGTAACAAAGATGTCTTGGGGTTTAGTTAAGTTAGGAACTTGATAGCACACCAAAATTTACAGGGTCAACAGTTCAGGAAAATTGGGAATTCAAACACATGAATAACAGGGAAGAATCATACAGCAGTTTCAGTCCTTCTGTTTCTCTCTTTCTTTTCTGTTTCTAGGTTCTGTGTGAATCTGTTTCACTAAGGATAACAGCAAGATGTTGGGATCGTTTAAAACAGAAAACAAATCTATTGAATCATGTAGCTAGGACATAAACTCACTTGAGAAGATTAATCAAAATCACAAACTGAACTAAGCAACAGAAGGAAGTAATATCAGATTCTGGTCCAGTTCGATTCCTTCTCTTCTGTTGCAGATTCTGTAGAATTGTTTCTATGACTGTAACAGATTGAAATGAAGTTGTAAAAACACCATGAAGTGAGTGACTAAACAAATGAGAAAAGAGTCAGTGAAACGGAAAGCAAATCGTGAAAAGAGGAACAAAACAGAAGGGGAAAGATTTAGCAAACTTAATGTATCAGTCCAAACTGTTTCTGAAATAATGGTTTTCTGTACAGATCTGTTACAGAGGTGACTAAGGGTGGAACTTAGTTGTGATGCAATCATAAATCTATTAATCGGTAGTAGAAATGGTATGATGGAGAGTTAGAGATGTGAAATGAGATTAGTTGCGCATACAAATGTACAATCGATAATAAAACGAATATGAACAACCTTGGGTTATATTTTACCACAAGGTTTTTGGTGTTATAAAAATTAAATACCTACAATATATTATAAGTTATGTGGTAGCTTATGAGTAAGGAAAGTATATAATAAAGGAGCTTAAATGTGGCACATGTGTAGATTATCTTCGTTACATTCCTAAGTTGCCAAGCCACATGTAACAAAGTCTAGTGACACATAAAATATCGTACCATATAACGTTATGGAAAAGATGTAACACAAATAATATTATATGACTAAGGATATAGTTATTCAAGCTGTTATGCTAAATGCATACATACATAAATAGAAACGTACCAAGAAATAAGGTTATACACTATAATTATAATGACATAAAATACTAAGGTTAGTATAGGACCTTGGTTTGATAAATAAACCCTAGTGAAGTATCGCAAGTGTATAACGTAAGGTTTCCTGCTCTAATGTAAACCGAGTATTACCTCACAACGAGTGAGGGGTCATCAAATATTGATAACGATACTTTAACTAGTAACAAATGTTAAGTCTGGGGACATACTACTAGAAATTCAAACGTTATTCGGAAATACCGAATTGTGCTGTCATGTGGATTGACGCTTAGTGTTCCTTGTATTACTAGATCGCATTTCCGACGTACGCGCTCGAAAGCTCTAGTGGCCTGCACTGCACGAATCTAGACGACGGTGTACGGTATGTAAAGGGATTTGATCCGAGTTGTCCTGAGGAATTCCTCGGGCTCGGATTTGTTTGTTAAATAACTTGTGTGAATGTATGTATGTGATGTATGTGATGTATGTGTATGATGTGTAGTTAGTTCAATGCATTATTTATTTATGCACGAACGTCCTACGGGACTAATACTACGTCGACTATAGATCGACTTATACAAAACTACATATGCGAAATGTGTGATTGTGACCACTGTTGCTTGACTTAATACGCTAAGTATTACAAGTACGTAGTTATAACCTAAGTAAAATACTTAGGAACGGGACACGACATTGTCGGTCTCTAGAGCTTTGACTCGAAAGTGAATGTTACCTAGAATATTTCTAGGCATGCGTAAGACCCATAGGGCAGCCAATAAATTAAGTGATGTACTCCATAACAAAAACTGTAACTAACTATCTAACTAACAAAGCTAACAGTGGAGTGTGAATGTATGTGATGATGTACCTTAATCCAGACAGTCACTGGCTGCTGGTCGCGCGTAGAGATCTCTTGGGATATCCCGTATCGGGTTTTCCCTAGTAAATCCTGATCGAGCCTAGATAGATCGTCAGGCGGAGTGTGCTACCGTTGGCACCAGGCCCTTGGCCACCTAAATGGACGCCTTTACAAAGGCAAAGTGAATAAGTCCCAGAGTCTTCGGATGATCAGGGCAGTGAGCACCATTGTGTGTACGTGGGACTACTGTCCAAGTGTGTATATTTCGGGTTGTCCTAACTGACGCCCGACTGTGCTAACCTAAACAAACAATATGTGAAGGCCCAGAGGGCCGAGTGATGTACTATGTGATGACGGTAATATACGATGAATGAGCTCATACTATGTGATGATGTTAATATACGATGAATGAGTTCATACTATGTGATGATGTTAATATACAATGAATGAGTTCTCAATGCCATTGTATTGCATGATGTATGACAGTAATGTGTATATCCATATATGACTGTTTGGATTGGATGAATGATTACATAATCATGCATGTTGTTACAGTATTTATTATATCTGTAAAATGACAAAGCATGAAATCAATCTAATATCAAGACGGTTAAAAATGACAAGTGACCAATAGGGTCCAGATCCGGCATACTCAGCGGCTATCGCTGATACTACACTTATTGCGCAGGTTGCTGAACACGTTGAAGCCGAAGTGCGGGGTTGGGTAGGTAGGGTAGGACATTATTGATTTTGGATTTACCGTTCATACCTCGTTATGTATTAAATAATTCCACTGGAAA
Organism: Limonium bicolor; assembly: GCA_023374045.1. Classification (NCBI taxonomy): domain Eukaryota; kingdom Viridiplantae; phylum Streptophyta; class Magnoliopsida; order Caryophyllales; family Plumbaginaceae; genus Limonium; species Limonium bicolor. The sequence goes on from CM041781.1 coordinate 71,511,491, forward strand.
GGGGTTGTAAGATTTGGATTATGTTTAGATGCTCACAGTAGTTGTACTTTTGATACTTAGATAGAAATGTAGATGGTATCTCGTTGTCACTGCGGATTGTATTTTTAGGATTTATTTTTGTTAAGATGTTGTACTGCTACATCACTCGCATGGGCGAGTGGTGGCAAGTAACACCCATGTGAGTTCTATTAATGTAATTACTTCCGCTGTGAGACGCCTTTATTTCCTGTTCACGTGAGCGACTATTACGTAAATGTTATGAGGGGTGTTACAACCGTTGCTGCACTTGCTGTAACAAGTGCGCGAGGTAGGTTGAAATTTTAATGCTTTGGTTAATGTGGCACTTGCAGTGGCAAGTGCACCATGCAGACTGAGCCACTGGTACGGTATGTCAGTGTAGTGCTATTCCCTAATCGGGTTCCTGTTCCCGTCAAAGGTTCTTATTCAAATTAATACAGTCTCACTCCGCACTCGTTCCCACAAGTTTACCATGGTAGTAAGGTCTTACTCCCCTCTCGAGGCGTTGCATGATAGCAACTTAGTGAGTTCTTGTTTCTACAGTTCTCATGATCTCTCCTCATGCACGTCGGGCCATCTTGAACCTTCAGTGTTGCATGGTTTTAGAGTTACTCGCTTCGGGTGAGACTTCTAAAGGTAATTCCTTCTGTATATTACATATCCCATAAACTAATCGTTACTCGCCGTTTCTACCTCCTTTTCCCCAAGCGCACCATTGGTGCTTTCCTGGATGTAAGACAGGGTCGCCTTGCTTATAGCAAGGTAGCCCCATTAGTCCTACAGGACATTTTCTCCTCAAACTCGGTCTATTACTTATTTCATCCTCGTATGGTAGACATTATGTCGTTACCAGGACCCTCGGTCCTAAACATTACATCAAAACACAAAGTCTTATTTTCTACCTTTAACATAATCCTCTTAGCATCCACATCGGGTCTTTCCGATCAGGAGAGTTATCTCCGTGGTGTTTCTCATTTCATTGTCTCACCAGATAGTACTCGAGATACCGGCTGCGGTGGGTGGGGTACCATTGCAAATTTCCCGGAGTGTTCTCCCATCAAGTACGAGCGTTTCATACAGTCTTCGCGTTACTTGGGGTTGCTGGACCCTCACCACCTTCCGCTGCTCCGTGTTCTTCCTTAGTACTGTTACCCAGACCTCTCCCTGACATATGTCAAGAGGACGGGTTATACCTTTACTCAGTCTAATACCATAGTCTCGGTCGTTTTAAATTGAAGTGCCTCTACGGCTATGGTGTGCAAGCTCTAAGCATTGCATCAACCCCGCAAGGTCACGTATCCTCACAACGTTTCTCGTATTCCCAAAACCTATGCCCACTGTATAAATCCTACTATCTCTTGTCATCAGAGCGGTACTCCGCTCTGATACCACTTTTGTAACACCCCTACTCTAATCGGCACCTTACCATCTTACTTAACTTTGTAATCGCAGCGGTAACCTAAACAAATGAACTACTGGTGTCACCGTTCTCACTCGCCCATGCGAGTAATAATGTGCTTGCTGATATGTACATAAATACGAAACAATTTCCCACAGTGACAACAAGAGATAGATCTAAACTTCCCAAACCAATATATAAAATACATCCACAGTGAGCATTCTAAGTATCCCAATCCTATACACGTTTCTAAGTTCGTATCAAAATGCAACAGTGCATCTTTAAACAACTACAACTAAACTTCCCAGCGCGTCCCTCTCTTTGCCGACACCGGAAGCTGCATACCTGCAAAATGTTTGTTTGTGGTATGGAATTAGCCCCTGCTGAGTATGCTACTACATGACCGTCATGCCCCCTCAGACCCTCAGCTAATTGGTCGAGAGCATGCAATTCATTTTCATGCAAGTAGTTTAATATAAAACTGTAAAGCAACAATATATATATTGTAGTAAACTCAATTAACAAACAAGCCCCCGGCTTCACACATCGCATCGTAATAAACCACTGAAAGCGTTAAAACATTAATATGAGTACAGAGACTCCATTCCAACAAACACTTGATAGTTCATAATTGAGTACGGCGACTCACTCGACCAAACAATCCACAATAATCCACACACGAGTACAGCGACTCGACTCGACCAGTTCACAGCACAGGTATAAGTACCACGACTCAATTTATCCAATTGACAACTCGTATATGAGTACAACGACTCAATTAATCCAAATCACAACACATATTTGATTACAACGACTCGTTTCAACAAAACCCACCAATAAAAACACATAACCATAAAGCATAACCAAAGAGCAATAAGGCGAAACAACGAGAATTATAAACAAGTATAAATTCTCGTCTTTGGCATGCAAGCCCAAATAATGTTCGCCTAATTTACGAGCTAGTATAGTCGTTCGTAATTGTTCAGTCATGCCTAATGACAACATCTCGTTAGAACTACGTGTCTCCAAGTTACCCATATCCTATGGCGGGTCACCCACGGCAGCAGCCACTCCAGTGGTAGAGTCTCCGACCGACAAACCATCTGTAGTCCGTTGAAAATTTATCCAGATACTTACGGATGCTCACACGGCATCCTAGTATCGTTAGTTGATCACAATACACAGTAAGAGCCACAACCTCTTGATTAACTTATCTATACCATCGCATCGTCTTACTATTTTTCCTAACACAGCAGACTAAGGTCGTTAGTCCAATCCTGAGCATGTCAACTCGGGATCCAGTGTTAGATACAAGAGCGGCGTTAAGAAGGCCAATGCTCCGTATATAAGTCTCGGATAATATGTATTTATATATCTTATTATCCTAGTGTTACAACGTTTTACTTGCGTTCCTTATATTACACATATAAGATAGCATCATTGTCGCTAGTTTGTTTTATAATATGTTCATATATACGAACTGTACTGTTATCATTCAACAGTGATAGAAATAAAGCAGCATTAATACACAACTCAAGCATATTAATTCACACAAGCAGACATTCAATCTTAACACAGATTTTCACACAATGTCTGAACTGAGGAAATCCTCAGAGACAATCAAGCCACATAAATAACATACCGTGCACCGGGATTATGAGACCGTGGAGTATGAATCAGCTAAATCCTCTGGTGATCCTCGAGACGCCTCTAACAATCTAATAATATGCATCACACTATGCATCAGCATCTCAAACTAAGAATACACTACGGCACCCCGTACCGTTCCACGTAAACGTCATAGTATATTAATATACTTAAACTTATATGTTCATTCGCATGTGTATTATAATACACTCGTATATTATATAGTTTTGAAACTATACTGCATGTATAATCTCTATCATATATTATACATCCTACCTTAGTATTTATTTATCTAAGGTTAGTTTATTCAAGTGTAAAATGTGATATATTTCACATTTAAAATGCTTTGAATTATATAACTCCTTTTAATTCCACACATAACATTAGAATTTAATTAACTAATGTTTATATTTCTTTTCTCCTTATCTTATATCATCTCATTTATTATATTATATGGTTATTGAACCATATTATATTTCTCACTCCGTAACATATATTTGTTATATATGTATTATGGGACCATTTATTATATGGTAAGTTTTAATAATATATTCATCCATCCTTAATGAATATTTCTTATATTATAAATGTTGTAATCTTTATAACATTATAAACCATATTATAAATTCTCATTCCAAAATATTCGTATTACCGAACAATACTTATATTTTCTTTTTTTTTTACCAAAACCACCACCTTATTCATATAATGTTACATTATAGTAATATAACATATATTATGACATTTATATTCTTATACCATTTATAACCTATAGTTATAATATCATAAACTACCAACAATAAACCATTATCTACACACACCCACGTACTATATATATATAAGTTCTCATATGATTAATATCAACCTTAATGCCATTAATAATTAAACAAATTTATAGAACAATTCTAAGTCATTCTAACCCATCCAATAATCCTTTAATAAAATTCATTAATCTCCTTTATTACTTACCAATTTACTACCACTTAACCATTTAGAGTTGGCCTAATTTAACATTCCAATTACATCCACTTTCAACTTGGGTTTGACCCAATCAACATCTAGATTCTTGTCTCCACCTTACTTGTGCTTATTAGCCCAATTAAAATTCTCTTACCCTCTCATTGTCTCCAAGCCCTTATTATAAACAACATTACATAAAGTAATAAATAAACAATTAAATATCTTTAGGGTTAATAACCCTTGATCCCAAGTTGATTTCTCAATTAGTCTCAAAGTTACTCAAACATACCGACATCCCCACAACGGTTTCAATTTGAAAAGCTAATTTTAACTCCTACATTAACTTTACCTTTAAACTCTAATTTGACCAACTTCAGTTTTGACCAAATTTTAGTTTTTCTTTTGTTCAATTTGGATTTCCAATTCCAAACCAAAATTGATTTCTGACCCATCTTTCATTTCTATTTTGACTACCTTTTTTTTCTGCACGGTAAACCCTTCAACTTTTCAGAAACTGCAAAACTACCCCAAACTCTTTAAATTCTCGTTTTTGCCCTAATTTTCTGCAATTTACATTTTCACCCGTATTTTTCTTCTATTTACAACTTGGCCCCAATTTCATCTTAAGTTTCCACAAACCTATTTTATTAACCGTAAACACTAATTAATCCAGAAAGCCCTAATTCAAATTCGCAAAGCCCCAAATCGCATCCAATCACCGAAAACCATTAACAATTTTCGGAACCCTAAATTGTCCCATGGAAACCCTAATTTTGATTTTAATTGTAACAACCCTAGATTTGTAGCTCACTTTTACCCAATTCGATTTCTAAAATCAAACAATCGTAAATGATAATTTTCGGAACCCTAAATTCAATTTTTGTCATTCATTTTTCCACACTTAGCATTCCCATAGAACATTCGTAAACCCTAAACCTAAACTCGGAACCCTAATTTCGATTTTAGGGTTATTGTTCACATAACCAGAAATTCACGCACGCAGATTTAATGTCCAGTACAAGAATTGTTCATAGTTTGTACAAAATCTCGCAAGGAGAGAAATGGCTTCACAGAGCCGAACAGCAGAGAGAAGGAGAGATTCATTTCCTTAATTTTTCGGTTTGGGTCTAGCCTAAATCGAACAACAAACAAACCAAAACCAGAAACAAAAACAAAAGGCTGGAGATTTCACCTCCCCGACATTCAGATGGAGAATCCGGTCTCTTTTCTCCTCGGCTGGCTCCAATCGGGGCTCACCGGCCTCCTCCTCTTTCGGTTTTGTTGTGGTTCGCCTCCGATTCCCCCAAGGAAGCAGAGCTTCATTGTCTCAGAAGAAATGAAGGGAGAACGAGGGAAGGGAGGTGGTGTTAGATTCGCTGGTAAGGGTTGCGAAACCGTGAGTCGAGAATGAAGAAGAACGAGAGGTGCGATATCAGAAGAGATGCGCAGAACATTTTGTTCCTTGTTCCATTTTAGGGTTTGAGATTTCCGTGAGTTTAGAGGAGAGGCAGAGGTGCGAGCATCCTGCTCTTATCGCCAGTTAGGGTTCCAAATATTACCGTGCGTAAGGAGAATGAAGAGTTGGGTCATAATTGTTGTTTGTTGATCTGGGTTAGTAGTTTGGGTTGGCTAGTACGGAAGTAAAAGGGGAGGCGGCCAATAATCAACCGTGAGTGAATTAAGACTGGGCCGGCCCAGTCTTTTGGCTGGTCGGCCCATATATATATATTTTTTTGAACGTTATACATATAAGTCGTTTTTAGCTCGTTTCTAACCCATTTTTAGCGCCGTTTGTGACACGATATCCCTTATGACGAGATGAACATTTTCATGTCTCCAAATTTATACTTTCATACAATAAATATTATTGTTATTTATAAATTTGATTAATTGGTAATTAATTCCTAATCGGTTTGTGTTTCGTCATTTTAGGCGAAAATGCCACATCTTTTATTCCGGTTTATTTAACCAATGTTCTAATGCCTCTAAAATTACCCAAATAACCTCGTAAGCCATCTAGGGCCTCGTTTCCACTCCTAAAATATTTTTGGCACGTTTTTCAGTGTATAAACGATTAATTATATTATCATTTACATTTCTTTTTCTAAACCACCCAATGTCGTTTTAGGTTTCGTTAAAGTTTCGTAACGACTTATTATGGTTCATTCCAATTTTATTATTCATTTTTTTAGGGATATTTAATTCCTTAATCTCTCGTTAATTACTTTCATTTAATTAATTCAATATTAATTAAAGTAATTAATATTTGGGGTATTTCATGAAGGGCCTAAGTAGTGTTTAAACATGTGGGATTATATGTAGGAAGATGGGGAAGTAATGGGTAAAAGAGAGAACTGAAAACAGAAATAAAAATGCAAATACTGGGCCGGACCGACCTTGGGACCGGACTTGCAAGGTCGGTCGAGCCCAGATTTCCAAAGACGGGAAAGCTTCTGGAATGGACCGGACTTGCAAGTTCGGTCGGACCAGAAAATTCTCCCGTCTGTAACCTACTGGAATGGACCGACCTTGCGACCGGACTTGCAAGGTCGGTCGACTCAAAATTTTTCCGCCTTGAAAGCTACTGGAATGGACCGACCTTGCGACCGGACTTGCAAGGTCGGTCGGGCAAAAATTCGCCTGCAATGAAACTTACTAGAATGGACCGACCTTGGGACCGGACTTGCAAGGTCGGTCGGCCCTGAAATTTTCTAGCGTAATTCCTTACTGACTTCGACCGACCTTAGGACCGGACTTGTAAGGTCGGTCGGGTCTTACAAAAAAAAAATTAATTTAAATTAAATGATAATTATATATATATATATATATATATATATAATAAGTATACCCATGTATATATACATATGTACATGTAGTAAGTAAGCTAATATAGTAGAGAGTAAAACTTAGGGTAATGAAAAATAAGTAAGTAAGTGTAGGTGTAAGAAGTATAAGGACATAGTAAGTATGATTAGTACAACGTAGATAATCGGGTTAAGTTAATGATAGTTAGATTAATCATTCAACTGTACGTATATAATAGGATTTGTTATGTGTTTATGGTTTTCATGCATGATTTAAATATAATCAACCGCATGCTAAGACGACAATTAGTTGTGCATGGCCCGGTAGCATGCGGGCTGCGGGATTACCATACCAGCAAAGGTGCTGAGCCCCCTGGGGGACCACCCTTTCTTTTCTTTCCTATTTCAGGTACAAGGAGCGGGAAGCCGTTCGAGAATAGGACGGGGTAGTGTATACACATGGGTAGCCGTTTAAATTGTGTATGTATTGTAGGTGTTGTAAGACCGAAATTGTTTTCGGCATTAGTTTGTAAATACTCGGTACAGTTAGAATGTATATGTATGTTGTTGTTGTTAATGGAAAGGGATAGTAATTTGTAGTCGCTCGGGAATCTAGTCCATCAGACCGATACAATGTAAATGTATTAGCCTTGTTAGCCACGTGGGTGGTTAACGACGTGTAACACCATTGGGTTAAGTAATGTGATGAGTTAAGTTTTCCGCTGCAATGTGTTGTTAAGTGTATGGTTGTAGTTGGGGTGTTACAGTATTCGACCAAGTGGTCGGCGTACTCTCGCTAGTACGCGGGGTATGCGGAAGTCATATGCAGTGAAAGCTGAGCCCTTAGGGGCAACGTTTTTAGTGTGTAGGTACCCGAAGCAGTTATGGTCACAGAAGAGACCGGTGGACATGCTTAGACTACTAGGAACGAACGTAGATTGTAGTGGATGGTATAAGGCTTGTGGCCTTGAATGTAGAAATGTACCAAGGGGTACACTATGATGTATTTAGAAAGTACGTAGTGTGAGGATTAGGTAGATGTAGACTCTTAACGAGTATATATGAACTTGGAAGAAGTATTGTATTTGTAATTGGAACTTAGTAGACTCGGTTATGTATATTGTATTGAGCTTATGGAGCATTGAATGAAATGGAGCATTGTAGCATGTAGGTGATTGAAGTATGTATTGTAATTGTGTAGTACTCGGATATTCCGGTCCATCAGACCGATGGTGTATGTAGTAGTAGTAGCCTTGTTAGTCATGTGGGTGGCTAACGGCATTGTATCACGCACCGTTGTGTATGTAAGTGTCCGCTGCGTGAATCTGGATGTGTAAGGAGACTGGACGGTAATGGCGGCATTAGCGGTAGGGGTGTTACACACTTGATCCACTAATAACATCCAAATGTTTGTATTAACATTAAGGTATTACGGTATGTAAAACTAATACTCACGTAATTAACCCCGTTATCCTGTTACTCCTTAGTTTTGTTCATATGTTCTTAAACTCACAACTTCCTCATTCACTTCTAAATCTTGTTTAAGCTTCTTAGGACATTTATATGTCAACAAAACTCTTAAACAACATCTAAAACCAATACCAGTCAATCCCCCTTCATTAGGACCCTTAAAAACACTTTCGGGACAATTCTAGAGGTGGTCCGGGACTTGGTCTTTACCCTAAGTCTCGGACCAATTGAAAACCAAACTCTTGGCCATAAAAATAGAGTGGTCCGGGACCTTGTACAAGGCTTAAGTCCCGGACCAAGTGCTGGGTTGTACTCTCATCCTAAATTTGAGTGTGGTCCAGGACTTTGTCCAAGGACCAAGTCCCGGACCATGCTAAAAAGCTGTCAAATTATAGTTTTTCAATTCCATTTCAACCCCTAATCACACCTATTCATTATCTTATATTTCCACATGTTTAAACACCTTAAAACACTCCTAAAACCTCTTCAAATCATTGGTCCAATCCTTGCTCAACTTCTTGCTCAAATTCAACAAATTTCCATTCTCACTTTTACATTTTGCACACTTGTGCATTTCTAACTTCCCCTTAGTGGTTTACCTCTTGTTCTGACCCATTTTCACCAATCCCAATTCATCCTAGTCAATGCGTTAACTATACCCAAGTCCATCCTCCATTTCCAAGATTATGAACACTAATTCTTTTCTAGCAATTCTAAGGTCTTCACATACCATTTTGCTACAGATTTTACATACTCAAATCTCCCTTTTCCAAATACCATTTCATGGTGATTAATCAACTCAACTCAACTCTATAACCACCTAGGTTCATCAATTCATAAGGTCACCTAAAACACTTAATTTCTACACAAATTTTGCCATTACTTCCCCATAATTCTAACATTCCCAAATGCATTATCTTCATCATTCATTCACCTATTTCAATTCAACTAGCCACGCCCATGGAGGGTCCTACCAGCACACAAATCCCTTGCCTCTAAGGCCCTTATTTCAAACAACAATTCACAAATCTCTCTAATATCATCCAAACACATTGTCTCACATATTGTGGGTTCATTAGTTAATTTAACCCACCCCAAATCCTTAAATACATAGATTAGCATTAAGGTAGTTTAATTAACTCAAATTCACAAGCTCCTCTTTTCAATCCTCCTCTTTTCTTCCTCTTCCAATTTTGGGTCAAGTGGGCAATGGAGTTGCCAAACTCCATCCCAAAATCCAAGGATCATAAAATGGATATAATTAAACTTCTAAATCCTTGGAAAAACACTAATTTAATGAAAGGGCTTAAAGCACAAAAATACAGGGTTTTACCTTTGGAGTTTTAGGAGGGGTTTTAACCCTTGAATCAAAAGGAGGATTCCACCACCATTGGAGAGTTAAACCAATGCTCCAAAAAAAGAAGAAAACAAGGCATCAAAAGAGGGAAAAATCGGCCACACCAAGGAATGAGAGAAAAGTGAGTTTTTCTAGGATTTTCTTACCTTGGATGAAAGAGGAGACTCCAAGCTTCAAGAATATGTTGTTTCCTCTTCAAATGGGATATACCCATGGAGATTAACTTCACCACCATTTTTGGATTTTGAAAAGAGAGGAATGTAGAGCTTGGTGAGAGGAGTTCAAATATATGATTTATTTTGCATTTGGAGCATGAATGTGGCTTGGGCATGGAAGAAATGGCTAGAAGCCATGGGGAAGAAGAAAGAAAGCATCAGCCATGGGATATAAAGAGAGCAAGGCAGGAAGAAGAAAGAGAGGAGAGGAAAAATCTGGTGGGGGAAAAGGAAAATGAGAGGAGAGAGAGAAAGAGTGTCTTTTTCTACTTTTTCCTTTTCGTTTCTTTCTTTCCTTTCTAGCTAACTAATAATAGAGAGGGGGAGGCTGATATATTTAACAAAACCGCCCCCCATGTGTACATATGAGCTTGAGCGTTTTTCATCTTTTACAGAAACGCTCGTTAATTTACCCGGTTTGGCACTATTCACTATCTGGGTCCGTTTTCTGGGCTTTTCTTGTTTCTTTAATTTTAATGGTTCTTAAGCTTCCATTAATGTTTAATTATAGCTATTTGATTAAATATAATTTATACGGGTCCATTTGACCACTCAAAGTCACGTTTTTAGGTTTTCTCGAAAAACATGCTCTAAAGCTTTATTGACGTTTTTAATCCATTTTATGGATCCTTTTTCTTCGGGAATTGTTCCCGTATATCAATTAGGACTAACTAAGCCTTAGGAATCCATCTAGAACCCTAACCAAGGTCGTATTCCTCCTATGGTTGTGTAGCGCTCATTTTTGCGTTTTTCACTTTTTAAGCGTTTTCTCATTTCTTTTGGCTTTATTTTCTTCACCACAATTCTTTAGGCACTATTAGGCCCTCAATTACCATATTAGAATTATTTAATCACCATAGTTAAGTTCAAGGTATTTTAATCTACCCCCTAAAGAACTTTGCCCTCAAAGTTGGTGAATCTAATATAGTTACTCACATAGGTATTCTATGCTAAGGTTATAACCTCTATATAACCTCACAGACCCCAAGGTCTAAATCAATGCATACCACACATCCAAACAACATGTAACTACATGCATAGCAATCAAAAATATCCTTTTCCAAACTCTCCATGGGTGTCCATCCGAAGACAATTAGGCACTCAGTCCTCCCCCATATCAAGTGATCCCTCAGGTACCAGTCATGCTGAACACTTACATTTTCTGGTTCACGGCCTATTCATGACTAATGGGCACTTACTCTCTCTGGTCCACGGTTCCTTTGGTTCTGATCAAAACATTTGCATATCTAGATATCCTTAGGCACTCACCGGTCATCCACACTGACACAGGACTTCTCTACGTCCCACTGCCCTTGGAAAAGTACAAAACACACACTACCAACGTCCTACCGGTCACTTAGTACCGTTGCTCGTCCATTGTAGTGGTTTCAAAACTAATACACACCCACCGTTCAACCGGTCATCAAGACTTAAGGCCGCAGCAATCAGAGGGTGATAGTTGTTTTAAAACTGTTCCTCATTCTCAAGTTTGAAGGAAAGTCTTTTTGCAAAAACCAGTTGGAAATTCATTTTGAAAACTCAATACAACTCAAAATTCCAATTTATGATAATTACATCTATTACTAGCATTATTACTTATGACCACTTATAGGGAGCTTCAAGAGTCATTCAACCCTAATGTGATCAGCACTAGTGTTGAACTACCCTTCTACCCTAATTTGTGTTTGGTTTCCCTTGATTGCTAGTAAATCAAGTTCCACCTCCCACCTCAATTCACAAAATCAAATAGTCAAACATTATTCCAATTTCTATCTTTTAATCTCTCTAGTCATAATCGCCCATCAATACATTTTCAGTTTCTAGAATTCATTTACTCACTTATTACTCATCTCATTAATTATTACTCCAATTACTTACCTAAGAACTTTAAAAGCATAACTCAAATTAATTTCCTATCCTCCAATCATTCACAAACCAAAGCAAATCAAATCAAGTCACTTAGGGAACCCAATTCCCACTAGGTTCAACATCGGTTTCATACCAATTTATACTCATCAAATACCTTGTCCAATCTCAAATCAAATACTATGTCTAATCTCAAATAGACATATACCATCGGGGTTCTCATTCCCCTGGAGTTTCTCTACTCCTTTCCACTTCTAGTCTCACCAATCACCATAATTACACAATGAATGGATACATATGTTTATGTAACATAAGTACCAATCATCAAAACAAATTCTTTTGTGCTATGCGCATTGTAGTTAACGCACTCATTACGTAAAACATACACTTTGCGGTTTTTTACTCTTCCCCCCTTAAAAAGGGATTACGCCCACGTAATCTACCATGTGTCAAAATTAGACATTGGTCTAAGGCATTCAGCCGTCATTGAGTGGTTCAGCTTCCATGCGGTCTATTATACAATGTTCTTTGGTCAAAGGGTCTTAACCAATTTACTGGTTTAGTCCCTGCACCAAGAATTCTCATTGGAGTTTGTTTAATTCTTAACCGGGATTGGTTCTAGCCTAAGAGGCTTTAAGGCATTGATAATTAGCCGTTTATTCACTAGGTATATTTCTCCTTAGAATTCTGGGCCCATTAGCTTCTGCTGCGCGACCCTGATAACTTGGGGTTTATTCGCCCTTCTCGTTATCTTTAATGTGTTACACATTACCTTTCCGTCCCTTTTTATATTGGGCATAAGGTTTATCAATCGAGCATGGTATTTCTTACCGTACGAGAACTCAATGAGCTTAGGATTTTCTATCCAGCTCTTGGAGATCCATTGTACATACTGTTGTGTACTTATGTGATTATTTACTTGATTCTTCCGACGTGTTGTCGGTTAAGGTTGAGCCACTACTTCGTTGTAGTGCTTCCTCTATTCCAGTGGTTTCTGAATTATGCCCACTTACGTAGTTATGGACAAGTGTCCTTACTTATGCGATCTTGCATTTTCTATGCATTGGTTTCCGCTTTTATTCCAATGGAATTCACCACTTGTGATTGTAGGTGTGTCCAACACTCCTTGTGCTTGTTTGGCCAAAGGCCGCATGGTTCGTTTCTAAGCTCTCGCTTAACTGGCTTGTGCTATGTTCATTGTGGTGTTTACAACACTTCTATATCCAGTACAAATGATTATTTATCAATTGGGTACTCTTGTCCCGAAGTGTATTACTTCTGTTATCTCTTTGATCCTCTTAGGATACACTTCCAGTTCCTTATACTACTACAATAGGAATGAACATTACCTTCTCTGTGAGGTCTTTTGTCCCTTGTTACAGTTTTCTGGCTTGTTGCCTGGTCGGTCTACCATCTCTTATTTAACATCTCCATGTCATTGTGTGTTTATACACATACATTGGTCGCCTACTACGCACCATGTTCTTACTGATTCTATAGTATTAGTTTACATGGCATCCTCTGTTGCTAGATTCAGCTCATGCATTTCCACATTTATACCATGGTTCACCATTTATATCTCTAAGCTCATTAAGCGTTATTTACTTATACTTCACGTTTACACATATCGTATTTCTTCTAAACCGGTTACTCCTTGGTTTTCAACAATTGTTATCAAAGCTTCCTTCGGTTTCATTTTGTTCCAATTATCACTTGGCAACAGTTACATGTTCAAGCTTCACTACATTAGTAGTTCTAAGAGAGATGTATTTTCAGACTTCCACTGATGACATCTTCTTCTTGGAATATGTTAACCGCTCTCGCGGTCTCACAATGACGAGTGGTACCCTCGCTTGTTAGTTATTAAACAATCTTACTGGTGCCGTTCTTGGCAACTCCCCATATGATTCTCAGTTAGGTTTTGCAACCGTCGTATTTACATGTTGTAGTTGTTTGACGGCTTACAAATCATGTTGCCTAGAGCTCGGCTGATCATAGGCTGTTCCCAAGCATATTACTTCCCGTATACCATCAAATGGTTTGGAGGTAATACTGGGTTCCATGATAAGATCATTGCATCATGCTTCCGTTCATTGGAGATCCTTTTGGTATTTTGGATACCATCGGTGTCATTTGTCAATTTAGGGTATCCCCTGTCAAGTGGGATCCCTTCGGTGTACTAACCGAGCGTTCGTTGTAATCCTTGTGTTCTTATCACAACACTTAGTGAAATACCCCAAAATTAAAAATAGTGATTAATTAGGCTAATGAAGATTTTAAAGGCTTAATTATGTCTAAATAAACATGAGGGAACAAACCCCAAAGAAAACGGATTAAAAACACAAACGAACCTTAAAGCGAGTTTTTCAAGGAAACCGGGAAAACGCGACATTAAGCGGCTCTAATAGACTCGTAATAATTTTAGTCGACCAAATAGTCATTAATAAACATTAATGAAGGGTTAGAGCTAATAAAATTAATTAAACGAGAAAATTTGGAAAACGGGTTCCAGTTAGTAAAAACTGTAAAAACCGGGAAGTTGTGGGGTGAGAGTGTAAATAAGCCAAACTAATGTGTCCACTATTGAAAATAAAAAGTGAAAATCTGTGTGAGTGTGTGTAGGTGGCCAGTTTGCCCCCCTCTCTCATTCTCTTGACTCACCTAATATGCTACAAGACAAAATAATAAAGCAAAAAGTAAAATAAAACCCTCTCTCCAACTCCCTCACAACTCCACCGTACTCCCCCTTGCTCTCTCTGATTTCTTTCATCCTTCACCAGCCTCCAATGGCGATTTGAACAAAACCACACCACACCACACCAGCCACCATCTTCTTCTTCATTTTTCAACACTCAATCCTTGTCCAAAAATTACAAAATTGGTACCGTTGGATTCCCCTCGCAAAGGAGATCATTCCCCTCTGTTCAAAATCCGAAAATACCCACTTTCATCTCCATGGGTGTTCCTCTTCTTGAAAATTAAGACCACCATTAGAAGCTCCTCCTTCATCTTGTTGGTTTGAGGTAAAAAGAAATTCAAAAAACACACATTTATAGCCCTCATTTGTAAAATAAGAAATTTTAAGTTTTGGGCTTCTTGTTCCTTGCTTCCCAGCCGATTTTGGCTTCACTTTGGAGTTGGAATCTTGCCTTGGTTGCTGTCCAAAACTTCTTCTATACACTTGTAAGGTAATGTCTTTTCCTAAACCCTAAAAACATACCTTAAGCTCTAGGGTGATTTAAGGATTGGTTTTGAATTGAAATGAGTGTGTATTAATGGGATGTAGCATAGAAGTTTGAATTTCCATAACCGGTTGATCAA
Source organism: Limonium bicolor (assembly GCA_023374045.1). NCBI lineage: Eukaryota > Viridiplantae > Streptophyta > Magnoliopsida > Caryophyllales > Plumbaginaceae > Limonium > Limonium bicolor. The sequence continues at coordinate 71,526,548 of CM041781.1, forward strand.
GAAGAGAGGAAAGGAAAAGAAGTAAAGAAGGAAGAAGAAAGGAAGGAAGTTTGAAAACCAATGTAATTGCACTCACCTTTAGTAGTTATTGTAAGCTTTAGTGTAACAGATTTTAAAAGCTTGGAATTAGTAGTGCACATGGTGTTGAGTAATGGTATAATGTGGAAGAAAATTAAGCTAGTTTAGAGCTTTAGAAAGATGTTTAAAAGCTTGCAAAAACCTTGAGAAAATAGATGAAGTGTGTATGAATTACATGAGTGATTAGTGCTTAGTATGTGTATTGATAATGTGTGTATTGAACAGGTTTGATAAATGGGGATGTGTGAGTAAATTAATGTGGTGAGAATGTTAAAATTTAGGGGAGACTATGTCAAAATTTACCTAGGAACTAAAGGACTTAAGAGTGTAATGTAAGTAGAAAAACACCTTGAAAACAGTTTAGAGAAAGAGCTAAGTAGTGGGTAGGATTAGAGTGAAAGATAATGCATTGTAAACCTTAGAGATGGCATTAGGAAAAGAAAAAATGAGGGGTAGGAAGTACGATCAAAATCTGTAGCATAGCAAACTAAGGGAGAATGAATACAAGTGCTGATATGAAACTTAAAAAATAATGTATGTGAATTAGTGTGGAAAAGAGTAATGAGTTAGTGCTGAATTTATGGATTTTTAGAAGGTTAATTAAGTGTTAAAACATGTTAGATTACTTGTAGGAAGATTGGGGAAGTAATGGGTAATGAAAGGGCCTGAAACAGAATTTAAAATGAAAACATTGGACTGGACCGACCTTGGGACCGCCCTTGAAAAGGTAGGTCGAGCCCAGATTTGCAAAGGCGGAAGTCTACTGACTTCGACCGACCTTGGGACCGAACTTGGCAAGGTCGGTCGAGTCGTAAAAATGTAAACCCAGAAGTCACTGACTTCGACTGACCTTGGGACCTACCTTGCAAGGTCGGTCGAGTCTTAAATCTCCAGAATCAGAACTTACTAACTTGGACCGACCTTGGGACCGAACTTGGCAAGGTCTGTCGGGTCTGAAATATGCAGGAACGAAACACACTGACTTCGACCGACCATGTGGCCGACCCTGGGTAAGGTCAGTCGAGTCATACAAAATAATAATAATAATAATAATAATAACAATAATAATAATAATTATTATAGTAATCATATGTATATATATGCATACACACATACATGTATATATATATATAAGTACACCATTGTTGGGTAAGAATAATAAGAGAACATGCATATGAGTAAAAAAACAAACTTAAAGGATGAAATGGGTTTCATAACCACTTATGACTTGTAAAAACTAGTAAGTGTACATAGGGAATGATAATGGAATAAAGAGTTAGGTCAATAATAACTCATTAACCATACAACTTCATGTATGTTATAGTGAACACCGACGGAACGTCGGATTCGAGTACAACGGTGTACAGTATGAATTTCTCATGCCCTGTATGCTACCTTGGTTACTCTGATTTGTGTGTTTGTGTGCTAGTTGATCACCTAAATAAGATAAAACACACGAATCAGATTTATTGCATCTACTTGTGCTTATATGATATTGTTCCTTGTTGGATGTTTATCTTAACTCTCAGTTTGTATAATTCATGAAATGAATGGATGGGAATGAAGTGTGTGTGCCTTGTTCTGTATTGTATTGATCAAGTAATGTAGTATAGGACTTCTAACTGATTCCTAACTTGCTAACATTTCTCACAATAAGAAATTGGTAAATTGGAATGAGTAGAAGTATGATATAGTTTCGGCCACGCGTGAGGAGGAGGAGACACAAGAGGTTGCATCCAAATCCTGGCCTTAATCTTTTCCATGGACTAAACCCCTTAAATGGGTAGCATCCTGGATTAGTGAGCCACCCTAAAGCCCGGTGGTGGGACGGTGTAGTCCCTGCCCGGAGGTCATACCGACTTAACATGAGTATAAGCAAGTAAGTAAGTAAGAAAGTAAGTAAGTATGTAAGTATTTTATGAGTAAGATTGTGTAAGTAGTATGGTACCGAGTAAAAGAGTAAAGAACATCCGATTAACCCGGAGGGGTAACTGGCTAACAAGATTGAAGTACGGATTTATGAATTGTATATTATATTGTTTGGCTTGTGTATTGCCTTCGGTTGTACGTACTGCATCTTTTAAGTATGTGCTTTGTATGAACGTATTATTGTATGCATTCACATGTATGCTTGAATAAAACGAACTCCATGTATATTCAACCAATTAGTCGGCGTACCCTCCTTAGCACGCGGTGTATGCGAAGTTTATGCGCAGCTTTTGCTGAGCCCCTAAGGGCACTATTTTTAATTTTACAGGTGCTCGTGAAGGATGAAGGTCATGATGAGACCTAGATTAATTTCTTTTTGTGTAGTGAGTAGGTCGTGGATGGTGTACCAAGTTGTACACGGCTATATGCCTTTTGATCAGCAGGTGTACCATGGGGTATACCGTTTTGGATATTGAAAGAATTGTGAATTGGTAGAAATGAGTAGGTTGTTTAAACTCATGATTTTTGGTATCTTGGAGAAGGGATGTAATTGTTTATATTTTGGATACTCGGTAATCAAGTGATGTAAGTAAATGTTATGTATGAATTGGGGAAGTATTTATAGTAGCTCGGTATTTTCTAAACATCGGTGTAACACCCCCAAACACTGGCCTAGGAGTTAGGGGTATTACACGCCGCGTATTATTACATAATAACGCAAGGCTCTAATAAACAGACTTAAACAGATAATCAAATAAGGCCCAAATGAATACTTGAATAAAGTATAAACCAAAATGATGTCGTAACATCCCAAAGTAATAATAGAACCCACCAAAACGAATACCAAATGCAAAAGCTAACTGAAGAGGCCCCAAAGGCTCAAATTCAAATACAAAGTCTCCAAAAGAATCTAAAAAACAAAACGGACTAAACTCCAGAGCTACAAAGTGACCATCGCTGATCAATCTGCAATGTTAGATAAAGTAGGGGAATGAGCACACAACTATGCCCAGTAGATGACAAACTTCATCAACCAGCATGCTCAAAACATTTTATAGAATAATGCCAAATCAGAAGGAGTCGCAAGGAATCCATAAGCATGTCAGAAAACAGAACAGAAGTCCATACAATAGAGGACTAAACAGAGTCAGAAGCAGACAGAAGCAGAAAACAGAGTGGGACACTAGCGATCACAGCATCAGACAGAATGAGCAACCAGCTCGTGAACAGAACGAGGAAACCTCACTCGTAAACAGAACAGGTGGACACCTGTGAACAGAACGGGGAACATCACCCGTGAAACAAGGATCCTACATAGCGCGCTACGGGACAGCGAAACCAGCCATCCAAAGGCTCAGACACAGAGATAACTAGGTCCCAAAACAGAAGCTTAAATGCAGATAAGCATATGTGCACCAAAGGCACCAAAAAGCACATAGATGGCTTGGAAATCAGAAGGGGAATCCAACCCCGCAAACAGAAGTCAAAACATAGCTCAAACGAGTAAGTTATGGTCAAAACAGTACCATGTCCGAACTTGTGTCCGGACATCAATGTTCGGACACAAGTCGAGACTCAGAAGTCGAAAACAGACAGATGTCCGAACATGTGTCCGAACTACGACGTTCGGACATAGGTCGAACATTAAAACAGTAGAAGAGACAGAGGTGTCCGAACATCGAAGGTCGGACAGATGTTCGGACGTTCTTCAGAAATCAGACACGCGCAAAGTCCGAACTTGTGTCCGGACATCAATGTTCGGACACGAGTCGAAGCCAAAATCAGAGAACGCAGAAGGCTGTGTCCAAACTTCAAAGCTCGGACGGAAGTTTGGACACAGCGAAAACTTCATAGAATTAAAGCGCAGAAGGGCATGTCCGAACTTCCAAGGTCGGACCGAAGTTCGGACATGCCGAAAAACTCAGAAGACAGAAGCGATTTTCACACAGTCAGAGGCATCAAAACATTGTCAATACATTATAAGTTTTCAGAAAACAACCTTGGGGGTTTGTAGGCATTAAAACGACGTTAAACAGACAGTTCACAATCACAATCCAAGACAGAACGTAATCCGAATTCAGAACCGGAACGAAACTCCCCAAGGCCGAACACACTAATCGAATCCATCAGCCACCTACCTCATTTCAGCAGAGAAGTCTCTTCGAATCTGAACAGCAGACGACCAACACCGACACGGCAACACACAGACCCAAAATGCAATCCAAACAGCCACTAAACTACTGAGCACAACGCAGAGAAGACGCTCTCAATCAGAAACCGAAAACAACAGCAATGCTGAAACTGGAACGCAGAACAAAATTGAACCCTCACCTGAAACTGTCTACGGATTCGCAGAGCACGCCAACAGCAGTAGAGATCGATAGAGAATGCCGGGAAATTCACTGATTACAATCAGATTGCAGAGAAGGGAATTAGAAAGAGGGAAATTCCAAAACCTAAACCCCAAACTGAATTGTGTTAACCATATTCAATTCGCAAACCTGATTGTAATGATGAAGACGAAGCAAATGCAGAAACCACCAACAGCACAGCACAGACGAACGAATCAGCCAATCGCAAATGCAGGTAAGGAGAGATGCTCTGAAGAACAAGAGAGAGAAGGGAGAACGGAGGCTCAACGTTTTGAGAACTGATCGAGAATAAGGGTTGGGAATTAGATCGTGGTGAGGAACGTGATTAGAGAGTTATTAAAATAACTCAAATAATCAAAGAGATACCCCTTACCAAAATAAAAAGGCGGAAAGACCAACTCGTCCTCCTCTTCAAGGCAAAGGACATCCATGTCCTGAATCACATAATAAGCCACTTAAGACAACGTTACACAAAATTAATTCCGCACTAACTTTGGGTTATAACATCACCTCCCCCTTAAAAGAATTTCGTCCTCGAAATTAAACATACCTACTGCTCGAAGAGGGTGGGAAACTTAGAGCGCACTTCGCTTTCGACCTCCCAGGTCGCCTCCTCCTCTGACTGACCCGACCACTGCACCTTCACCAAGGGCATGGTCTTACCCCTGAGCTTGCGGACATCCCGCGCTAAAATCCTCGAAGGAACTGCCTCGAACGTGAAGTCCTCCCTCAACTGAAGCAGACTGAAGTCAATCACATGAGATGGGTCCGGAATATACTTCCTCAGCATAGACACATGAAAGACACTGTGGACTCCAGCCAACGACGGTGGCAAAGCTAAACGATAGGCAACCGGTCCGATCCTCTCCAGGATCTCAAAAGGACCCACAAAGCGAGGGCTAAGCTTGCCTCTCTTCCCAAACCGGACAACTCCTCGAACTGGAGAAACCTTCAGATACACATGGTCGCCCACCTCAAACTCTAGAGGTCGCCTCCTCTGATCGGCGTAGCTCTTCTGACGAGTCTGAGCCACAAGCAAGCGCTCTCTAATAGACAGAATCTTGCCCACAGCATCCTGAACCAAGTTTGGACCAATCACGGCTCTCTCCTTCAAATCATCCCAGCAGATGGGTGACCAGCATCTCCTACCATACAAGGCCTCAAACGGAGCCATCCCAATACTGGTCTGGAAGCTATTATTATATGCGAATTCTATCAGCGCCACGTGCTGATCCCAGCTGCCCCCAAAGTCCAACACACATGCTCTGAGCATGTCCTCAAGGACCTGATTCGTCCACTCTGTCTGACCATCTGACTGAGGATGATACGCTGAGCTGAAAGACAACTTCGTCCCTAAAGCCTGATGCAAACTCTGCCAAAATCTGGAAACGAAGCGCGGATCTCTGTCAGACACAATCGAAGCAGGAACTCCATGCAGACGCACTATCTCATCCATATATAGCTGAGCCAAGCGATGCAAACTGAAGATCTTTCTGACAGGCAGGAAGTGAGCGCTCTTCGTGAGCCGGTCCACGATAACCCAAACTGCATCAAAACCCCTCGGAGTCTTAGGCAGCCCCATGACGAAGTCCATACCGACGCTCTCCCACTTCCACTCCGGAACGGGAAGAGGCTGAAGCAAGCCAGCTGGTCTCTGATGCTCTACCTTGACCTGCTGACAGGTCCGACATCTGGATACAAAATCAGAAATGTCCCTCTTCATGTTGCTCCACCCGAATGTCTCACGTAGATCCGGGTACATCTTCACACCTCCTGGGTGTACCGAGTATGGAGCTCCATGAGCCTCCTGCAAAATCTCCCACCTCAAGGCGTCATCTGCAGGCACACAAACACGGTCTCTGAACCTCAGGCAGCCATCCTCTGAAACTCTGAACTCGTACTCCTGACCAGCATCAACACTCTCTCTGATCTTACACAAACCGACATCGAGCTCCTGACTGGCCTTGATCCGATCGATCAAGGTAGGCTGAACCTGCAACGCTGCTAACATCTCAGACCTCTCTGGACGGACGGCCCAGATACTCATACGCTGCAACTCGAGAGCAGACCTCTGCACATCGGACAAAGCACAACCGGTCCCAGACAGACCCCTCCTACTGAGCGCATCAGCAACCACATTCGCCCTACCAGGATGGTAGAGGATCTCTAAATCATAATCGTGCAGCAGCTCCAGCCACCTCCTTTGCCTCAAGTTCAACTCCTTCTGAGTGAACAGATACTTGAGGCTCTTATGGTCCGTATACACCTTGCACGCAGCTCCATAGAGGTAGTGCCTCCAAATCTTCAAGGCAAACACAACAGCAGCTAACTCCAGGTCGTGGGTCGGATAGTTCTTCTCATATGGCTTCAACTAACGAGAGCCATATGCTACTACCTTCCCATGCTGCATCAGCACACACCCAAGTCCCTTATGGGACGCATCACAGAAAACCTCCAGACCCTCATTACCCTCTGGAAGTGCCAGAATCGGCGCAGACGTCAACCTTCTCTGCAGCTCCTGAAAACACAGCTCACATGCCTCGCTCCACTCAAACTTCACATCCTTCTGCAGCAGACGAGTCAAAGGGATCACTAGCTTGGAGAAGCCCTCCACAAACTTACGATAGTAGCCCGCTAGTCCAAGGAAGCTACGAATCTCTCCAACATTAGTAGGCCTGGCCCACTTAGTAATAGCCTTAATCTTCTCCGGATCCACGGAGATACCATCCTTAGAGACCACATGTCCCAAAAACACCACCTCTGTCTCGCGAACGGTCCCAAGAGCGGTCTCCAGCTCGATCTCCAGTCGACTGCTTCTTCTGAGAAGCAGACTGATCTCTCCTATCACTCTCGTCGGACATCTGCTTCGTCTTCTAGTCCTTCCCTCCAGACTGGCGACCTCTCAAGTCAGCCTCTACCAACTGGGCGACATCAGCCACGTCCCTGAAGGTCTTGTGACGCAGAGGCGTCACAGCAGAACGGATATCAGGCCTCATGCCACTCTCAAACTTCCTGGCCTTCCTATGCTCGTCAGGCTCTGGTGCAAACTTCGACAGGCTGATGAACTTCCTGACGTACTCCTCCACACTCATATCCCGACCCTGGCGTAGTCAGTTATACTCCAAGATGCGCTGGTCCTTATAGACGTCGGGGTAGAACTGCTTATTGAACTCCCCAGTGAACTGCTCCCACGTCTAAGGCTGCGGGAATCTGCCCAGCACTGACCTCCACCACTCCTTGGCTTCGGCCTTGAAAAGAAAGGTGGCGAAGTCCACCTTTTGCTCCTCCTTAGAGCCCACCACACGCAGCAAATCCTCGACCTCAGTCAACCAATGACTGGCCTCCTGGGGGTCTCCTGTCCCATTGAACGACGGCGGCTTCAGCTTCCTGAATTCCTGAAGCGCTTTCACATTCCGGCCTCCAGCATCCGCCCCAGCTGGGCCTGCTCCGCCAGCTGGTCCACCCCCTGCAGCCATGGTCTGCATGAGCTGCGTCATGAACTGCTGAACAGCATCAGCCACATTTCCTGGAGGGTTCATTGCTCTTCTTGGCGGCATTCTGAAAGTCCAACAGCAGGCAGTTAGACTCAGACACTAACACTGACGTTTCCGACTGACTGGCTAACTTAAAATCCCAGCAGATTAGAACTTGGCTCTGATACCACTAAATGTAACACCCCCAAACACTGGCCTAGGAGTTAGGGGTATTACACGCCGGGTATTATTACATAATAACGCAAGGCTCTAATAAACAGACTTAAACAGATAATCAAATAAGGCCCAAATGAATACTTGAATAAAGTATAAACCAAAATGATGTCGTAACATCCCAAAGTAATAACAGAACCCACCAAAACGAATACCAAATGCAAAAGCTAACTGAAGAGGCCCCAAAGGCTCAAATTCAAATACAAAGTCTCCAAAAGAATCTAAACAACAAAACGGACTAAACTCCAGAGCTGCAAAGTGACCCTCGCTGATCAATCTGTAATGTTAGATAAAGTAGGGGAATGAGCACACAACTATGCCCAGTAGATGACAAACTTCATCAACCAGCATGCTCAAAACATTTTATAGAATAATGTCAAATCAGAAGGAGTCGCAAGGAATCCATAAGCATGTCAGAAAACAGAACAGAAGCCAATACAATAGAGGACTAAACAGAGTCAGAAGCAGACAGAAGCAGAAAACAGAGTGAGACACTAGCGATCACAACATACAGACAGAACGAGCAACCAGCTCGTGAACAGAACGGGGAAACCTCACTCGTAAACAGAACAGGTGGGACACCTGTGAACAGAACGGGGAACATCACCCGTGAAACAGAAGGATCCTACATAGCGCGCTACGAGACAGCGAAACCAGCCATCCAAAGGCTCAGACACAGAGATAACTAGGTCCCAAAACAGAAGCTTAAATACAGATAAGCATATGTGCACCAAAGGCACCAAAAAGCACATAGATGGCTTGGAAATCAGAAGGGGAATCCAACCCCGCAAACAAAAGTCAAAACATAGCTCAAACGAGTAAGTTATGGTCAAAACAGTACCATGTCCGAACTTGTGTCCGGACATCAATGTTCGGACACAAGTCGAGACTCAGAAGTCGAAAACAGACAGATGTCCGAACATGTGTCCGAACTACGAAGTTCGGACACAGGTCGAACATTAAAAAGTAGAAGAGACAGAGGTGTCCGAATATCAAAGGTCGGACAGATGTTCGGACGTTCTTCGGAAATCAGACACGCGCAAAGTTCGAACTTGTGTCCGGACATCAATGTTCGGACACGAGTCGAAGCCAAAATCAAAGAACGCAGAAGGCTGTGTCCGAACTTCAAAGCTCGGACGGAAGTTCGGACACAGCGAAAACTTCAGAGAATCAAAGCGCAGAAGGGCATGTCCGAACTTCCAAGGTCGGAGCAAAGTTCGGACATGCCGAAAAACTCAAAAGACAGAAGTGATTTTCACACAGACAGAGGCATCAAAACATTGTCAAAACATTATAAGTTTTCAGAAAACAACCTTGGGGGTTTGTAGGCATTAAAATGACGTTAAACAGACAGTTCACAATCACAATCCAAGACAGAACGCAATCCGAATTCAGAACCGGAACGAAACTCCCCAAGGCCGTACACACTAATCGAATCCATCAGCCACCTACCTCAATTCAGCAGAGAAGTCTCTTCGAATCTGAACAGCAGACGACGAACACTGACACGGCAGCACACAGACCCAAAATGCAATCCAAACAACCACTGAACTACTGAGCACAACGCAGAGAAGACGCTCTCAATCAAAAACCGATAACAACAGCAATGCTGAAACTGGAACACAGAACAGAATTGAACCCTCACCTGAAACTGTCTACGGATTCGCAGAGCACGCCAACAGCAGTAGAGATCGACAGAGAACGCCGGGAAATTCACTGATTACAATCAGATTGCAGAGAAGGGAATTAGAAAGAGGAAAATTCCAAAACCTAAACCCCAAACCGAATTGTGTTAACCATATTCAATTAGCAAACCTGATTGTAATGAAGAAGACGAAGCAAATGCAGAAACCACCAACAGCACAGCATAGACGAACGAATCAGCCAAACGCAAATGCAGGTAAGGAGAGATGCTCTGAAGAACAAGAGAGAGAAGGGAGTAGGGAGGCTCAACGTCTTGAGAACTGATCGAGAATAAGGGTTGAGAATTAGATCGTGGTGAGGAACGTGATTAGAGAGTTATTAAAATAACTCAAATAATCAAAGAGATAATCCCTTACCAAAATAGAAAGGCGGAAAGACCAACTCGTCCTCCTCTTCAAGGCAAAGGACATCCATGTCCTGAATCACATAATAAGCCACTTAAGACAACGTTACACAAAATTAATTCTGCACTAACTTTGGGTTATAACAATCGGACCGTTACTGTATGTAGTGTAAGCCTTGCTAGCCGTATGGGCGGTTAGCGGCATTGTATCACCCGTCGTAGTATCTGTATTTCCGCTGTGAGTAGTAAGATAACCGAGACGATTAGACGGTAAGTATAGGATTAGCGGTAGGGGTGTTACAAAAAGTTGTATCAGAGCGTAGTTACGCTCTGATGTCTAGAATTACCGAGCATAGGGATTTCCAAGTTAGGATTACAAACTATTTTACAATTGAGAGCTAGAAACCTAACTAGGAATGACCATTGATAACAACAGATACCCTTAACGTCCTCTTGGACAATACCATTGCTTAAATTCAAGACCAATTGGTCACAATGTCACAGTACTTAATGAGAATGTTAAATGTTTAGATGTCAGGATGAGGTCGAGGCCGACCTAGAGGAGAGGCTGCTGGAGAGCCAGGTGTGCAAACGATAGCTGAAATTGTCACTGCCACGGTAGCACAGATGCTACCACAAGTAATCACCGCTGTACAATAAACACAGCAAAATAAACAAACTCAAGCGGGACCAACCCCACCCCCTCCACCCAGAGATGTAAATTGGGTAAAATCTATCGCAGATCTCCGACCTCCTTGCTTTAGAGGCGAGAGTGACCCTGCAAAGCTGGAAGCCTACATCTTCGAAATGGAGACTACATTTGAAACCCTCAAAGCTCCTGCTGGAGTTTGAGTGAGAATAGCTGCATACTACCTCAAAGATGCTGCTATGGATTAATAAAAGCTTGAAAAGCACGAATATGTCGATGACCCCACCTTTGATTGGGAATCCTTCACCGCCATTCTCCGATCAAAATACTACCCTGAACATGTCAAAACCAAGAAACGTCTAGAGCTTGACGCCTTGAGGATGACAGAGAAAATGTTAGTGGATGAGTACTACCGCACCTTTACCTCCATTCTACGTCTTCTTCCCTACCTTGGGTACACCGGCCAGGTCTTGGTCGATGGTTTTATGGCGGTCTAAGCCATCGCCTTCGGTACGGTATGGGATACACCCGATTCACCACCCTTCAGGTAAACGTTAGTTTGAACCCTTATTTCCATTGTCATTACTTAAACCATTATCCTAATGAGTAAGAGCACCACCTAATGCTTGAAATTTCAGAAGTGCTATCACGCGCATCTCGCGTTGAAATCACTTGTCAGTTGAGAGATGAGGAGCAGGCGCTTAAGCGCAAAGCCAATAGCAAGAACACAAGCTCAGAGGAGCAGAACTAGGGCAAGAGATGGAAGAAGAAGAAGGGGAAATTCTTTCAACAATCATAGAAGAACACCCCGAGTGAGAGCAGTGCCCATGCTGAGAAGGGCAAAGCAGGTGAGCCACTCCGCATATGGCAAGAACTACTCCGACGGTCGTAGCTATGTGTGTAGGAAGTGCAACCAAGATCACCCCGGCACAAATTGCCAAGGGAGGGAAATCAGATGCTTCAACTATCAGAAGCCGGGACACCGTGCTAATGTGTGCCCGGAAAACACCAAGTCTAAGGGAAACTTCCAGAGCTACAAGCAGAGGGAAGGCAAGGAGGTTGCATCTGGCGATGCTCCAGCCCAGCAGGCCTTGCAGGGACAGGGGTCCCGAGGTCCTCAAAAGGGCGCACCTCAGAGGCAGCCGGCCTTGCACATCATTGACCGTGACGGGACCGGTACGAAGTCCGGCCTAGGTACCAACTTAAACCTTGAATCCTTGGAAAGCATGTCTAAGTATCAAAGTATTTGTTTGAATGAATGCATGAGTAATTAGAGCTAAAGTATGTACTTGGGCATGAAATGAACTAGTTGAGACTAGAACTCACCTTAGATGAAATTTACCTCCTTAGGTAGATTTAATATCTGCTACCCGATACCCTCAAACCCAAATCAAGAAGAAACCGACATCACCACTTACCACTACTCCAACGAGCAGTGTCAGGTCATCCAACCAAGTATGTGAAATACCTCGAGTAACTATCACTCTAAATTAGTGAGGCCTAAATTAAATTATGAGCAACAATTACCATAAAATATTATGGTACCTTAAATATGGATCTAAACGGATACTAGGTTAAACTCCAAAAAAAAGTTATACTGCACATACATATCAGTACGTAAAATAAATACCACTAGTGCGCTCAATAATCGTATGAACATCCTATACACCCTAGACAAATTATTAACGCAAACGTAAACTCATATATATACACATCTCTAAACTGAAGATGTTATAAATAATAATGCGGCTCAAACACGAGCTTATATATATAGGAATGCACACTCCTAAACCGAATGTGCGAATATAGTCGCACATGTATATAGACAAATATACACGAATATATTTATATATACGACCAACGTTACGTATAAGTAACAACGTGATATATTGATACCGTCATATATACGTACATGTATATACATATACATAACGTCCCAATATTACAACATGACATAATAACATAGTCGTATGTATATACATAACTAACAACGCGACATGATAATATAGCCGCGTATATATATACTTAGAAAAAGGGATGACATTACAACGTTACATATATAAGTAACAACGGGAGAAAATAAAATAGTCGCGTATATAACCAATAACGCGCCATATTAATACAGTCGCACATATATATAAAATTGGCATTAATATACACTTATAAAAAGAAAAGAGCAGACCTGCTCTAGCCAGGATTCGAAACCGAAACCTCCCATACCTTCCCTGAATGTCTTAACCGGTCGAGCTATGCTCGTATTCGTTAATCAACTGCACCTCTGGACGTATAAGCTACTTATTGACTACAAAAGATCATTACAGCACGAGAACGCACACCCCAAACAACAACTCAATGATTTCTGTTTTCTTCCTCCTTGATCAGTTCAACATCAGAACGTGAAGAATTCTTCACTTCCATGCCACTAACACAAGTGACCCCCCCTTTGTACCGAATCCAAAATAAAGCAACAGCACCAACTGAAATCCATTTGCACACTCACGGTAATGCAACAGGGTCCTAGATAATGGACTTCACTCACCTCCTCGTTCCAAACTCCCAAGCGATAGAATGAGTTGTTTTTCTAAACACCCATAACTTTCCTGGTAACTTGAGACCACCACCCTCTTGCTCCCTCATTAATCTATTGTTTCCCTCTTTGGTTTACTATAACATCACTGAATACAACAGACCATCACTCTCTCCTTGTCCGTTTGAAAAATCTGAAGCACACCCAAGCTGTCAAATACTCACAGATTTACCAGGCAACCTTGGGTTTCGGTGAAAGCAATCAGTCAAGGAGACATTACCTTGGAGACCACAAGCCCATCTGAATCATTCAGTTTTGTAAAAAGGAAAAAAAATTAACGACTCACACAACATGCCTGCTGCTGTGCAAACTTCCACGCATCAGAGGTAGCCACTTTCTAAACTCCCACATAGGTCTTCATTGGAACCTGATCCCACTAACAGTCATGAAATTCCCTGCGTTTAAACTCATTTTTGCCTTGTGCCAGTGGATCCATAGACTTGCATACCATCTCTTCCATCTTCTTGCATGCACCAGTTCTACTTGTACAGAAGCTCCCCTCGTTCCTCTCTGTTTCTTTTGCACACAAGGTAAATGTAGCTGTTTGGCAATGTTCTCCTTTTTCTTTTCTGTTCCTTTCTGTTTTGCTCCTGATCGAAAACCACTCCTGAAACAATCTTTCCCTTACGCATCAGTAGGAGTCGCTTGGACATTTCCTGAGTAAGAGTTGGAAACTCTTCCAGCAAACATTGCTAGAAGGTAGAGCACCAGAGGCAAGTTGTTCCTTTCTTTCTCTGTTACTTCAGTTATGATCTCCCTTGAATTCTATCAAGTCTAATACCTGAGAAATTCTCCTCAGTTGCTGTTGAGTGACCAAGGGCTGGACGTCCCATATTACACCCAAGAATCATCCAAGATACTCAACTGGTGAGCTACTCCTAAACTGCTGCCTGATAAAAAAAACATATAAAACTCATCTGTCGAATTCAGTGTTAATTACTCTAAACCTGTTACATGATCGATAGAGTTTCTGTCAAGTTCTAAATATGAACCAGTAGTTTATACCTAGGGTGTATGAGTGATGCATTAGTCATCTGAGAAGTCTAAAGAACTATTATTAGAGAGCTAAAGGCCATGAGCAAGGGGTGGGTAAAAGTTCAAGAAATCCTGTATAACTTAGCTAAGGAAAACCAGTGAAGAAACGTGAGTTACAATTTGCAACTCCCACTTTGGCATAATCGAATGTCTGAAGCAGCGTGGGTCGTTTTGAGGATTGAAAGCTTACTAAAACTCTTAACTTAGTAACTAGACAAGGTGGGGGAAAATTAAATGCAGATCAGTGAAGAAGAGAAAAAGAATATAGAATCTCAGTTTTGGTGTGTTAGCGTCTGAAGTTTTCTTCAGGTTTTGAGTTTTTATCGGTTTGCGAGTTTCAACTTGAATGATGTAGTTGTGGTTTTGTTTAGAGTTCCAAGCTTTGGCTAAACATTTAACTTGGTAACTAGAAATTTCTGGAGGGGCTAGTAATCAGATCTATATAACAGAAAAGGAACATGCATCAGCTTTTCTTTCAGTTGTTTTCAGATTATGAATTCCTTGGGCTCTGTATAAACCAGTTTCAGTAGAAGTAGCAGCATGATGTTGGAGTTGTCTTAAAGACAAAACGGTATTGAAACACATAACTAAGTAGTTTAACAAGTTGTGGAAAATAGGAAACAGTTTGAAAGAACATAAAGAGAACAACAATAAAAAAATATACATCTGTTTCAGTTTGGTTATTCAGATTTCTGTTTTCGGTGTAAAGAATTTCCAGGGATATTAACCATGTTATTTGGGGTCTGTTCTTGAATTCAAAAGAAACTTTATAACACACTTAATCATGTGAGTAAATGAGGTGGGAGACTCTGGAAACCAAATCAGAAAACAAACAAAGGAGATAGCAGATGATGTAGCAGTTTTATGTTTCAGTTTCAGTTTTTTTTACCAGTTCTGTATAAGAGAACTATAAGGGAGTTAACTGAGTTGTCTTAGGTCTGTTTTGAGAGTTAAAACTACATTGATGTTCTATATAAATAGCTAAACCATTTGGGGAGTCATTTGACATACTAAAATAGAAGAGAAAAGAAACATAGATGTATCAGTTCCATGGCTTCAGGTCCACAGGTTTCTGTTGTAGTTTCAGATTCTTGTAAGGGAGTTGAGAGATGTTGTCTTGGTTGCGTTGGGCTAGATTAGAGTTTTAAAACATATTAAGACATCTAGCTAAGAAGATAAGTCACTTGGGGAGTGAAAAAGAAACTAGACCACGAAATGAAAAGCAAAATAGAAGAGGAGTAAAATACCAATCATAGTGCATAAGTTTTCAGTTTCCTTTCTTTTTAGTTTTGTGTAACAGATTTTCCAGAAATATAGCCCTTGTTGCCTTGGGTGTGTTTTGAGTCAAAAGTTGGATAGACTACCTAAATAAATGAGTGAGCAAGTTGAGTAAACTGAAATCAGATCAGTGAGCAAGAAGAAAACAATGGAGAAGAAACTACATCAGATTCATGTTCTCAGTTTGATAGATTCTGGTTTCTGTTTACGATCTTTCGGAGGTGTGATCCTTATTGATTTGGGGTTTGTTTTAGGATTAAAACTATACCTAGATGTTTAGCTAAGTAGTTAGATAACTGGGAAAAATTGGAAGCCAGGATTATGAACAAACCGAAAACAGAATTGGAATTATTAGCTCAAGTTCTGTTTTTCTGTTTTCAGTTTTTAGATTTATGTAAAGAACTGAGAGGGGTGTTCCTAGTTGATTTGAGTTTGGTTTGAGGTTAGAATCTGTAATAAGCACTTAACTGACTAGGTAACTAAACAACCTAGGAGAAACTAGAAAATCAACTGCGTGAGCAACCAGAATCATAGAAGCTCAAATTCATGTTTCAGTTTTATCAGTTGGTCAGTTTCAGTAGTTAACAGAATCTGCAACATTAACCAAGTTGCTTTGGGTTTGTTTGAGGTTAAAATCTTGATAAAACACTAACTAGTGGGTGCAAGTTGGGAGGAGTTGTAAGTCAGTTTAGGAAACAGTCAGAGAACAAAATAAGAGTGTAAGTCAGTTTATGACTCTAGTTTCAGTTGCAGGAATTCTGTGTTTCTGTGTAACTCTGTTATAGAGAGTATAAGGGTGTGATTAACTTCTTGTTGAGTCTAAAACATTGCGGATACACCTATCTAAGAGAGTAAACCATTTGGGAAAATTTTGAAAGTAGTTTAATGCATTCAAAAGAGAAGTTAACTAGAAGTTGCACCAGGATGTTGTTCCAGATTTTGATAATCTGCTGGTTATGTATAATTGGTATACAAGTGGTATAAGAGTACTATATTGACTTCTTTATTAACTTAAAACCTAGGTAATACACATAAGTGAGACTATAAACACTTTGGGAGGGATTAGAAGACAAATAACTAAATCTAAAAGAAAGATTGAAGAAGAGTCACCGAATTCTGTTGCAGTTTTCTACAGTTTATAGCCTCTGTATAATAGACTTTCTGAAGTCATAATAGCATTGCTTGAGTTGGTTTTGAATTGTTTTTAAGTTCGTAACCTTCCTAACAAAATTATGTAGTTGAGTAAAAATTTTGGGAGGATTTGGAAACTGATTAACGAACTAAAAGCAAGATGAAGAGGTGATGTGCAGATTTTGGTCTTCAGTTTTTCAGAATCTGCTGTTTCTGTATAACTGTAATACAGTGGGTATAAGAGGGTTCTATAGGTCTGGAAATGAACTTATAACCTTGCTAATATAACTACCTAAGAGAGTAAACAATTTGGGAGGAAGTAGAAGGCAGTTTAATACATTAAAAGGAGGAGTTTAATGGAAGTTTGCACATATTGGATGTTTCAGTCTGCTGAAACTTGTGTCCCTGCTTGGTCAATGTTCAGAGGTGTTAAAAGTGAGGATTGGTTTAATAATGAACCCAAAACAGTACTAATGCATCTAACTAAGTTGATGAAACATTTTAGGAAGATTAAACCTCAGTTGATACCCTAAATGTGGGGTTAGTTAAGGTTAAACACCGAAAGTGTGTTTTGGTTTTTCTAAACCTTGGAGATTCTGTATAGATAAGCTTTAGGAGTATTTTAAAGAAGTTATTTTGGTGATAATGGTTTAAACACATTGCTAACCTATTGATATAAGGAAGAAATACATTTAAGGGAATAAAAGTCCACCTTAGATAAGCTTGTTGCATGTTAGTGTTTAGAATATCCTAATACGTTAGCTAGAGGATGAACTTAGATAATGTGTGAATTGACTATGTAAATGTCCTAGGAGTGAGATGAAGCCTAATGATATTACTTGGAAAATTTCTAAGGGGCTAATATAAGTTGAACAATCAAAGGTTCAGTTTGGGAATAACACCCGGTATAAATGAGATAAACTAGAAAAGTGTCGTCACATGAAATCATGAACTGACATGTTATTTTTAATCAACGTTAGGGTCGTAACGAACGCCAACCAGGAACCCGTGTGTGAGATGACACTTGCTTCTGATCCAGGTATGGATATGTGTGGTCCATATGTTGCCGTGTTACACGGCTTGCGTACTGTGTGCCTTGTTTGACAATGACCATAAGAATAAAGCATGAAACTAGGTTGCTTGTTGTGGCTTGCTTATATGTTTGTTATATCATTGCTGCTTAGAACTTGTGCGCACATAGTAGTATAGTCCCTTCTCGTTGATGAAACCTTGAGATGAAACACAACGAACTACGTAAACAAAACAAAGGAACTATATCAAGGGAACACTCCTCTTAAACTATAGAGGACTTCTAATGACACCCACTATGGTGTCGAACTTATAATGATGATGGAAAGTAAAATACCAGTTGGGGGGACACATCCTGGGGTCTAGAGATGACCCTGCTTTCCCGACGCATGACGCCGGGAATAGAGGATTAGCTATGGAGAAGACGTTATTCAACTTGTGGTGATAAGAGAATTCACGAATAGCCCTTAAAGAAACAAGGAAAGATTGGCACCTACATGATATGGTCACGGGATCTAAACTATATCCCTAGACCTGGTGCAATGAAAGAGAAAGAAAATACACACTATGGGAACACGAGAAAAGCAAAGAAAACACACAATGTTTGAATGATCCCATTGTGAGGATCGTCATTATTCTAAATCTCTTACACGCTCCATTTTGAACACATGCTTGACCTGCTTGCTATTATTCCTGTGCTTTACATGTTGTGAGTTACTCTATTGATGTTGTATGTTGTGTGTTACTGCTTTACTATAGCATGTAAATTGGACTTAATCATATTCGACCATGTAGTCGTGTTGCCCGGCAACATACGGGCTACACATATTCATACTCAGTATAGTTTTACTGAGTCCTTTAGTTTAACAGGTATGGACCTAGACGCAGGCGGAGAGTAGGCGGGGTGACTACCATGGGGTAGTCCATCTGGGCATGACTTTTAAGTAGTATGTTTTAATGTATGGGTTGTGACTATGTGACACTAAACCCTAGATGTACGTTTCGCTTTGTGTTGTTTAATTAAGAACTTATGCTGTAGACTCTCGGTACTTGGTTTGTATTTCCTGGTTGTACTTGGATTTGGTTAAGGTTTAAATTCCAGTCATTCAGACCGTAGCTTGGTATCGATAGTGTTGTTGTATCAACCACGTGGGTGGTTGGCGTCTGTGACACCCGGATGGAGTTGTGAATCCGCTGCTTAGACTTATCGTGATATCGTTGGCGCATTGTTCGTACTACTGTTTGGTTATTCGGGGGTGTTACAGTATGATTCTATTAAGGGGATACCTTACACCCGAAGCACAAATATCCATCATTCGACGATGCAACGAACTAGGAGCGGGTCCAGGAGGATTTTACACACCCGAATTCCCTGGTGGAGCGAAGATGAAGCTGAAGATGATGTGCTTGGGAAAGGATTGAAATCCTTATACCTAGGCATACCAAAAGACGCGAACACAAGATGGAGCGACGCACCAACAATACCCACTTAATTTTAGATGCTTGTTACACAAGCTGTAGAACTTGCACAACAGTGTGAATATTATCTAATCCTCGCACTTGATGTGGACCTCTGTATCGTCAACTTCTATAAGAAAGAAGGATGACTAGGGTTACACCAAGAGAAGGATGAGACAATGGAATCTCTTGAACAAGGAGTGCCCGTAGTGTCTTGGTCCATTGGTGATGACACGGTATTCCCGTATAGCGAGCAGAAGCATGTGGACCTCACGGAGAAACTGGTATTGAGATCGGGAAATGTCCTAATCATGGGTGGAATGTCAAGGTTGCTGTCACCATATCAACAAGATCAAGTTGAATATGGCACCACCGACAATAATTAATGCCACACATGAAACCCGGATGCCTGAACCTTACCTTTAGAAAGTATTAAACTTGTAGTATCATGTAATATATTAGTAACGTGTATTAGAGACATGGCATGTATGATGGTTGGTTTATCAATAAAGAGCAGTGTTGATTATTAAATCCCACTTGTGTTCTACCATCATTACTTACAAACTTGTGAATCAATAGGTTGTGGACTCGGTACCAAAGGTAACCTGAGTATCCTCACCGAAGCACAAGCCGATAAGAGCGGCACCATTCTAACGGGAACCTTCCCAGTGAACGGCATTGATGCCTCCGTACTATTTGACTCCGGCGCCTCTCACACTTTTGTATCACCATCTTTTGCGAAAGGTTGGGGCTAGACGCAGATGAGCTACCAAACTTCTTGGTTACTCTCCCGTCAAAGGAGCGAGTACGATGTACCAAGTATTACCAAACCTCCACAATCCGAATCAAAGGTGAAGAGCTTCCCATCTCCTTCATCGAATTTAATGGGTTAGGATTCGACTTAATAGTCGGGATGAACTGGTTGAAGTGGCACAAGGGGCAAATCCTTTGCGCCGAGCATAGACTGCTGCTCAAAAGTCCATCTGGGGTTACTGTTTCTTACCACTAGAGACCGAGAGAGCCTTCGACTATAGTCATCTCCGCCATGGCCATGTACCGGGAGCTCAGAAAGGGGCACGATGTGTATCTTTGATATGTACAAGATCTAGAGAGAGATCTAGAATTCAGTGCCGATGTACTAATTGTATCAGAATTCCCCAATGTATTCCCGAAGGAGATACCTGGTATGCCACCTTAGAGGGCTATTGAATTCGAAATTTACCTTATGCCTGGTACTGGTCCCATTGCTATGGCACCATACCGTATGGCACCAGTAGAAATGACCAAACTTAAGGAACAACTGCGCGACCTTCTCGACAAAGGGTTATACGCCCGAGCGTATTACCCTAGGGAGCACCGGTCCTCTTCGTTAAGAAGAAGGACGGTAGCCTCCGGTTCTGCATCGACTACCGCGAATTGAATGCGGTCACTGTAAAGAATAAATACCTATTGCCACGCATCGACGACCTATTCGATCAGTTAAAAGGAGCTTCGGTCTTCTCCAAGATTGACCTCCGATCAGGGTATCATTAGATTTCTATCAGAGAGCAAGACATAGAGAAAACGACATTCCTTATGAGATATGGCAACTACGAATTCACAGTGATGCCATTTAGTTTGTCAAACGCACCAGCTAAGTTCATGGATTTGATGAACCGGCTATTCAGTGAGCAGTTGGACAATACTTCTGTTGTAGTCTTCATCGACGACATCCTTGTGTATTCGAAATCAGTAGAAGAGCATGCTAAACACCTCAGAAAAGTACTTGAGACACTGCGTGAAATACCCCAAACCTTAATATATTAATGAACTATTTAATTAGGATATACTAAGGCAAGAACGTGCCTTAGAAATATTAGAAGAAGTGTTAAACAACAATCTACACCAAAACATGCTTTAGGAATAATTAGAGCAAATGGTGTTTTAAAGAGTATACATAAATTAGGGAACTACCAATAAGTTCCCAAGAGATTTCAAATGTGAAATACCTCTAAGATTAGTAATACACATTAAGCGGAATTAGCGTTTAAACCGAAAATGCACCTTAGAGCACAAAAATGTGCTTTAAAGGAAAATGTGCTTTAAGCATGTATACATGTAAAGAAAAGGCTAATGAGCCTAAATACCACAAAGAAATAAGGGAACAACAATTAAATGGTCAAAGAATCCATAGCCTATACACACAAATTAAGTATACAAAGTCCATTGTAAACAGGTACTAAACTGACGAAAGTCAAGGAGCAACCACTAAACGACTTGGTTTAAATTGGAATTAGCAACACGATATTTCATGAAAAAAGTTTCTAAAGGTTGTAAATATATTAAGGAAACATTTAAACTAGCCAAAACAAATTGCATAACCAATGTGAACCCGGAAGCACATAAAAATGGTGTTTTAAGGCATTTTTGGCTATGTAACATACCTAACACATGGTATAAGTCATTATTAACGAAATTAATTCATCAAATGTTACATAAATACAAGGTAAAACAAAAAAAAATCAGACAAAATCGTGAATAAGGCTGCCTACTTCATGATGAGTCATTAAAGGTGTTAAAATTCAATTTTGCTTACTTTTTACTATTACAACCACCAAGACTTTCTTTAATTGCCAACTCATCTTGTCCCCTGAGTGAATCATTAATTAGACACTTACCTGTCAAGTGAGAGCTCCCAAATTTGTAGCTCATCCTCTCTTTGAAGAAACAACACAAAAAAACTCAATGTTCTTAGTTTTGAGCCTTAAAGAACACCTTGCCATGTAGAAATCATAACTTTCTCGTCCTAACTCCAAATCACAAGCTTGATATCTCGTTGGAATCCTATTTCTAAGAGATTTACAACAATAGCTCATGAGCCCCAAGATTCTCAGGAAAAACCACGAAGAAGTGCCTTAGATTCTCGAGGTGAAACATCGCCTTCTTGAAAACTTCTTGTTCTTTGGTTTTTGTTACAGCCGATTGGCATGGGATATTAACCCATCTTATTCTTCATCTTGTTGTATAATTTTGAGCCAATTTCTCTAGCAAATTGCTGTCAAAATTTCTAAGGAAATCAAGCTTAAATATTAAACTAATGGTTAATATACAAGGTAAATCGTACAACTACCTATTTCAAGGTTCTAATTGTTGATCTATATATGATCTAACATATTGTTCATCTTATTATTTATTGCCGAAATTTTGGTGATTAATATTCAGTTTTTAGCTTATTAAAAGTTAATGTTTATTAAATCTAAGAATAGATTTATACTCCTTATGATATAAGCTTCAATATAAGCTATCATAATATACAAGAAAAATTCATAAACTATGGTTTATATTATGGACGAAAATTAAGGGTATTAATTGAGTTAGAAAAAATATCTAACTTAGTTACATTAAAGGAATTAGTATAATTAAGAGTAATATGTAAAATTTAAGAAGTTTTAGTACCTGATGGTGATTACCGAAAATATATGAGGTCAATATGGAATTTTTGAGAGTTTAGATGATGAGAAAATAATTGTAGAATTAAGTTTACAATTTATAAAGATTTTATAAGTGTTATAAGGAATTTATAAGGTTTTTGGTATATTTAAGGATAATAAAGGATGGTATATATATATACTATAACTTTAGATAATTAAATCTGGTGGTTTAGAGATGTTTAAAATGATTTTTGATGTTCAAAAATCTGTAGGAAAATTAGTTACGAAAATTAGAAATTAATTAGAGTTAAATTGGTTAATAAATGAGTTAGGATAAAAGAAAAGACCACAAGGGTAAAATGGTAATTTCCCTGGTCAAACATGGTCAAACTTGGTCAATGATGGTTTATAAAATGTTTAGAGGAGATGGAATAAAATTGGTAGCACAAGATTAGATATTAAAAGGATAAAGGAATAGAAAGTTAAGTTAAATTAACTTTAGGGGTAATATTGTAAATTATGGAAAGTTAGGAGGTTTGACCATAAAAGACTGGTCAAACTTCGGTATATTTTGGTAATTGACCAAAAGTATAAAAGAAATTAATTAAGTAAGGCTTTGGAATAAATTAGAAATAAAGATAACAAGTTTAGAACTTGATATGAGTTAAATAGAGATTAAGAGAAAACTATGGGTAAGTAATGTAAATAACACATTTTTATGTGTTTAGAAGGTTAAGGAAATTAAATAAAGAATTTAGAAACAAGTTGTAAAAGAAACAGAGTTAAGACATGGTTAAACGAGACCCGTATATAACTTAAGGTATACGAGGGGTATACCCGTAATTTTATAAGTATAGGAGAAATCAATACTTAGAGTATTTTTAATGAAAGTACAAGTTCTATTGGAAAAAGAAATAAGTACGTATGATACGGAGTATCATGTATCATACGGACGTATACGAAAAATTTTGGTGTACATGAATAGTATCCGTATACATTAATAGTATATACGTGTACACGAATAATAAATACGTATACATGAATAGTAAATACGTATACATGAAAAGTAGACATATACGTGAATAGTAAAATACGTATACGTGAATAGTGAAATACGGTGAATAGTAAAATACGAGGCCGTATAAATGAATAGTAGAATACGAGACCGTATAAATGAATAGTGAAATACGGATAAATAGTGAAAAATACGAAAATCTAACACAAGGTCCGTATGAGTCTTAAGTTGCTAACTGTGCAACTAAATAACTGCTAACGACATTAGTGTGTTAATGAAAAGGAATTGAGCTTGAAAACGCTCCTAAATGAATGAACCCGTTTAACGGTTATACTATTATACCCGGTTTACCTAGGAAGAGGTTTAAGTTGAAAAGAAAACCAAATTAGTTCTAAGACACAGGATACAATACTATTCTGGTTAGAGATCTATAGTTGAGGCGTTCGCGGATTAGGCGAATGTGGTGTTAAGAGCTAGCCAATCTCCGGTGTCGGTATGGATTCTGTAGCTTGTTTCTAACGAGGTCTACCTCGGTTTTGTGTGCTATGTGTTATTGATACCACCAAACAGGATTAAGGATAAAACCGATTTATTGATTGTTATTGTGCGTACTTTGCACACTAACACGACTTAATTCAGAGCTTGTTCATTAACTATGTTTAATAACAATTGTATATGGTTACAAATATTCCCTATTGTTAGTTGGTTAGTACCGAGAGAGGTTTAACTAACCAATTGTCAAAGAGACTTCAACTAACTGGAACTTGGGGAGAGAGGAATCCGGAACTGACTCCGGTCATACATGTTTAGGTTAGGAGGTCGGCATCTGTATCAGATCTGTCTTCCGCATATGGCTCATCTACGACTTGTCGCCTAGGGTCGACAAACAGACCCGACCAGCTCGAGTGAACAGTTCGAGGTGGGAGGCAAATTCAAGAGGCGTAGGAGGGTCAAGCCTACACCCCTCACAACTTAAGATTTAGTGTTTATTAAACCAATGGAGCTAATAATTCATTGGCTAGGGTTACCTTGACCCGACAAAAATAAACAATTCAGTTAGAGAACAACCAGTTCTATTAAGAGGATGGTTGACACTTATAAGGTATGGTCAAACACGAGAACTAAACAGTTCTCAGGCCTCGGGAGTTAGAAATCTAACTTACATCATTAATGGCCGTCCATTACGACGTTCGCTTTATTTGAGCTGTGAATGTTTCACATAAATGTGTTTTTTGTTATTGTACTTCTTATTATTATTTGTATGAATAAACAATTGCATGTATACGACAAAGTAGTCGTGTGTAACCCTGCTAGCTTGTGTGCTGCACGTTTTCTGTACCAGCCATGTGCTGAGCCCCTTGGGGCATGTGATTTAAACTTTGCAGGTAGGTGCCAGACGAGGACTCAACCTGAGAGTGGGCGGGTAGAGTACTTCGGGTTGCTATTACATTTGTTACACGAGTTGTGCATGTACACTCATTTAGTATATTGATCAGATGTTAGTATGATGTATTAGGATATGAGATACTCGGTACAAGTTGTGGTTTATGAATTGTAATGTTTTAGATGCTCGAGTAATTATCCGGTTAGTCAGACCGTAACTTGTTAAGAGAATAGGCCTAGTTAGTCACGTGGGTGACTAACGGCGGTAACACCAATTTAGTAGAACTTTTCCGCTGCGTTGTTAATGTACGGGATGGACTTAGGGCGACGATCATTGTATTTAGAGATGGGGTGTTACCAAAAGTGGTATCAGAGCGTAGTTACACTCTGATGACTGGAAATTACCGAGCGAAGGAATTACCAAGTTAGGAACTTTAGACTTTGGGATAAGGGTTGAGTGTTAGTGCGAGAGGTACGTTAGTTAGGATTCCCCGATGTGTATCGGATATCTATAATACCTGACCCGCCCTCCGTGTCCCTGGTTTTAAGATACTAGAAATGAATGCGAGAGAGAAGACAAGCTTTCTCTTACTCGGGAAAACCCGATCTAGCAATTACTTAGCATTATGCAATACGAGAAGCACCTCATTATGCAATAGTCTGTCAAGACTAGAAGGTCCTAATTGGAGTGCAACGTTGGAACAGGCGCTACCAACGGAATCTTACCAATGAGAGAATAACAATTACTGGCAACTTGGGTCGACATGCTACGCAGTCGATATAACCCCGCCATACCAGTAAGAAGAAAAGCACTACAAGTGCAATAAGAGGACAAGAGAAGCGACAGAAACACCGGACAACAGTCCAAGGGAACAATAACAGTGGGATAATACCGCGCAAGAGCATAGGGACTACCTAAAAGTCAATTATGCAGCGGGTAACTCCGAACCTACAAAAAAGGGGTTGCAAAGACCTAACTGCAATAGCTCAGACGATTTCGAATGCATATGCAAGTCATACTCCAAGATAGGACTACGGTGTAGTGCCTAAGCAGAGTCAATACTCGATAACCTCGGCAAAGGTGTGGAAATGAGAGTGAGAACCATGGAGAAAGCAAAAAAAAAAGGGGTTCCCTCAGAAAGAGGAATACCCTGACAAGGAATTATACAATCAAAAGCAGTCAGGAAGCTGCCCAGATAATCAATTAACCAAAGCCAAAAAGGGCAATGAAGGAGTCCCATGGACTACCACCTACATGGAGTTTAGGAGAATGTATCATTACTGACGTACACAGTACCGATAGCCCATCTTGCATGGCGCACTTGCCTTGACAAGTGCTGCCGCAACGAAGCTATACGGGAAGTTGTGAAGACCAAATGGTAAAAACCACGGATATAACACATATTAACACCGGATTACAAATCCTTAAGACTGAATAGCGAAACATTGGGAGGGCTTGACGGCCTGACCACGACAACAAAATCAATACACCAGTCAGCAGGGAGCTGGACTTGGTCAGGAGACTAAACGACGTGAGCATCAGCAACAGACAACCGACACTACAAGTAAGAGCATCAAAACGAAGAGATTACTCAACAATGTGAGAGGACCGGATGGAAGTAATAACCTACAAGGAAGGTATTATGACATACAATGAAGATGGAGGACATAACAACTTTAAAAACGGGATGAATTCCCAGAATAATCCCATTAACAGCACTCTTCATTAAAGATGTTGATAACCCCAGAAACAGAATCAGAGGAAACAAATTTAAGCAATGACCTACCTAGGATCAAAGACGTGCAATCACAAAAGAGAGAACCTCAAAAGGACTACACCATAGAGTTGGTATAGTTGAGCAGAAAAAGATCCATAAACGATGGTTAGTATTGCTTGCCTAACTCATTAACACCCAAGAATGATTAGTCATTAGTGGGTGTCGTAGTCAACGACAATTGAACAAAGTATTGAAATGGCAGCACATGATATCCAGGATAAATATCCGATTTAGTCACCTGAAGGCAGAGGCCTAATGAGAACTAATCCTTAATTGCTGAAAGACCCAAGTCTATGAGAGCGAAAGTATTGTCACAGACACTGAAAAACATCAGATTACCTAAGCGAACTTCCACAGCAGGAAGCGAGATACAGTAACTTATTGTTAAACCCAATTTACATTCAATGATGTGACCCAACATTGGCAGAGTTCAGAGAACAAGAGAATCACGTGGATAACCTACAATGATTAAGAATGCAACATTGAATCGAACATCGGCTATCACTTAAGACTAATCAAGCATTAAGGGCCTACGAGCCAAGGATGTTAAAATACATCAGAGCTCGAGGCACAGGAAAGCATAAAAGGCTGATCTAAGCCGTGAATGAACTACAACTCGTACATACGAGTGGTTATGAGAACCTATACTAAATTGAAGAAGAATTGCCAGAAAAGAGCACCAATGAGAATGTTGAGATAGTCCAATTGACAGGGGTGGAGAACGAACCATTCCTTTTAGGGTGGGGATACCTCTCCTTGTTGTGAGGCCATGAGTGGGTATAAACCCCTCAAAAAGGGCTTTCACTTCTTAGAGATTGAATACTCTCTATTGGAGAATGGGAACTGTAGACCTTGAAACTACCTTAGAACATTCCAGATACACATAAATAATATGGAAGGCTACAGAGACAGACCTCATATCCAACACCCAGGATTTAAGAATCAGCAATCGTCAGAGATAAACATTGTGGGTGCGCAGTATGGCACGTCAAGTGACCAATGCTCAAAAGAGCTTGTGATTCAACGGATGACTTTTTCAGTAACCAGTTAAATTACATGGTAAATAGCATCATAAAGTATGAAAGAATGTGAGAGAAATTAGCCTACTTATGAACCTGAGATTGAAGCAGAACACCTTCATATTAAGAGATAACCATTTTATAACACGATACGACAGCTGCCAAACATCGAAATTAGAGAACTCCTAGTGTTCTTACACCATGAAAGGGATTGAAAATAAGACAAGACGTTGAAGTCAACAATTGAAGAATTGTGCCATCAATGGGCAATATGAGAAAGCTAAAGCTACTTCGATAGTGGATGCCATGAGGATAATACCTTTTAGGTAGATTAAGTTACGGTGCACAACAAAGCAACCACTATATATAAGCCATTAAATATTGACATGAAAGCAATCAGATTTATGAATTAAAACCCGATGTAAGTAAGATGATGAAATAGGAGACAGACTGTGCAGTAACGCCAATAGTCTGGACCATGTGATGAAAAATTTCACAGGAAGCACACTGTCCATCCTGTGAGGAACTGGATGTGCATTCCTAGTGGATTGACATGAGAAATAAGATAAGAGGCTCTAAGGAAAGAGACCTCAAATTACTAAGGGATCGAGTCCTTACTAAATACAGAGGGTATAATGCAGTTATGAACCCAGTTGATGGATATTCCTTGATTAAGTTCAAGAAGAACGACATGTGTGTTATCATGGAATGATGAAAGAGGGGATCGACAATAAAATACTTCATAAATTAGCTATAACCAAGCGTGCGACGAGCACTACGAGTATACTTAAACAAGATGTGGGACGGCCGCACTCCAATGGAGCTTGTGGGCCTGATGAACTTATTTATAAGTTAGTCGGGTAAGTAGCAATGTATCATTAAGGTACCCCATATATGTAAATGAATAGTGTAAGGAACACGAGAAGTAGTCGACTCCGTACGATAGACAGAGATGCAAACTCACACCAGAACAACAAGTTACCGTGAACAATGGATGAGGAAGAACTCAGTTAAACCAATGAGATTAAAAGGGTCAAAGAACTCATTTCAGGAGGAAACAATTAAGATTATGAAGTGCGAGAAGCACCAATTAGTAAGTACGAACAGTTTATATGTCTCAAGAGTTTCAAGGAAAATGTGAAGAGCAATAAGCACTGAACATTAAGTCCAG